>CM038145.1:184250931-184785375 GCA_021437245.1 Aegilops speltoides
GATGCACAATCCAAGTACACTTCATGTTTCAAATTTGTTACACAACTTTAACCATACGTGCATGCTACGGGACTTGCTAACTTCAACACAAGCATTCTGTAAATTCATAATCACCCAACTAGCATGACTTTAATATCACTACCTCCATATGCCAAAACAATTATCAAGTATCAAATTGATCATAGCATACAATTCACTTCCTATGATAGTTTTTATTATACCCAACTTGGATGCCTACCATTCTAGGACCAATTTTATAACCATAGAAAATACCATGTTGTTCTAAAAGACTCTCAAAATAATATAATTGAAGCATGAGAGACTAGAAATTTCTACAAAATTAAGCCACCGCCGTGCTCTAAAAGATATAAGTGAAGCACTAGAGCAAAAACTATCTAGCTCAAAAGATATAAGTGAAGCACATATCATATTCTAATAAATTTCAATCAAGTAGGATTCTCCCAAAAGGTGTGTACAGAAAGGATGATTGTGGTAAACTAAAAAGCAAATACTAATATAATACACGACGCTCCAAGCAAAACACATATCATGTGGCGAATAAAAATATAGCTCCAAGTAAAGTTACCAATGAACGAAGACGAAAGAGGGGATGCCTTCCCGGGGCATCCCCGAGCTTAGGCTTTTGGCTAATCTTGAATATCTTGGGGTGCCATGGGCATCCCCGAGTTTAGGCTGTTGCCACTCCTTATTCCATAGTCCATCAAATCTTTACCCAAAACTTGAAAACTTCACAACACAAAACTCAACAGGAAATCTTATAAGCTCCGTTAGTGAAAGAAAACAAAACCACCACATAAGGTACTGTAATGAACTCATTCTTTATTTATTTTGGTGTTGAACCTACTGTATTCCAACTTCTCTATGGTTTAAAAACTATTTACTAGCCATAGATGCATCACAATAAGCAAACAACACACGAAAGGTAGAATCTTTCAAAAACAGAACAGTCTGTAGCAATCTGTAACTAACGCAAACTTCTGGAACTCCAAAAATCGTACCAAAATAGGAAGTCTTGTAAAATTTGTTTATTGATCAACAGCAAAAAGAATCAATGCAAATCACGTTTTTGTGATTTAACAAAACTAATTTCGTGCGTGCAAAGTTTCTGTTTTTCAGCAGAATCAAATTAACTATCACCATAGGTTATCCTATAGGTTCTACTTGGCACAAACACTAATTAAAACATAAAAACACATATAAACAGAAAGTAGATGCAAAATTTATTACTAAACAGAAACAAAAAACCACAAATAAAATTGGGTTGCCTCCCAACTAGCGCTATCGTTTAACGCCCCTAGCTAGGCATAAAAGCGAAGATAGATCTAAGTAGTGCCATCTTTGGCACTCAATTCATAAGTAGCTCGCATGGTAGATTCATAAGGCAATTTAACTTTCTTTCTTGGAAAGTTCTCCATGCCTTTATTTAATGGAAATTGGAATCTAATATTCCCTTCCTTCATATCAATAATCGCGCCAATCGTTCTAAGGAAAGGTCTACCAAGAATAATAGGGCAAGAAAGATTGCAATCTATATCAAGAATGATAGAATCTACGGGCACCAAATTTCTATTTGCAACAATGAGAACATCGTTGATCCTTCCCATTGGCTTTTTAATGGAGGAATCCGCAAGGTGCAAATTTAAAGAGCAATCATCAATATCATGGAAACCTAGAATATCACATAAAGTTTTCGGAATCATGGAAACACTAGCACCCAAATCACACAAAGCAAAACACTCATGATCTGTACTTTTAATGTTTATAGTAGGTTCCCACTCATCATTAAGTTTTCTAGGTATAGAAACTTCCAAATTAAGTTTTTCATCATAAGATTGCATCAAGGCATCAACGATATATTTGGTAAAAGCTTTATTTTGACTATAAGCATGAGGAGAATTAACAACGGATTGCAACAAGGAAATACAACCTTCTAAAGAACAATTATCATAATCAAATTCCTTGAAATCCGAGATAGTGGGTTCAATGCTATTTAAAGTCATGACCTCTCCAATCCCACTTTTACCAAATTTAGCATCAAGATCTAGAAACTCCGAATTATTGGGCCGCCTTATAACTAAAGTTGACTCATCTCCAGTACCATTATTATCAAGATTCATATTGCAAAACAAAGATATAATAGGAGACACATCAATAACTTTAAGATCTTCATCATTATTTTCATTGAAACTAGAAGAACACGCCTTTACAAAGCAATCTTTCTTAGCACGCAATCTAGCGGTTCTTTCCTTGCACTCATCAATGGAAATTCTCATGGCTTTGAGAGACTCATTGATATCATGCTTAGGAGGAGAAGATCTATGTTTAAGAGAATCAACATCAAGCGGAAGTCTATCAACGTTCCTAGCCAAATCATCAACTTTGAGCAACTTTTCTTCAAGCAAAGCATTAAAATTCTTTTGAGAGATCATAAATTCTTTCACACTATTCTCAAAATCAGAGGGCATCTTATTAAAATTACCATAAGAATTATTGTAGGAATTTCCATAATTAGTAGAGGAATTACTAGGGAACGGTCTAGAATTAAAGTTTCCTCTATAAGCATTGTTTCCAAAACTATTCCTACCAACAAAATTCACATCCATAGATTCATTATTATTTTCAATCTAAGTAGACAAAGGCATATCATTGGGATCAAGAGGAGTATTTTTAGTAGCAAACAACTTCATATGTTCATCCATCTTTCCACTCAAAACATTGATTTCTTCTATAGCATGCACCTTTTTACTAGAAAATCTTTCGGTGTGCCATTGAGAATATTTAGCCATAATATTATCAAGAAGTTTTGTAGCATCTCCTGACTTGATTTCCATAAACGTGCCTCCCGCGGCCGAATATTAAAGATTTCTAGAAGCAAAGTTCAAACCGGCATAAATTTTTTGTATGATCATTCATAAATTCAAACAACGAGTAGGGCAACTGTGAATCGTCAATTTCATTCTTTCCCAAGATTGGGCAACATGCTCATGATCAAGTTGTTTAAAATACATAATATCGTTCCTAAGAGTGATGATCTTAGCGGGAGGAAAATACTTAGAGATAAAAGCATCTTTGCACTTGTTCCAAGAATCAATACTATTTTTAGGCAAAGACGAAAACCAAACTTTAGCACGATCTCTAAGTGAAAACGGAAATAACTTCAATTTAACAATATCGTTATCCGTATCTTTCTTCTTTTGCATATCACACAAATCAACAAAGTTGTTTAGATGAGTAGCGGCATCTTCACTAGGAAGGCCGGCGAATTGATCTTTCATAACAAGATTCAGCAAAGCAGTATTGATTTCACAAGACTCAACATCATTAAGAGGATCAATCGGAGTACTAAGGAAATCATTATTATTGGTATTGGAGAAATCACACAATTTGGTATTATCTTGCGCCATGGCAACAAGTAATCCAACACACAAGCAAATAGAAAAAGGCAAGCGAAAGAGAGGAGAAGATTGGGAAAGAGAGGGCGAATAAAACGGCAAGGGTGAAGTGGGGGAGAGGAAAACGAGAGGCAAATGGCAAATAATGTAAATGCGAGGGAGATGAGTTTGTGATGGGTACTTGGTATGTCTTGACTTGAGCGAAGACCTCCCCGGCAACGACGCCAGAAATCCTTCTTGCTACGTCTTGAGCTTGCGTTGGTTTTCCTCGAAGAGGAAGGGTGATGCAGCAATAGTAGCGTAAGTATTTCCCTCAATTTTTGAGAAGCAAGGTATCAATCCAGTAGGAGGCTCCTCAAAAGTCCCACACACCTACACAAACAAACAAAGAACTCGCAACCAACTGTAGGATCGGAAGTATGTCTAGAGGGGGGGTGATTAGACTACTTGACAACTTAAAAGTTTAGCCTTTGATTAGGACAAGTTTTTAGCAAGTTCACAATGATGAGCAAGTCAAGTATCACCCTACACATGCAATTCTAGAGTAATGGCAGCGGAAAGTAAATTGCACATGTAGTAAATAAGAGGTGGAGAAGAGCAAACGCAATTTGGAGACACGGAGATTTTTCTCGTGGTTCCGATAGGTGGTGCTATCGTCAATCCACGTTGATGGAGACTTCAACCCACGGAGGGTAATGGCTGCGAGAGTCCACGGAGGCTCCACCCACGAAGGGTCCACGAAGAAGCAACCTTGTCTATGCCATCATGGCCTACGCCCACGGAGGACTAGCCTTACTCGGGTAGATCTTCACGAAGTAGGCGATCTCCTTGCCCTTACAAACTTCTTGGTTCAACTCCACATCTTGACGGAGGCTCCCAAGCGACACCTAACCAATCTAGGAGGCACCACCCTCCAAAAGGTAATAGATGGTGTTGGTGATGATGAACTCCTTGCTCTTGTGCTTCAAATGATAATCTCCCCAACACTCAACTCTCCTCACTGATTTGGCTGTGGTGGAGGAAGGGATTGAGTGGAAAGCAACTTGGGAAGGCTAGAAATCAAGTTTCATATGGTGGGAGTGGAGCAACTTGATCTCAACACAAGGGTAGGTAGTTCTCTTCTCGTAAATGTAAGGTAGGAGTGGTAGTTCTTTTCGATGGCTCTCTCCACGAATGAAGAGGAGGTGGAGGGTATTTATAGCCTCCACACAAAATCCAACCGTTACACACATTTGACCAATCTCGGTCGGACCGAAGTTGACAACTCGGTGAGACCGAAAGTTCAAATCTTGTGAGCGTTGGGATTTTCGTGGGACCGAAAATACAATCTCGGTTAGTCCGATTCTTCCAAAGTCTAGGGTTTGCCAATCTCGGTGGGACCGACTTTCTCATCTCGGTGACACCGATTTGAGTACAGAAGGTTACAGAAGGTTGGCAACACCAATTTCGGTAAGACCGAGTTTGGAATCGGAAAATCCGAAATTTCTAGGGTTTGGGTATATGGTGAGGTGGTTCATCTCGGTGTGGTGAGTTTATGGAATCGGTGGGACCGAGATTACTTATGAGTTTATGTTGGAATGAAAGATTGCCGATAGTTTGAGAGATAAATCATTAAGCACTTTGAGCAACCAGATCATCATCATAACCTCATCCCTTTTAATAGTATTGGCTTTCCTATGGACTCAATGTGATCTTGGATCACTAAACCAAAAATAGAGTCTTGAGCTTTTGCCAATGTTTTCCTTAGCATTTTGAGGGTCCACATCATCGGTCATTGCCATACCCATATCACTTGAACTTTCGAAACATTCTCAAGAAATAATTAGTTCAATGATATATATGTTGTTATTAATTACCAAAACCACCCGGGGATTAGTTGCACTTTCAATCTCCCCCTTTTTGGTAATTGATGACAACATATAGATCAAAGCTTCGACAAATGATATAATCAATGAATAACATCGTCGCTTTGAGAAGTATGTGATAAGCAAGAGCTCCCCCTAAATTTGTGCATTATTTAAGATTTGCGTTTGAATGCAAATGCACAATCGATTAGGATCATGGGTCACTCTTCCATGTCACATACATCTTGGTGGAGCGCACAAAATGATAAGAATGAATAGCATGCACCCAATCACCAAGACATGGGTAAATGATCATACAAGATATGGATAGAATATGATAAGCATTAAGCACTCATTAAGCATAGTATGATCAAGCACTCATCAAAGATAGAGCAAACGTAGTATCAAACACACGAAATGTCTCGGAAAACTCAAAAGTATCTCAAGGAAAACCGCAAACGAAAGAGCAAAAACGAGCACTCTCTCTCTCGAAGTCCTATGATCTATACAATTTCTCCCCCTTTGGCAACAAGTTACCAAAAAGTTCGAAAGGTATAGAGCTAATCGTCACTAGGGACTCTGCTGGCGGCTCCTGTCTGCGTCGATGGAGTGGAGATAGCTGCATCCGCAAAGGCTTCTGCTGAAGTTTGTGGAGCTGGAGGAGTAGACACTGGAGCTGGAGCTGGAACCGATGGAGCTGTAGGAGGTCTTGATGTTGTAGCCAGGGTGTGTCTTTGGAATTGCAGCTGATCTGGGCTTTGTGGGCCTGCAGCAGCTGCTCATAGTCATCTGGACTAGATCATCTTCCATCTCCTTCATGAGCTCTGCCTTCTCCTCTTCGCTTCCTCAATGTCGCCTCAAGCTTGTTGACGGTGACTGCACTTGATCGACTTGACATCCGAGCATGGAACTTATCTTCAACTATCCTCTCAAGACTCTCCCGAGGCGCACTATCTTTGGCAAGCGTAGTTCAATTCTCTCGAGTGGCTTCAAGAAGTTGTTCTCCAACGCTCTTGGGCTTTCTGCTTCTTCGCTGCTTCCTTCTCAGCTTTAGCTTGTTTGGCGCTTCAGACTTTGCGTGTCCTTCGACGGATGTGGGAGCATCCTCGGTCATCACAACTTCATTATCTTCATGTTCAGGCTGCAGTGGCAAGTGGGGTCTATCCAACAAGTAGGTGCCCGTGCCAAACTTGGCATTGATGAGCATCTGAATGTGCGGGCAAACCCACATGACCTCTTCAGTCTCTGTCTTTGTCCTCTTGATAGTCTCTACTATCGGGTCCATCACCTTAAAAGGTGTCTTCGATCCGAATATGCAGCATGTTGATAGAATAGCCTCTTATCATGCGATGGTCTCGACTTGGGCATCAAAGTATGCCTCGTAATGGTGTTAGTGGTTGGGAGACCGCTCAAGATGATATCTTGATCCAAGCTTCCATATCTCAACATCCTTGTGCGGTACCTCATTGTACATGTTCTTCATTGACTCATGATTCTTCTTGGGAATTCCATAGACATCTACATCATCATCTCTTGATTTGGAGCATTCAAGAGTTCAGCCCACTCTTCAACTGTTGAAGAGAATCCACGCCTTCGTCGTCCACACAATTTCGCCATCTGGATAGAAATGTCTTGTGGCATAGAAGCGCATGATCATCTCATCATTCCAAGCGATCGACCGACCAACGAACTCTGCAACTCCACATGCGGTGAAGCTCTCATGCACATGTGGGAAGTAGTCTCTATGCTCTTCACTGTCGATGTATTCCCAGTCTACATATCTGGTGTCAGCAACAATTGGCTTCTTGTCCATAAGCACTGTCTCATAGAAATCTTGTTGCTCTCGGTGTGGAACCTTGAGTCAACAGCTGTCCTTCTCCTGGTGGCATATGGATCAACTTGCCTCCATAGCTCGAGACCTTTGTCCTTCCTTTCCTTCATATTTTCAGCTCGAGGATGAGCATCATTATGAACTGGCGGTTTCATGCGAGCTTGAGAATACATGTGCCTCTTCATCGATTCAGTGGTGGCACATTGTCCTTCTTCTTCTCTCAAGGGAATATTTCTTCTTGTTTTCTTTGGCTTGGCAGCAGGTTTGGCTTGGGCTGCCTTTCTTTGGAGCTGATGGCTTAGATTTAGTGGGTGCTCACCTCGATGGCATCTCCCATCAACTTAGGCTTCGAGGAGGTGAGGTGCTTCCTCATCGAATCATCATCGGCTTCATCATGAACTAACCTCTTCCTCTTGGAAGTTTTCTTGATCTTCTTTGGAGGTTTCTTCTTCCATGCTCAGCTTCTTTGCAACTGTGGACTTCTTCACCTTGCTGGTGCCTTTCTTTGTCTGTTGCCCTTGATAGTCCTTGGCAACCACTTTCCTCTTAGGCTTGGATGTAATCTCCTCTTCAGCAACAAAGTCAGAATCCTCCTCATCAGAATTCCTCTTCTTCCTGGCCCTGGTGGCAGCAGGAGGCAATCCACTTGGGGTGCTCCTCTCTCCATCATCTGAAAAACTGCTTGCTTCAGGACTTGTCACTGCCTCTGGAATCTCAAGCGGTGATTCAGACTGTTCGCTGTCACTTGCATCAGACATGACTAACAACCTGTGAATAGAATAGGTATAGGCAGAATAGAAGAGTTATCACAAACTGCAGAGGATTTTGCAAAATAAATGAGTTCAAACTTCAGTTTTAGGTTTTCACAGAATACATTTCGGTCTGACCGAGTCTAAAATTCGGTGAATCCGAAGTGTCTAAACAGACCATTCACACCACTTTCGGTTGGACCGAAATGGGTTTCGGTCTAGCCGAGAATACTAGGTTTCACTGAATCCTCACTTCGGTCTTACCGATTTGCACAACTCAATTTAACCGAAAAGTGCAGTGCAATGGCTAGAGGCCAAATCGGTCAGTCCGAGAATGTAGAATCGGTCACACCGAGATGTGTTCGGCGGAAACCTAACCCTAAATTTTTCACTCGAATTTTGTTCTAAGATCTAATCTGCTGGATAGGAAGATTTCAAACTTGGCAAGAAACTAGGCAAAACCTATCGTGCATTGAATCGAGGTTGAAGCACGAGAGGATGAAACTCACCCAACTTGGTGAAGTTTCACCACGGCGGCAACGGTGCGATGAGATTGACCGCTGACGGCGATGGAGACCCAAGCAGGGCGCACAAAGCGACGGCGGAGACGATCCGGAGACCACGGCAACGGCAGCTAAGGGTTTGGGGCGAGGCGTTTGAAGGAATAATCAACGCTGCCCTCGGGTATATATACCCTTCAGCTGTCGGTGGGACCGAGTTGTAAAACTCGATGGCACCGAGATGGTTAACTGCAAGCAGTTACTCATTTCGGTCACGCCGAAATTTGCAACTCGGTTTCACCGAGATGAAAACCTAGATCAATCCAAGTGATTTCGGTCTGTCCGATTTGAGTATATTGGTTTGACCGAAAGTACTTAGAAGGTTTTGGAATTTAGGCTTTTGACGGATCGGTGGCTCGAGTGCTCCTCACTCGGTCGTCCAAAAAGTCTTGTTCAAAGTTTGTGATATAAGCATGAATAGAGTTTGAGACAAGAAAGCATAGATAGCTAGGGGAGGAACTTAGGCATTCTTGTCCATCCATTTGGTCAAAAAGAAAAATCCAAAAGACCAAAGCAACAAATGGATGTCCTCGAATGGATAACATCATGCATCCAACATGCTCACACAATAAGATAGCAAATGAAATATGTGTCAAACATGCACAAACAAAACTCTAGCTATTTGCACGCAATTTGGCGATGACTAAGTCATCTATATATGAGTATATTGACTTAGGAGTCAAATGAGAACATTTGATCATAGGTCATACTCATCGTTTAAGCACAAGTGGGGTTACCACTTTTCCATAAAGCATTAATGTGTTCACATCATTAGAAGATGCTTTAGCTCAATTCTTAAGAGCAAAGCTCCCCCTTGATGTGAGAACCCCTTTTAAAGGGTCAAACTAACCTTGGGTTGTCGTTGAAGACTTCATGTAGATGTTGAAGATGTGGATGCTCAATGTTGATGAAGATCACCAAGAGTTGGGAGCAATCCTTTGGATTCGAGCACTTTCAATACCTACATGGGTTAGTCCCACAAGGAACAAACAAGGATATCCATGGACATAGATTGAAGTACACAATAGATGATGTCCATGAAAGCAATGATTACCTTGTCCCTTGACTTACCAACATGAGGGTTTGTGACTCCATGAACTAGTGCAAGATGTGGAAGTTGATTGCCCAAGTTCTTTGCCAAGATGAATGTGAGTGAAGTATGTTGGCGGAGTCACCCTCAAGAACTCTCTAGTTCTTCTTCTTCGGGATCCACATCATCTTGATGGGAATCCTTGGGGTAGTAGTTGAGCTTGTCAAAGTAGAACTTGAAGTTTCCTTGGGAACCCACTTGACCATGGCCTTGGGTGCTTCAATGAATGCATCAATCTCCTCTTGAAGCTTGTCCTTGCCTTTTAGCCTGTGGTCTTGTGGTGGAAGGTCATCTTGAGCTTGTTCCACATTGGAAGAAGTAGGATCATACTTCTCCTTTTGAGAAACAAACTTTGGAGTGGGATATTGACCTTCTTCCCATTCAACACCTTCGGCGTTGAACTTTCGCTCAAAACCAATTCCTTGATTCTTCTGGTGTATTCCTTGCTTGCGAACAATTTCCTCAAAGCTCTTGCTTCCGGCAAGACTCTTGTAGACACCTTTCTCTATAATCCCTTTCAATAAACTATTTTCTTGCTCAAGTGAAACTTGGCTTGAAACATTGTTAGTGGAATCAAGAGAACTACTAGAAGCAACAATATTTGATTTAGCATGATTATTGTTACTACTAGATGAAGAATTTTTCTTATGCTTGTCATGCTTAGTTTTAATAGGTGGCAAGAAATTAGACAAGAGAAGTCGTTTGGCAAGATATGAAGAACTCTTCTTTCGAAGATCGTCATTGATAGCTTTTAGAAACTCATGTTCTTGCTCTAGATTGAGCTTCTCAAGCGTAGCTTCTCATGAGATCTTAGGAGCTCTCTATGATCTTCTTGAGTTGTTTCATGAGCTAACTTAAGAGTGTTTAGTTCTTTAGTTAGACGCTCAATCTCCTTCATAGCATTGTCGTTCGACTCTTCTCGACTATAAAGACTATTAGCATGTTCATCATTACTAAGCTCACTAGATTTGTCATGTAAAAGCTCATCTTCACCAAGCAAGTCATCTTCATCACTATCAAAGTCAATAAATTCAGGGTGTGATACCTTGGGGCCTTTTGCCATGAAGCATCGTCCAATTCCTTCATTTGGTGAATCAAATAAGTCATAGGAGTTGGAGTTGGAGGACACGAGAGCAAGACCGGCAACACCTTCATCTTGACTATATTCGGAGTTGGAGTGATAGCTTCTTTCGGAGTGATTGTCGGAGTCGGAGCGAGAGACCCATTCACCAACATGAGCTTGATGTTTTCTTCTTGTGTAGCTCCTTGATGACTTGTCTTTCCTTTCCGAATCCTTGCTTCTCCGAGAGGATCTTCGTTCATAACGATCATCTCTACTCCTTCTCTCTTTCGAGGTGACTCTTCTCTTGAGCTTCTTCTTCTTGGAGATTCTTCTCTTCTCTTGTGGGGGTCGAACACTCATTTGAGTAGTGTCCGGTCTTCCACAATTGTAGCAGATTCGATCACGACTAGAAGATCTCTTTTCATCATATGATCTAGACTTTGAGCTTCTTTCCTTGCTTCTACTCTTGTAGAATTTGTTGAAGTTCTTCACCATTAGGCTTATCTCTTCATTGGAAACTAGCTTGTCACTTGAGGATGTGGGAGCTTCAACTGTAGCTTTGTAAGCACCACTTGACTTGTTGTGAAGCTCTTCCTTATCTTTAAGTGTCATCTCATGAGCAACAATTCTTCCAATGACTTGGTAGGCTTGAGATTCTTGTAGTTTGGCATCATTTGGATCAAAGTGCACACGGTGTCATACTTTCCATCCAAAGCTCTGAGAATCTTCTTGATGATGAATCGGTCGGTCATTTCTTCACTTCCTAAGCCGGCAATCTCATTGGTGATGAGAGCAAGCCTAGAGTACATTTCAGCGACTCCTTCACCTTCCTTCATCTTGAACTTGTCAAGTTGACCTTGAAGAACATCTAGCTTTGATTCCTTCACGGACTCGGTACCTTCGTGCATTTCGACCAAAGTATCCCAAATCTCTTTTGCATTCTCAAGACGGCTGATCTTGTTGAACTCCTCGGGACACAAAGCATTGAAGAGAATGTCACAAGCTTGAGCATTGTTTCAGAACATCCGCAACTCATCCATTTGTAAGCTTCGCGATCCGGAACTTTTCCTTCCTCAAGAACTCACCTTGCAAGCCAACACAAATAATGCCCCATGCGGTAGGGTTATGTCCAAGAATATGCATTTTCATTTTGTGCTTCCAACTAGCAAAATTTGAACCATCAAAGTAAGGACCTCTCGAAAATTACCCTCACTAGACGCCATACTCTCCTAGGTTGTGAAACCAAGCTTATGGAGTCCAATGCAATGGAAACCAATCCAATGGAGACCAAAGCTCTGATACCACTTGTAGGATCGGAAGTATGTCTAGAGGGGGGGTGATTAGACTACTTGACAACTTAAAAAGTTTAGCCTTTGATTAGGACAAGTTTTAGCAAGTTCACAATGATGAGCAAGTCAAGTATCACCCTACACATGCAATTCTAGAGTAATGGCAGCGGAAAGTAAATTGCACATGTAGTAAATAAGAGGTGGAGAAGAGCAAACGCAATTTGGAGACACGGAGATTTTTCTCGTGGTTCCGATAGGTGGTGCTATCGTCAATCCACGTTGATGGAGACTTCAACCCACGGAGGGTAATGGCTGCGAGAGTCCACGGAGGGCTCCACCCACGAAGGGTCCACGAAGAAGCAACCTTGTCTATGCCATCATGGCCTACGCCCACGGAGGACTAGCCTTACTCGGGGTAGATCTTCACGAAGTAGGCGATCTCCTTGCCCTTACAAACTTCTTGGTTCAACTCCACATCTTGACGGAGGCTCCCAAGCGACACCTAACCAATCTAGGAGGCACCACCCTCCAAAAGGTAATAGATGGTGTTGGTGATGATGAACTCCTTGCTCTTGTGCTTCAAATGATAATCTCCCCAACACTCAACTCTCCTCACCGATTTGGCTGTGGTGGAGGAAGGGATTGAGTGGAAAGCAACTTGGGAAGGCTAGAAATCAAGTTTCATATGGTGGGAGTGGAGCAACTTGATCTCAACACAAGGGTAGGTAGTTCTCTTCTCAGAAATGTAAGGTAGGAGTGGTAGTTCTTTCGATGGCTCTCTCCACGAATGAAGAGGAGGTGGAGGGTATTTATAGCCTCCACACAAAATCCAACCGTTACACACATTTGACCAATCTCGGTCAGACCGAAGTTGACAACTCGGTGAGACCGAAAGTTCAAATCTTGTGAACGTTGGGATTTTCAGTGGGACCGAAAATACAATCTCGGTTAGTCCGATTCTTCCAAAGTCTAGGGTTTGCCAATCTCGGTGGGACCGACTTTCTCATCTCGGTGACACCGATTTGAGTCTGAAGGTTCTGAAGGTTGGCAACACCAATTTCGTAAGACCGAGTTTGGAATCGGAAAATCCGAAATTTCTAGGGTTTGGGTATATGGTCGAGGTGGTTCATCTCGGTGTGGTGAGTTTATGGAATCGGTGGGACCGAGATTACTTATGAGTTTATGTTGGAATGAAAGATTGCGATAGTTTGAGAGATAAATCATTAAGCACTTTGAGCAACCGGATCATCATCATAACCTCATCCCTTTTAATAGTATTGGCTTTCCTATGGACTCAATGTGATCTTGGATCACTAAACCAAAAATAGAGTCTTGAGCTTTTGCCAATGTTTTCCTTAGCATTTTGAGGGGTCCACATCATCAGTCATTGCCATACCCATATCACTGAACTTTCTGAAACATTCTCAAGAAATAATTAGTTCAATGATATATATGTTGTTATTAATTACCAAAACCACCCGGGGATTAGTTGCACTTTCACCAACGCAATAAAGGGGTTGTCAATCCCTTCACGGCCACTTGCGAAAGTGAGATCTGATAGAGATAATATGATAAGATAAATATATTTTTGGTATTTTATAATATAGATGCGAAAAGTAAAGATGCAAATAAAAGTAGATTGAAAGCTTATATGATAAAAGATAGACCCGGGGGCCATAGGTTTCATTAGTGGCTTCTCTCAAGATAGCATAAGTATTACAGTGGGTGAACAAATTACTATCGAGCAATTGATAGAAAAGCGAATAATTATGAGAT
Organism: Aegilops speltoides; assembly: GCA_021437245.1. Classification (NCBI taxonomy): domain Eukaryota; kingdom Viridiplantae; phylum Streptophyta; class Magnoliopsida; order Poales; family Poaceae; genus Aegilops; species Aegilops speltoides. Next base: position 184,264,547 of record CM038145.1, read on the forward strand.
TATCTAGGCATGATCATGTATATAGGCATCACGTCCGTGACAAGTAGACCGACTCCTGCCTGCATCTAGTACTATTACTCCACACATCGACCGCTATCCAAAGATGCATCTAGAGTATTAAGTTCATAAGAACAGAGTAACGCATTAAGAAAGATGACATGATGTAGAGGATAAACTCAAGCAATATGATATAAACCCCATCTTTTTATCCTCGATGGCAACAATACAATACGTGCCTTGCAACCCTTTACATCCTTTGGTAAGGACACCGCAAGATTGAACCCAAAGCTTAGCACTTCTCCCATGGCAAGAAAGATCAATCTAGTAGGCCAAACCAAACTGATAATTCGAAGAGACTTGCAAAGATAACTCAATCATACATAAAAGAATTCAGAGAAGATTCAAATATTTCTCATAGATAAACTTGATCATAAACCCACAATTCATCGGATCTCGACAAGCACACCACAAAAAGAGTTTACATCGAATAGATCTCCAAAAGAAAGGGGGAGAACATTGTATTGAGATCCAAAAAGAGAGAAGAAGCCATCTAGCTAATAACTATGGACCCGAAGGTCTGTGGTAAACTACTCACAACTCATCGGAGGGGCTATGGTGTTGATGTAGAAGCCCTCCATGGTCGATTCCCCCTCCGGCTGAGCGCCGACGAAGGCTCCAAGATGGGATCTCGCGGATACAGAAGATTACAGCGGTGGAAATTGTTTTTCGTTGGCTCCCCGGATGTTTTCGGGGTACATAGGTATATATAGGAGGAAGAAGTATGTCGGTGGCCGCTCGTGGGGCCCAGGAGACAGGGGGCGTGCCCAGGAGGGGTGGGCGCGCCCTCTATCTCCTGGCCGCCTCGATTGCTTCTTGACTTGCTGTCACGCCCAATATGCGATACTATCCTAAAGAGACTCGATGGTCCCACCAAGGATAGAACCGCATATTGAAACGCTTTTGCAAGGTAGATATCATTACATCAACATTACATAATAGATGGGGTACATACAAGAGGCATACAATGCCATACGAATACAACATCATCATACATAAGAGCACCATCCGATACGGATTAAACACAAACAGAAACTCAAACGACATCCACCCTGCTAGCCCAGGCTGCCGACCTGGAACCTATCCCCTGATCGAAGAAGAAGCAGAAGAAGAACTCCAAAACGAGCAAGCATCACTCTCGCGTCATGATCATCGCATACCCTGTACCTGCAATTGTTGTTGTAGTAATATGTGAGCCACGAGGACTCAGCAATCCCATTACCATGGGTATCAAGACTAGCAAAGCTTAATGGGAAAGGAAGGGGTAAAGTGGTGAGGTTGCACCAGCGACTAAGCATATATGGTGGCTAACATACGCAAATAAGAGCGAGAAGAGAGCAAACGGAACGGTCGGGAAGCTAGCAATGATCAAGAGGTGATCCTGAACTCCTACTTACGTCAAACATAACCCAAACCCGTGTTCACTTCCCGGACTCCGCCGAGAAGAGACCATCACGGCTACACACGTGGTTGATGCGTTTTAATTTGAATCTGGTGTCAAGTTATCTACAACCGGACATTAATAAATTCCCATCTGCCACATAACCGCGGGCACGACTCTCGAAAGTTTATACCCTGCAGGGGTGTCCCAACTTAGCTCATGATAAGCTCTCGCGATCAACGAAGGATATTCCTTCTCCCAGGAAGACCCGATCAGTCTCGGAATCCCGGTTTACAAGACATTTCGTCAATGGTAAAACAAGTCCAGCAAGACCGCCCGATGCGCCAACAATCCCGATAGGAGCTGCACATATCTCGTTCTTAGGGCAACACCGGATGAACACTACGTACAACTAAAACCAGACCTCAAGTTTCCCCGAGGTGGCGCTGCAAGTGGCTCTAGTTCGGACCAACACTTAGACAAGCATTGGCCCGGGGGGTTGAATAAAGATGACCCTCGAGAGAGCGACTCCCAAGGAAAAGTAGGTGGTGGTGAGGCAAATGGTAAAACCAAGGTTGGGCCTTGCTGGAGGAGTTTTATTCAAAGCGAACTGTCAAGGGGGTCCCATAAATCACCCGACCGCGTAAGGAACGCAAAATCCGGGAACATAACACTGGTATGATGGAAACTAGGGTGGCAAGAGTAGAACAAAACACCAGGCATAAGGCCGAGCCTTCCACCCTTTACCAAGTATATAGATGCATTAATTAAATAAGAGATATTGTGATATCCCAACATAATCCTATCCATCATGGAGCAATCTTCAACTTCACCTGCAGCTAGCAACGCTATAAGAGGGGCTGAGCAAAGCGGTAACATAGCCAAGCAATGGTTTGCTAGGAAGGGTGACAAGGTTAGAGGCTGACATGGCAATTTGGGAGGCTTGATAGAACAAGGGATAGGTAGCGCAGCATAGTGATAGAACGAAGCAACTAGCATAGCAATGATAGTAGTGAGATCCAAGGTAGCGGTCATCTTGCCTGAAATCCCGCAAGGAAGAAGAACGAGTCCATGAAGAAGATGAAGCCACGAAGATGAACCAAGCGTAGACGAACGAATCCTCACGATCACAACGAAACAGGAACTATCGAGAAGAAGCACAACCGGAAAGAAGCAAGCAACATGGTAAACAACCATCACATAAACAAGGCATGATGCACAATCAAGCATGATGCATGTCCGGTTTAAGTATGCATGGCATGGCAAAGTGCACAAACAAAAGTACAAGTTAAGTGGAGCTCAACATGCAACGACTTGCATATTGACGAAACTTCACAACAATTATTTAGTTCTCTCCCGTTTAAACTACTCAACAATATTAAATGTTGGTTAACATGGCAAGAGGTGAAGCATAATAAAACTACCTATCTAGGCAAGTTTAAATGAGGCCGGAACCACAAACAACAATTCCGGAAAATCCTCATGTCCATATTTCGAATTTGGTACTGTTCTGCCCTAAACCATATTTTAAAGTTGTGAAACAGGAAAATAAAGTGGACCATATTAAACTATGCATTTTTCTAGCCCACTTACATATAAAGAACATTTGAAACCGAGCTACGGTTATTTAGTTATGAAATAAACCTTTTTAGCATGTCATTTATGCAAAATTAATGGAAACAACAATTTTAATCATCTTCAACATGAATGAAAGTTGGACATTGTGAAACTTCATGAAAATCTGAGCAAGATGCATATATGACATGTTTCAAACTGATGCACAATTATTTAAATACGAGCAAAGCAAATAAATGGCATTTTCTGCAATTATGCAATAACTGGGAAAAATAACTAAATGCACAGGCAGAAAGATAAAAACAATATGCGTGGGATTCGATCCCAAGACCTCCCGCTGTTTGTGCGCTGAGATAACCAGTGGGCTACTGACTAGAGTGTGTTGAAGAATGGACTTGACAGTAGGTGAATCATGAGCAGAGGTTGATCTGGGTGCAGCAAAAATTGGTGAAAACAAAACGCGCGGCCGTGGGGATTTGATCCTTGGTCGCCTGGGTGGAAGTGGAGCGCAACGACCAGCTGGGCTGAGATGTTTTTGTGCACTGGAGGGGTTCGGCTCTAGATGACACATCCTCTCGAACTGAGCTGAACTGAAGAAACACGAACAGGTAGCAAAAAGGAATAACAATGGGGGCGCACGGGATTTGAACCCCTGGACTTACTGGACAGAGAAGAGATACGATGGCCAGTAGGACTGATCGGTGCTGGTGATGATTGTGGGGATAGGACCAAGATGAACCAAGAGGGTGTGCGTGTGAAATAACAGAAACAACAACAACAAAAATGTGGAGCTCTCTGGGTTTGAACTAAGATCTCCTGAATGAGAGCGCGAGTGGCTAACCAGCCAAGCCGCTCTTGGGTTTGTGTTTAACAGAGGGGAACAGCTCTACTTAGCAGGAGGTAAATGCAGCGCCTTAGAATCACCATGGACGCACGGTGATTGTCGGAGACGGCAGCGAGCAAGCACGGCGGCGCTAGCAGCAGCAGGGTAGTGGCGGGCGTGCGGAATGCCTGAGCGAGAGTTCACTGAAGAAGGATGTGCGCGTTCGTGCAAAGAAACCGAGGAGGCAGAGCCACCTCACCGGACTTGCCTTCCGACGTGCTCGGGAAGCAAGGGCCGGCCATGTCAAGGGGCGACACGGAGCTATTGCCCCCTGGATAGATCATACAAGGCGATGGGTTGTGATGTGTGTGTGTGGAGGTGTGCAGCGAAGGTGCAGCAAAGCAACGAAGCGAGCGGCATGTGTGGGAGCAGGAGCTTGCGGCTATGCCGGCGATGCATGGCGGGGCAGGAGCTACAGCGGCGAGCAAGCATCAAGCAGGGAGTGGCACGACGAGGCGGCGTGTGCGAGAGAGGATCTAGAGCGGGGGCGAAGCGCGAGGAACCACGGCGACTACTGCAGCTACACACCAAAATTCAAAACTCGTCGGAGCACTGAGAACACGAAGATGGCATGGACCTAGCGACGACTCTGGTGATTGAATCGCGATATAAAAGAGCAGAGATGGAGTTGGGTATACCTAGTATACCTGTGACATGAGGATGAGGTCGGGGACGTAAATTATCGACGGAGAGGAGGCGAGGAACTCCGGTGGACTTTCTGTCCGTGAAGAAGACGAAGCAGAGGACGAAGAGGACGTCGGGGAAGGCATCCTCAAGCTCGGATCGGCGTCAGAACGGACTCGGGGAGGCGCTGCGGTGCTCGGGGTCGTCGGAGGGGAGGCCGACGATGCTCCTACTCCGGTTCTGGGCTCTTGCTTGGGCCGGCCATGGTGGCTGCAGGGAGGAGATGGAGCGGGGAGGATCAGCCCTCCTGGGTGGCGGCGGCGAGGAAATCGAGAGGGAGAAGGAGGAAACCCTAGGGCGTGGCTGCTAGCTTAAAAGGTGGGGAGAAGACGGCACGACCTCGGCATCCGTGAAGCTCACGGCGCGAGCGCGAGCGCTCTGTCTCTGGAACCGAGATGGCGACGCAACGGGCAGGTGTCCGTGAACAGAGTTGGGCTAGGTGGGCTGCGTGGGAGGTGAGCTGGGCTGCGGCTGTTGGGTTGCTGCTGCTCCTACTGCTTCTGCCTTCTTTTATTTCTTCAACCAGAATAAAAGAGCAAAAGCACAGAGGAAAATGAGAGGTATGAGGAACAAATGAATATACCCCTAGAATCCATGAATTATGTAGTATTTGATAAAATTGAGTTGGGCATTTTTAGAGGTAGAAAAATAATCCAAGTTTGAATTAAATTCAAACTTGAGCCATTTTTGAACCCAACGAAAACAACTCCAAAATAGATGACGTTTGTCAGAGAGGTTAAGGATAAGGTGCACTAGCATTAGGAAAAGAGTGAACAATTATGGAGGAGGGGAAAAGGTCACTTGCAAAAACATGAAAGAGAGAAGAAAGAGGTGATGATGCATGGGCATGGTTTGAGAAATGGATGGCAAGGAATGATGCACACACCCATCACAACAAGATGACTAGCACAATGAACATGATGAGCATGGGGAGTGCAAAATGACAAGAAGCACAATGCAGCAATTATGACCATGATGCAACAACATAGGATGGCAAAATACAATATGACAATGATGGGCATGGCATGCAACAAACAAGGATGGCATAATGCAATACAATAAAAGATGAACATGCTGCAAGAAGCAAAATAAGACAAGGCACTCAACATGGAGGAATGAAATATGCAAAATAATTATGATAATGCAACAAACAAAATAAACACACGACAACAACGAAAAATAAATGGAAGGCAACTAGAGCATCGGTCTCGGGGCGTTACAACTCTCCTCCACTAACAAGAGATCTCGTCCCGAGATCTTAGGAATGAGACGAAAGAGAAAGAGGAAGAGGTGAAGTAAGAACACACGAGAGAAGATGAACAAAGACGAGAGCACTCGGGTAGAAATAGAAAAGGTGAATATGACGAGAATCAAATGCTCATGGAAACAAGATAGACTCTGAAACCACTCCGGTTAGAACAAGATAGAAAAGGAATAAGAATGATGGAATTTAGGCAGCACTACGACTGAAAATGGAAGGACTAGAACATGAGCTTGAGAGGATGGAATGATACTTGATGAAGACATGACACAGAACCTCCGGAAAGAGTTGAAAGAGTTGAATTAAAAGAACGGAGAAGAAAATGACAACTTGTGCCACGAATGAAATAGAAAGCAACCTTAGGAGAAAGGATTGAACGGAGTTGTTGAGAAACTCAACAACGAAAAGAATTAGCTTATCGTGGACTTATGGATAACATCCCAAAATCATAAGGTGATAACCGACCACAAACGGAAATGATTGGATAGCTGAGAAGAACGAAGAAATGCAACACTCCACTTCAAAAGAATACGGAGAATTATTTGCACTTCGCGACGCAAGAAGAAAAGATACTTGAATTCCTCCAACAAAATCTTTATGGACTCTTGAAGAGTGAATTAAATCATGAAGAACCACCATGAAGAACTTCGGTGACAAAAGGATGATAAGATAGAATGAGGGAAGAAAGAATAAGATAAACCTTGCGGTGATTTAGATGGAGGTTCCGACGAAATGACCGAGTAATTTGAACTCCGGAAAAGAAAAGATGAAAACACTTGAAACTAGAATTTATTCATCAAGAACAAACTCCGAAGGAAGGGATTACTCACTTGGATGAAATAATAAAAAGATTTATTGTATGCTTATCCTTCATCAAATTAAATTGATGACAAGCAATGGATTTTGCATACTACTTTATTCTTCTTGAAAAGGTTTAAGGGGGGGTTATAGCACAAAACTTGAGAAGGTATTGATGGAACCACTGGTAGGCTTGAAAGAACGAATGGATTAAAATGATAATCAAGGAAAAAGAATCTTGACCGAACCACCGTAAGAAATGACAATGAACGAAGAAAAGAGAAAGAATTACTGGGAAGAATTAGAGCAATCATGAAGATACTTGAGGGAATTTCTAGAAAAGAGAACGAAGAGATCGCGAACTGATTGAAGAATACTTGAACGAAGCACCGGGATAATTGGATAACGGTAACTGAAATGTGAGGACGAAGAATTCTTCTGGAACGATGGCCTCCGGTGAAAAGAAATGGAAAAACAACTCCTAACATACTCCGAATGGGTAAGAAAAGAATATCTGACAAACGGAATAATTCGAGAGGATAACAAGAGACTGGAACCGCGAATCTTGGAGAGAACGGGCAAAATTTAGGGAAAAACTCTTCTTCGGTCTTCAAATGATGACGAGAAACACCACCAAAATTACTGAGATACTCCGGGAGAATGAAAAGCGAAGGGGGGTTGAGCCAACAGTGAAAAGAATTGAAATCGATCTTGAAAAGGCATGTGACTAATGAAATTCATTCTTACATCACACTTGAAAAGAATTGAGAATAACTCCGGGGGAATTAGAAGAGTCAGGTAAGATCTTGGGAAAAGACCTGTGGGTTAGGGCCCACTAAAAGAAAACACCATTGGCAAGGATTGTTGAAGAGATAGATGATGCACCGAAACAATTGAAATATTTGAATGAGGTGACAACTTCGAATTAATTCGAACACAGGAGAATCTCCTGATATGTCTTGAGCACTCCGGAAGGATAAACTGGCGAGAGGTGAACGAGCAAGGAAAACACTTGAGCCGAGGAAAAGAATATAATCACTACCGAAAAATGGAATTGAATCCACCGGAGAAGATAAAGAGATGAAGAATGACGAACGAGACGAGAATTCATCGGTTGAAATGATTGAGGGAAGACTGAAGAGGCTCCACATGAATGAAATTGATGATCGAAAGAGACTCAGGATCCGGGAAGAAGAGGGTGGGAGGGCGGGAAAACAAAGGCAACTTGGAAGGGGGAACCGACGAATATCTAGAAGAGAAAACACCGGTTGAAATCATTGAGGAGAGAAAGCAAAGACTTCGCATGAGTAGGATGGATACTCGATTACGGACTCCGGCTCCGAGAAGGAAAAGGGTGGGTGGGAAAAAGAAAGCAACTAAGGATTGAACTTGGCAAAGATGAAGAGGCTCGAGTCAACTTGACGAGAAATGCACCGGATAAAAAAGAGTTGAGAACCAATGATCGGAAAACTATCTGCGTGAACCTAAAGAAAAATTTGAAGGGGAAGAGGAGTAATTAAAAACACCTACGTCAAGATTCCTCACCAGAGCGACGAAGGGGCTGAGGAGTAAAAAGAATTCCTACTCTCCGATATAACTAGACTCCGAAAACAGTTTTCTTCTAGACTCAACGACTGCCAAAGGACACGATCAATCAAGGGGGCTCCTATGGTCGGTCGAGGCTCTGATACCACACCCAATATGCGATACTATCCTAAAGAGACTTGATGGTCCCACCAAGGATAGAACCGCATATTGAAACGCTTTTGCAAGGTGGATATCATTACATCAACATTACATAATAGATGGGTACATACAAGAGGCATACAATGCCATATGAATACAACATCATCATACATAAGAGCACCATCCGACTACGGATGAAACACAAACAGAAACTCAAACGACATCCACCCTGCTAGCCCAGGTTGCCGACCTGGAACCTATCCCCTGATCAAAGAAGAAGCAGAAGAAGAACTCCAAAACAAGCAAGCATCGCTCTCGCGTCATGATCATCGCATAATAACTGCACCGCAATCGTTGTTGTAGTAATCTGTGAGCCACGTGGACTTAGCAATCCCATTACCATGGGTATCAAGACTAGCAAAGCTTAATGGGAAAGGAAGGGGTAAAGTGGTGAGGTTGCAGCAGCGACTAAGCATATATGGTGGCTAACATACGCAAATAAGAGCGAGAAGAGAGCAAACGGAATGGTTGGGAAGCTAGCAATGATCAAGAGGTGATCCTGAACTCCTACTTACGTCAAACATAACCCAAACCCGTGTTCACTTCCCGGACTCCACCGAGAAGAGACCATCACGGCTACACACGCGGTTGATGCATTTTAATTCGAATCTGGTGTCAAGTTATCTACAACCGGACATTAACAAATTCCCATCTGCCACATAACCGTGGGCACGGCTCTCGAAAGTTTATACCCTGCAGGGGTGTCCCAACTTAGCTCATGATAAGCTCTTGCGGTCAACGAAGGATATTCCTTCTCCCAGGAAGACCTGATCAGTCTCGGAATCCCGGTTTACAAGACATTTCATCAATGGTGAAACAAGTCCAGCAAGACTGCCCAATGCGCCGACAATCCCGATAGGAGCTGCACATATCTCGTTCTCAGGGCAACACCGGATGAACACTACGTACAACTAAAACCAGACCTCAAGTTTCCCCGAGGTGGCGCTGCAAGTGGCTCTAGTTCGGACCAACACTTAGACAAGCATTGGCCCAGGGGGCTGAATAAAGATGACCCGAGAGAAGCGACTCCCAAGGGAAAAGTAGGTGGTGGTGAGGCAAATGGTAAAACCAAGGTTGGGCCTTGCTGGAGGAGTTTTATTCAAAGAAAACTGTCAAGGGGGTCCCATAAATCACCCGACCGCATAAGGAACGCAAAATCCGGGAACATAACACCGGTATGACGGAAACTAGGGTGGCAAGAGTGGAACAAAACACCAGGCATAAGGCCGAGCCTTCCACCCTTTACCAAGTATATAGATGCATTAATTAAATAAGAGATATTGTGATATCCCAACATAATCCTGTCCATCATGGAGCAATCTTCAACTTCACCTACAGCTAGCAACGCTATAAGAGGGGCTGAGCAAAGCGGTAACATAGCCAAGCAATGGTTTGCTAGGAAGGGTGACAAGGTTAGAGGCTGGCATGGCAATTTGGGAGGCTTGATAGAACAAGGGATAGGTAGCGCAGCATAGCGATAGAACGAAGCAACTGACATAGCAATGATAGTAGTGAGATCCAAGGTAGCGGTCATCTTGCCTGAAATCCCGCAAGGAAGAAGAACGAGTCCAAGAAGATGAAGCCACGAAGATGAACCAAGCGTAAACGAACGAATCCTCACGATCGCAACGAAACAGGAACTATCAAGAAGAAGCACAACCAGAAAGAAGCAAGCAACATGGTAAACAACCATCACATAAACAAGGCATGATGCGCAATCAAGCATGATGCATGTCCGGTTTAAGTATGCATGGCATGGCAAAGTGCACAAACAAAAGTACAAGTTAAGTGGATCTCAACATGCAACGAGTTGCATATTGACAAAACTTCACAACAATTATTTAGTTCTCTCCCGTTTAAACTACTCAACAATATTAAATGTTGGTTAACATGGCAAGAGGTGAAGCATAATAAAACTACCTATCTAGGCAAGTTTAAATGAGGCCGGAACCACAAACAACAATTCCGGAAAATCCTCATGTCCATATTTCGAATTTGGTACTGTTCTGCCCTACACCATATTTTAAATTTGTTAAACAGGAAAATAAAGTGGACCATATTAAACTATGCATTTTTCTAGCCCACTTACATATAAAGAACATTTAAAACCGAGCTACGGTTATTTAGTTATGAAATAAACCTTTTTAGCATGTCATTTATGCAAAATTAATGGAAACAACAATTTTAATCATCTTCAACATGAATGAAAGTTGGACATTGTGAAACTTCATGAAAATCTGAGCAAGATGCATATATGACATGTTTCAAACTGATGCACAATTATTTAAATACGAGCAAAGCAAATAAATGGCATTTTCTGCAATTATGCAATAACTGGGAAAAATAACTAAATGCATAGGCAGAAAGATAAAAAAATATATGCGTGGGAGGCTCCATGAGATTCGATCCCAAGACCTCCTTCTGTTTGTGCGCTAAGATGACAAGTGGGCTACTGACTGGATTGTGTTGAAGAATGGACTTGACAGTAGGTGAATCATGAGCAGAGCTTGATCTGGGTGCAGCAAAAATTGGTGAAAACAAAACGCGCGGCCATGGGGATTTGATCCTTGGTCGCCTGGGTGGAAGTGCAGCGCAACGACCAGCTGGGCTGAGATGTTTTTGTGCACTGGAGGGGTTCGGCTCTAGATGACACATCCTCTCGAACTGAACTGAATTGAAGAAACACGAACAGGTAGCAAAAAATAATAACAATGGGGGCGCACGGGATTTGAACCCCTGGACTTGCTGGACGGAGAAGAGATACGATGGCCAGTAGGACTGATCGGTGCTGGTGATGATTGTGGGGATAGGACCAAGATGAACCAAGAGGGTGTGCGTGTGACAGAAACAACAACAACAAAAATGCGGAGCTCTCTGGGTTTGAACTAAGATCTCCTGAATGAGAGCGCGAGTGGCTAACCAGCCAGGCCGCTCTTGGGTTTGTGTTTAACAGAGGGGAACAGCTCTACTTAACAGGAGGTAAATGCAGCGCCTTAGAATCACCATGGACGCACGGTGATTGCCGGAGACGGCAGCGAGCAAGCACGGCGGCGCTAGCAGCAGCAGGGTAGTGGCGGGCGTGCGGAATCCCTGAGAGAGAGTTCACTGAAGAAGGATGTGCGCGTTCGTGCAAAGAAACCGAGGAGGCAGAGCCACCTCATCGGACTTGCCTTCTGACATGCTCGGGAAGCAAGGGCCGGCCATGTCAAGGGGCGACACGGAGCTGTTGCCCCCTGGATAGATCATACAAGGCGATGGGTTGTGATGCGTGTGTGTGGAGGTGTGCAGCGAAGGTGCAGCAAAGCAACGAAGCCAGCGGCATGTGTGGGAGCAGGAGCTTGCGGCTATGCCGGCGATGCATGGCGGGGCAGGAGCTACAGCGGCGAGCAAGCGGCAAGCAGGGAGTGGCACGACGAGGCGACGTGTGCGAGAGAGGATCCAGAGCGGGGGCGAAGCGCGAGGAACCACGGCGACTACTGCAGCTACACAACAAAATTCAGAACTCGTCGGAGCACCGAGAACACGAAGATGGCATGGACCTAGCGACGACTCCGGTGATCGAATCGCGATAGAAAAGAGCAGATATGGAGTTGGGTATACCTAGTATACGTGTGACATGAGGATGAGGTCGGGGACGTAAATTATCGACGGAGAGGAGGCGAGGAACTTCGTTGGACTTTCTGTCCATGAAGAAGACGAAGCAGAGGACAAAGAGGATGTCGGGGAAGGCGTCCTCGGGCTCGGATCGGCATCAGAACGGACTCGGGGAGGCGCTGCGGTGCTCGGGGTCGTCGGAGGGGAGGCCGGCGATGCTCCTACTCCAGTTCTGGGCTCTTGCTTGGGCCGGCCATGGTGGCTGCAGGGAGGAGATGGAGCGGGGAGGAGCTGCCCTCCTGGGTGGCGGCGGCGAGGAAATCGAGAGGGAGAAGGGGAAACCCTAGGGCGTGGCTGCTGGCTTAAAAGGAGGGGAGAAGACGGCGCGACCTCGGCGTCCGTGAAGCTCACGGCGCGAGCGCGAGCGCTCTGTCTCTGGAACAGAGACGGCGACGCAACGGGGCAGGTGGCCGTGAACAGAGTTGGGCCAGGTGGGCTGCGTGGGAGGTGAGCTGGGCTGCGGCTGCTGGGTTGCTGCTGCTCCTACTGCTTCTGCCTTCTTTTATTTCTTCAACCAGAATAAAAGAGCAAAAGCACAGAGGAAAACGAGAGGTATGAGGAAGAAATGAATATACCCCTAGAATCCATGAATTATGTAGTATTTGATAAAATTGAGTTGGGCATTTTTAGAGGTAGAAAAATAATCCAAGTTTGAATTAAATTCAAACTTGAGCCATTTTTGAACCCAACCAAAACAACTCCAAATAGATGATGTTTGTCAGAGAGGTTAAGGATAAGGTGCACTAGCATTAGGAAAAGAGTGAACAATTATGGAGGAGGGGAAAAGGTCACTTGCAAAAACATGAAAGAGAGAAGAAGGAGGTGATGGTGCATGGGCATGGTTTGAGAAATAGATGGCAAGGAATGATGCACACACCCATCACAACAAGGTGACTAGCACAATGAACATGATGAGCATGGGGAGTGCAAAATGACAAGAAGCACAATGCGACAATTATGACCATGATGCAACAACATAGGATGGCAAAATACAATATGACAATGATGGGCATGGCATGCAACAAACAAGGATGGCATAATGCAATACAATAAAAGATGAACATGCTGCAAGAAGCAAAATAAGACAAGGCACTCAACATGGAGGAATGAAATATGCAAAATAATTCTGATAATGCAACAAACAAAATAAACACACGACAATAACGAAAAATAAATGGAAGGCAACTAGAGCATCGGTCTCGGGGCATTACACTTGCACTCCAAGTCATCTGGATCACGTTCGTCCCAAAAATCACGCTCCCGAAGGTTTCATTCCGTTTGGACTCCGTTTGATATTCCTTTTCTTCGAAATACTGAAATAGGCAAAAAAAACAGCAATACGAGCTGGGCCTCCAGTTAGTAGGTTAGTCCCAAAAATGATATAAATGTGTAAAATAAAGCCCATAAACATCCAAAAGGGGTAATCTAATAGCATGGAACAATGAAAAATTATAGATAGTTTGGAGACGTATCAGTCACCAGTTATGTGGTTAGTGCATCCACTGTCCATTATCCACTCAGTAGGTCTCGGAGTCGTAACCTACAGTGCAGTTAGCGGGATATGCTTCACCAAGAGTATTGTGAAGCACAAACATATAACGAACAAGCATATTATCAAAGTTATGATTCTTGTTTGGTAAGATAGGATACTCGTCAAGAAACCCTGGGACGAAATAAATGGTAAGACATTCTGGCACTTTATCTCTCGTCGAACAAGATGCTTTAGGTCAATAGCATTGGCGTCAGAAGTCTTTGATTTCCGGCTGGAGACCTTTCCCCGCAAGAGAATTAATTCTTCTTAACCACCCACATCTTTAGGGGTGGCTTAGAAGAAATAAGTCTAAGTGCAGCATCTGAGAACTTTGGCTTTGGAGCCCTAGCAAATAGTTTTGCAGGAGGTGAATAATACTCATAAGAATATGCAGAAAAGTTCTTTGATTTGTGAACATAGCAGTTAGAAGAAACCTGCTCATATTCATGAGTCTGATGATAGTTTCCCTGCAAAACATTGGCGTTAGGGTGACCTTGTGAGGTCCTTTGTCTGCATGAAGCCTTTGGGCCACGTGAAGCCTTTGGTCTGGGTTTTGTCTTCTTCCCTGGAGGTGTCATGATGACATTCACAGGAGGTTTCTCAAGACAACTCTTGGGCACCCAGATCTTCTTCAAAGGTGGCCCATTCCTGCAGTTAGTACCAATAAACCTGGCAAACACTTCACCATCCTGATTCTTAAACAACTTATAATTGGCGTCAAGGGATTCATCAATGATAATGGGGTTAGCACAAGTGAAGCCAGATAAGGTGGATGGGTCCACTGAAGGATCCTTAGCAGCAACCCATGTGGTTTTGGGGTACCGCTCAGGCTTCCAGTAAGAACCATCAATATTCATTTTCCTCTTGAAACAAACACCCTCTTTCCTAGGGTTTCGGTTTAGATCCGTTTCTTGAGGACATCGCATAGTGTCTGATGCCCTTTGAGGCTTTTGTACACGCTGTTTCAAGCAATTCTTCAACCTAGCATTCTCATCAGTAATAGTAGTGGTATCTCAGTAGAGGGGTTAGTTACCACATCAGCAGTTGCAGATATTGCAACATCAGAGGTAGTGGAACATTCAGCAACAGAGACAACATTATCACGCTCAAGACATTTTAAACATGGTGGCACAAAATCTTCCTGAGTGGAACTGATCTGTTGAGCGAGTAGTGAATCATTCTCCTTTTGAAGATCTTCATGAGACGCTCTCAGTTTCTCTAGATCTTGCTTCCTTTGAAGATAGTCATAGGAAAGCTTTTCATGAGTGGCTGAGAGGGTTTCATGACAACTTTCAAGTTCCTCGTACTTAACACGAAGGTTTTTTATGTCTTTGATTAAGGACTGAGTTCGATTCATTTCCTCGTCCAACAGGTCATCGCTTTTGTCTAGCAACTTTTGAATGTGTTCCATAGCAGTTTGTTGTTCAGTTGCAATTTTAGCAAGTGTTTTATAGCTAGGTTGGATTCACATTCAGAGTCGTCTTCACAGGAGGTTTGAAAGTAAGCATCGCGTGAGTTTACCTTGGCACCTCGTGTCATGAAGTAGTAGGTTGGAGCAGAGTCATCCTCATCATCAGCTTCAGCGTCGGCGGCGTGACCATTGTCTTCGGTGTTGAAGATGGAGTTGGCAACGAATGCCGAAGCTAGCGACAGGCTTGCCATGCCTGAATTAGACTCCTCCTCAGACTCCACCTCCGCCTCCCCAGAAGCAAACTCCTCCTCTGAATCCATCTCCTTGCCAATAAATGCACGAGCCTTGCCAGATAAGCTCTTCTTGTGAGAAAAAGACTTTGATGAAGACTTTGAAGATTTCTTCTTCTTCTTCTTATCTTTAGAATCATATTCCTTGCTCTTCTTCTTCTTCATCTTAGATTCGTTGTACCATTGAGGACAGTCATATATGTAGTGGCATAGCTTCTTGTATTTGTGGCATGTTCTCTTCTTTTAGTCACGAGAGGAAGCCTCATCATTCTTGGAACTGGATCTTGAGGACTTTCCGAAGCGATTCTTCTTGGAGAACTTTTGCAACTTCTTCACAAGCATTGCTAGCTCTTTGCCAATGTATTCAGGATCATCAGAACTACAGTCAGATTCTTCTTCAGATGAGGAAACAGACTTTGCCTTCAAAGCACGGGATCGGCCATAGTAGGGGCCATAGATATCTCTCTTCTCAGATAGCTGGAACTCATGTGTGTTGAGCCTCTCAAGTATATCAGACGGATCGAGTTCTTTGTAGTCAGGATGTTCTTGTATCATCAGGGCCAAGGTGTCAAATGAGGTGTCAAGTGATCTCAATAGCTTATTCACAATTTCATGCTTGGTGATTGATAACCCACAAGTATAGGGGATCGCAACAGTTTTCGAGGGTAGAGTATTCAACCCAAATTTATAGATTCGACACAAGGGGACCAAAGAATATTTGCAAGTATTAGCAGCTGAGTTGTCAATTCAACCACACCTGGAGATTAATTATCTGCTGCGAAGTGATTAGTAGCAAAGTAGTATGATAGTTTTGATAGTAGTGACAACAACAATAGTAACAATAACAGTGATAGCAGTGATTTTGTAGCAAGTGCAACGATAACGATAGTAGTAGTAACTTAGCAAGAACAATATAGGATAAATTCGTAGGCATTGGATCGGTAATTTTTTGGATGATATTCATCATGTGACAGTCATAACCTAGGGCGATACGGCACTAGCTCCAATTCATAAATATAATGTAGGCATGTATTCCGTAAATAGTCATACATGCTTATGGAAAGAACTTGCATGACATCTTTTGTCCTACCCTCGCGTGGCAGCGGGGTCCTATTGGAAACTAAGGGATATTAAGGCCTCCTTTTAATAGAGAACCACAACAAAGCATTAACACACGGTGAATACATGAACTCCTCAAACTACGGTTATCACCGAGAGTGGTCCCGACTATTGTCACTCCGGGGTTGCCGGATCATAACACGTAGTAGGTGACCATAACTTGCAAGATCGGATCTAGAACATAGATATAATGGTGATAACATAAACGGTTCAGATCTAAATCATGGCACCTAGGCCCAAAGTGACAAGCATTAAGCATGGCAAAGTCATAGCAACATCAATCTCAGAACATAGTGGATACTAGGGATCAAGCCCTAACAAAACTAACTCGATTACATGATGAATCTCATCCAACTCCTCACCGACCAGCGAGCCTACGAAGGAATTACTCACTCCCGATGGGGCGCATCATGGAACTGGCGATGGAGAAGGGTTGGCGATGACGAAGATCAAAGATCCCCCTCTCCGGAGCCCAAAACGGACTCCAGATCTGGCCTCCCGATGAAGAACAAGAGACGACGGCGGCTCCGTCTCGTGGAACGTGATAATTCTTCCTCCCTGATTTTTTTCTGGAAAAATGTGATTTTATAGCATAGGTTTCAGGGTCTGCGGGGCCACCAGGTGGGGACAACCCACACAGGTGCTTGATTCTTGGGGCGGCGCTACTGGTGGGTTGTGCCCACCCAGGTGACTCATGGCTCCAGAAATTCTCTTTTATTGTATAAAAAATCCTCGCAAAGTTTCGTTTCATTCCGAGAACTTTTATTTCTACACAAAGCAACACCATGGTAGTTCTACTGAAAACAACATCAGTCCGGGGTTAGTTTCATTCATATCATGCAAATTAGAGTCCAAAAGAAGAGGAAAAGTGTTAGGAAAAGTAGATACGTTGGAGACGTATCAACTCCCCCAAGCTTAAACCTTTGCTTGTCCTCAAGCAATTCAGTTGATAAACTATAAGTGAAAAGACAATTTTTACGAACTCTTTTGCTCTTGTTTGCATAAATAAGCTTAAACAACACCCAGGCTTTCAGCCAATATTATAACTAACCATGGCGACAATAACTCTTAAATATTATATTAACTCATCAATGACATGATCAGCTAGCAAGCAATAATAAGATATCTCAAACAACAACATGTTATCAAAACAACCATGATGCACTACAAAAAAAGACACATCCGTGACATTTTGGGCCAAACAATTTTTTTGTCATACTTATGACACTCCTATGACAATAATTGTGACAAAACCCGGTATCATCATAGATGTGGTGGGTCCTACTTCTCTGACAAAAAATCATGACAGAAAATGGGCTTTTAGTCTTGGGCGGGACGGAGACGCAGCTGCATGACATTCCTTGGGCCGTCTATGACAGAAAAAACCATGGTAGAAGCATGGGTGAGGAAAATATTGGGGAGTTCCCGGTTACGGTGGGTGGTCGGGGGCCGAGTGATGCGCGTTTCTCTCGTACGTACGCGCGCGTGTGCGAGGCGTTGGTCTCTAACTGAACCCGAGCGAGGCATTGGGCTCTAATCAACCCGGCGATTACTGCTGCAGTTACGCTACATCGAACCCGAGCGATCGATCGATCCCTTGCTATTAACTGAACCCGAGTGATTCCTTCGCTACTGCTGCTAACTGAAGCCGATCGATGCTACCTCTGGATGAACCATGAGCGTTGTTGGGGGGTTTGGACGAACAGTTCCCAGTGGGGGGTTGGATGAATAGTCCCTTGTGGTGTTGCCGCTGGATGAACAGGACCCGATCAATCAAGCCGGTGGAGGGGTGGATGAACAGGACCCCGCGGAGGGCTGGATGAACAGGACAACCCCGTGGAGGGTTGGTTGAATAGTGGGCGGTGGAGGGATGGATGAACAGTAACCCGTGGAGGGTTGGTTGAACAGGACCCCGTGGAGAGGGCTGGTTGAACAGTAGCCGGTGGAGGAGCGCGCGGTGGAGGCTGGATGAACAAGAGCCCGTGGATGAGCGATCCATGGTGGAGGCTGGAGGAGGTCGACGGTGGATGAACAGTAGCCCGTGGAGGCTGGAGGAGGTCGACGATGGAGATGAACAGTATCCCGTGGAGTCCCATTTTGCGGTACGCCACACCCCTCCCGATGAACAGGGCCCCCGTTTTGGTCATAGCACTCCAACACAAGTCTGTTTCCTCCGTTTTGCGGTATGCGACACCCCTCCCGATCAACAGGACCCCGTTTCGACCGTAGGAGGTCCGTTTCCTCTGTTTTGCAGTACGCCAGACCCCTCCCGATGAACTGGATCCCATTTCGACCGTGGTCGGTCGAACACAAGGCCGTTTCCTCTGTTCTGCGGTATGCCAGGCCTCATTTCCATAGGTTGTTCCGTCCAAGCCGGTTGGCTCCCGATGAACAACACACATTCTGTTGCCTCCCGATGAACACGACGCATTCCGTTGCCTCCCCATGAACACGATGACGGCGTTGTTTGTCCGTTCCAACCCAACCATGTGCATGAGCCCTGGCCGTACGTATGCGCGAGTAGGCGTTCGAGACCCCACCCGTATGTACGTATGCGGCCGTATTATCTTTCTTGCACCCTGGCCGCTGTACGTATGTGTACATGCTATGTGCGTGCCTCTACTACGACACGTGCCCTTCCTTACACAACCACGGTTCATCGGTGCAGCCTGTAGACAGACCGATCGACCAGTATGTACGTACACGTTTGCGACCAGAATGACAACGCTACGTACGCTTCGACCGGGTGGGTCCCGACTGTCAGGCACTTCCTTGCGTGCGAAGATGTAGCTGGTGGGTCCCAGCAGTCAGGGGGTGAATCATTTTATTCCCGTAATATGGACGCACTTCCTTGCATGCGAAGATGTACCTGGTGGGTCCCGGCAGTCAGGGGGAGAAAACATTATTTTTCAGGGTAAAAAGGATGCAGTTGCATGCATGCGACCATGGGCGTGGTGCGTCCCCACTGTCAGCCTCTCACGTACAGTCATCTTCCGGTGACTCTCGGTTGTTTACCACGTTGACCACACCGTGCCGAGCGCTTCAAGGCCGGTGGACGACGGCGAGGCCCCAAACTGGAACGACCCGGTGTCAGTGTTAAAACCGATGGATCTCGGGTAGGGGGTCCCGAACTGTGTGTCTAAGGCTAATGGTATCAGGAGGTGGGGGACACAATGTTTACCCAGGTTTGGGCCCTCTCTATGGAGGTAATACCCTACTTCCTGCTTAATTGATCTTGATGAATATGAGTATTACAAGAGTTGATCTACCGCGAGATTGTAATGGCTAAGCCCTAGAAGTCTAGCCTATGAGGTTATGATTGTTGTGGCTAAACCCTAGAAGTCTAATCCCTCTGGTTTATATAGACACCGGGAGGGCTAGGGTTGTACAAAGTCAGTTACAGAGAAAGGAATCTACATATCCGAATCGCCAAGCTTGCCTTCCACGCAAAGGAGAGTCCCACCCGGACACGGGACGAAGTCTTCTATCTTGTATCTTCATAGTCCAACAGTCCGGACCAAGTATATAGTCCGGCTGTCCGAGGACCCCTTAGTCTAGGACTCCCTCAGTATCCCCTGAACCAGGCTTCAATGACAATGAGTTTGGCGTGCAGATTGTCTTCGGCATTGCAAGGCGGGTTCCTTCTCCGATTACTTCAAAGTAGATCTCGAACACAAGAATCGTATCCGGCTCTGCAAAACAAGTTCGACAATCAAATGTAGAGAGTATAATATTTATGAGTCCAATCCGCTGACAATTTTGGCAGCATGATATTACGTCACTACCCGGCCATTATTTTGAATCGTTTTTTAGCCTGCCACTCCACGTTTCGGGGGGGGCGGTTTTTATTGGCACG
This sequence comes from Aegilops speltoides, assembly GCA_021437245.1. Classification (NCBI taxonomy): domain Eukaryota; kingdom Viridiplantae; phylum Streptophyta; class Magnoliopsida; order Poales; family Poaceae; genus Aegilops; species Aegilops speltoides. The sequence continues at coordinate 184,284,793 of CM038145.1, forward strand.
TCTTGTCAAAGCATAGATCGTGTCCCCTTATTACGGGATTTTCGTCAACATGGGCGTGGGTAACCCAACCGTTCTGTTGGCATAATTCCTCGGGAATAGGCATGTTTTAAGGCCACGGAGGGGACGCTTGATATTCGTCGCCTTTATAAAGGGGTTAAGGCCTGTCCTCTTTCTTCCACGCTAGTTCTTCCCTCTACCTTCCACCTCAAGTTCCAACACTCAAGGGCCAATCCAGACGCTTCGAGCATCCAGCCATGTCCGGACCCAGCCTTCAAGGCCGGTGGATGGCCTCTTCTGTCACAGAGGAAGATATCTCGAAGCTCAGGGAGGCAAGATACTTGACCACAGAAATTTACCATAGGCTTCCTGCTCAAGGGAAGGTTATTCCTACTCCCAGATCCAATGAGAGGGTCGTGTTTATCTCTCACTTCTTCCGAGGGCTTGGATTTGCTCTCCATCCCTTCATTCGAGGGGTCATGTTTTATTACGGGCTAGATTTGCACGATCTAGCCCCGGACTCCTTTCTCCATATCTTGACGTTCATCACCACGTGCGAGGCCTTCCTCTGTGTTTCCCCACACTTTGGCTTATGGCTTAAGAGCTTTAGCATGAAACCGAAGGTAGTCAATGAGAAACAAATAGAGTGCGGAGGCGCTTCAATAAGCAAGCTCATCAATTCTTCTTGGCGGAAGGGCTCCTTCGCAGAAACTTCTGACATATGGCAACGGGAGTAGTTTTACATCACCGAACCCCGCGGTAAAAAGCGGGCAGCCACACCTGCGTTTCGGTCTGGCCCTCCGCCACATCTCGCATCATGGATTAACAAGGGGCTGGACTGGGGATCTACTGATGAAGTGCAGATGCTGCAAAGCCGCATTCGGAGCCTCATTGAGAAGGACACCGGTCTCATTGATGTAATCCAGGTAATGCTAGTCCGCCAGATCCTACCCTGTCAGCGACCCTCTCCGTATGTGGGAGTTTAATCCGGAAGGTCCACGGACTCTTCAGTACCTCTCTGGCACGATGCTCAGAGAGATGTGGAAATTGTTCTTCGGCGCATGAAAACAGTGGCCGGACACTACAAAAGACATTGGTCTTGACTGCAATCATCCAGATACTCCGGTAAGCACTCAACTCCTGAACATAGTTTTGTCAGATGCCTCATAACAATGTACTAATAAAACTTTCCTTGGCCAGGGCTGGCTAAAGAAGGCGGAGAGAATTAGGTGTTCGGCTCCACCTCCCAAAGACTCTGCCGATCCGGTGTTAACAAGGATGCTGGCTCCGACACCATATCAAGTGCCGGCGGGGGAAGATAAGGAGGAGGACGAAGAGGCCCAAGGCGGCCTCCATTCTGGAGGCACACCAGGCAATTTGTCCGGGGAGATTGGAACTTCCACTTCCAAAGGTGGAAGGAAAGGGCGAACTGACATCCCTTCTCCTCGTGGGAAGAAAAGGGCCGCCTCCGAAGACTCGAAGAGAGAAGCTTCTAAGCGGGGGAAGGTATCCCAGTCACGGGGTGATGTTGACATGCAGTCACCCCTCAAAGATAAGCCCTTAGCCGAATCGTAAGTGAATTAGGGTGTTTTTAAACATGTCGCGTTCTTTCCTGGCTGTAAGGGTAATATTTTAAACACATGTTTGCAGTCCGGCACGCAGCCCTCCTCAACAGTCCTCCTCTTCGGGGGATCTTCTTCGGAGATGATGGAGAGCGAGACGCTTCCACAGATCTCCCTGCCAGATAAGGCAGATGACGCCGAGGTGTCATCACGGAGGATCTTTCCCAAACTACGAGTGGCACAAGGGGCAGTGAAGACCAGGCCGAAGGTAATACTTCGGCCGCCCAGGGTCCGGGGTGTGTGGCCCCTATAGGGAACAACAGAAGTCCCGGACTATCCAATGTCCAAGGGACGACGCAACCTGTTCCGGATCCGAAAGCGCCAGATACATTGATGGACATATTGTAACACAGGTTGTTACATCCGTGGCAACTGCCCAAGCTACCGAGGTAGCACATCTGAAGCAGAAAGTTGATGTGGTGGATGATGACATCACACTTATTAACAGGCGGCCCGACGAGGCGCATGGTATGTCTTTGCGGCATTCAGTACATGCTAGTATTATAAAATGAGCGTGATACTGAGAATTTGTATATGCATAACTGCAGATAGTGCCTCCGCAGTTGAAATCCTTTGGGCAGAACTTGCCCGGGCCAAGGAGCAAGCCAGGATGAGTAATGCGGCTGCCGAAAAGGTAGCCGCCAAATTAAAAGCCGAGCAAATTGCTCAGCGTCAGTGCAAGGAGAGAATATCTGCTATGGCACTTGAGCTGAAGAATGCCACTGGCCGATGCCAAGTTCTTGAGAAAGATAACAAAGCCAAAGTGGCCGATCTTGACAAGGCCTTACAAGAGGTGAAGGAAGCCCAGTCTGAGTCTAGAGCAGCTCGGGAGGAGATCCGACAAGCTGGGGAGATTGCGGCTGGTAAGCCCTTTTTTATTGCAAACTAAGTTTGGCGATCCGAAGTATGCGCCGCTTAATCAACCGTGGAGTTCTCCAGACGCCTTTATGGACCTGCCGAAGAGTGCTGCCGATGCAAATCAGTTTTTCCACGTGCAAGAAGGACATGCGGCGGAAGAGCTATTTTGGTCGCAATTTGACACGCCGAAGCGTCCACTGTTGAACGAATAGATGGCCCAGTGGGCTGAGCTCCACAATATGTCCGGCACTGCCATGAAGGACGTCATAGCCCGACTATGGCCAACTGAACCCATTCCGAATAGTTATTTCAGTTTGGTGCGGCAACTTGTTAATGCGGTGCCGCGTATCGAAGCTGTGAAGCGGTCAACATGCATAGAAGGTGCACGGATGGCCCTTACCCATGTCAAGATGTACTGGACGAAGATGAAGGCCACCAATATTGCAGCACATAGTCCACCCGAAGGCAAGGACCTTAACATGCCAGAACATTACTTCGATGATGTCCAAGAGGGTGCCCGCTTGATAGAGGGTTAGTGCTCAAAAAATATTATGTTCGGGTAAAGTGTATCAAAATTGTAGTAACAATATTATCATATATTTAAGGCTATGTTTTTATACTTTTTGCCCGAAAAGTTTTGGTGCCTCCTGTGCGGCCGTCTTTTTTTATATATACAATCTGTAAGTTTGCAGTCGTCGGCTTCAGCCCCCTCGCGTATAACGCGGGGGTGTTCGGAAAAACACTTGATCACACTTGACCCAACGTCTTGGTCCATTAAGGAGGTGTTAGTGCGGCGAACTAGGCAATCGGACTATAGAGCTTTAACACTTTTCACTTAGCTAGAGGAGTTTGACGGTGAGGCTACTATATAGCCCCTGGTATGTCCGCGGTTATCGGAATACGGTGCATTTACATACGTGACCAAAGGACGGTCCTTCATTTATCACGGAGGGAATCGCGAAGATTCCGATGAGTCATCGAGTGGTTGACTAGCTCTCGCCACATGATGACAGTCAGTTTTTGGCTTTGTCTACTGAGGTGCTCATCCGGACGAGCCAGGGCACAATCGCAGTAGCTCTCCCTTTACTACCCTAGCCGATATAGCAGAACCTAAGGTAGTAAGTGCTACCTCTTGAGCACTGCATTGGTTTTCCCTTGGAGAGGAAAGGGTGATGCAGCAAAGTAGCGTAAGTATTTCCCTCAGTTTTTGAGAACCAAGGTATCAATCCAGTAGGAGGCTCCACGCAAGTCCCTCGTACCTACACAAACAAACAAGAACCTGACAACCTACGCGATAAAGGGGTTGTCAATCCCTTCACGGCCACTTGCGAAAGTGAGATCTGATAGATATAATAAGATAAGATAAATATTTTTGGTATTTTTATGATATAGATTGGAAAGTAAAGATAGATTGGAAACTTATATGATATAAAATAGACCCAGGGGCCATAGGTTTCACTAGTGGCTTCTCTCAAGATAGCATAAGTATTACGGTGGGTGAACAAATTACTGTCGAGCAATTGATAGAAAAGTGCATAGTTATGAGAATATCTAGGCATGATCATGTATATAGGCATCACGTCCGCAACAAGTAGACCGACTCCTGCCTGCATCTACTACTATTACTCCACACATCGACCGCTATCCAGCATGCATCTAGAGTATTAAGTTCATAAGAACAGAGTAACACATTAAGTAAGATGACATGATGTAGAGGGATAAACTGAAGCAATATGATATAAACCCCATCTTTTTATCCTCGATGGCAACAATACAATACGTGACTTGCTGCCCTTGCTGTCACTGGGAAAGGACACCGCAAGATTGAACCCAAAGCTAAGCACTTCTCCCATTGCAAGAAAGATCAATCTAGTAGGCCAGACCAAACTGATAATTCTAAGAGACTTTCACAGATAACTAATCATACATAAAAGAATTCAGAGGAGATTCAAATATTTCTCATAGATAAACTTGATCATAAACCCATAGTTCATCGGATCTCGACAAACACACCGCAAAAAGAGTTACATCGAATAGATCTCCAAGAAGATCGAGGAGAACTTTGTATTGAGATTCAAAGAGAGAGAAGAAGCCATCTAGCTAATAACTATGGACCCGAAGGTCTGTGGTAAACTACTCACAACTCATCGGAGAGGCTATGGTGTTGATGTAGAAGCCCCCCGTGATTGATTCCCCCTCTGGTGGAGTGCTGGCGAAGGCTCCAAGATGGGATCTCGTGGGTACAGAAGGTTGCGGCGGTGGAAATGGGGTTTCGTGGTGCTCCTGGATGTTTTCAGGGTATGGAGGTATATATAGGCGAAGGAGGTCGGTCAGGGGAGCCACGAGGGGCCCACGAGGGTGGGGGCGCGCCTTGCACCCTGGTGGCCACCTCGGCTCCTTCTTGATGTCCACTCCAAGTCTCCTGGATTGCGTTTGTTCCAAAAAGATCGCTCCCAATGGTTTCATTCCGTTTGGACTCTGTTTGATATTCCTTTTCTTCGAAATACTGAAATAGGCAAAAAACAACAATTCGGGCTGGGCCTCCGGTTAGTAGGTTAGTCCCAAAAATGATATAAAAGTGTAAAGTAAAGCCCATAAACATCCAAAACGGGTAATATAATAGCATGGAACAATAAAAAATTATAGATAAGTTGGAGGCGTATCAAGCATCCCCAAGCTTAATTCCTGCTCGTCCTCGATTTGGTAAATGATAAAAACAGAATTTTTGATATGGAATGCTACCTAGCATATTTCTCAATGTAATTTCTTTATTGTGGCTTGAATGTTCAGATCCAAATGATTCAAGATAAAAGTTCATATTGACATAAGAGTAATAATAGTTCAAGCATACTAACAAAGTAATCATGTCATCTCAAAATAACACGGCCAAAGAAAGCTATCCCTACAAAATCATATAGTCTGGCTATGCCCTATCTTCATCACACAAAATATTTAAATCATGCACAACCCAGGTTTTAGCCAAGCAATTGTTTCATACTTTAGTATTTTCAAACTTTTTCAATCTTCACGCAATACATGAGCGTGAGCCATGGACATAACACTATATGTGGAATAGAATGGTGGTTGTGGAGAAGACAAAAAGGAGAAGATAGTCTTACATCAACTAGGCATATCAACGGGCTATGGAGATTCCCATTAATAGATATCAGTGTGAGTGAGTAGGGATTTCCATGCAACGGATGCACTAGAGCTATAAGTGTATGAAAGCTCAAAAAGAAACTAAATGGGTGTGCATCCAACTTGCTTGCTCACGAAGGCCTAGGGCATTTTGAGGAAGCCCATCATTGGAATATAGAAGCCAAGTTCTATAATGAAAAGTTCCCACTAGTATATGAAAGTGAGAACATAGGAGACTCTCTATCATGAAGATCATGGTGCTATTTTTAAGCACACGTGTGGTAAAAGGGTAGTAACATTGTCCCTTCTCTCATTTTCTCTCTTTATTATATTTTTGGGCCTTTTTTATGGCCTTTCTCTTTTTTATGGCCTTTTTCTTTTTTTATAAAGTCTGGAGTCTCATCCCGACTTGTGGGGGAATCATAGTCTCCATCATCCTTTCCTCACTTGGGACAATGCTCTAATAATGAAGATCATCACACTTTTATTAACTTACAACTCAAGAATTACAACTCAATACTTAGAACAAAATATGACTCTATGTGGATGCCTCTGTCGGTGTACCGGGATATGCAATGAATCAAGAGTGACATGTATGAAAGAATTATCGAGGTGGCTTTGCCACAAATACGATGTCAACTACATGATCATGCAAAAGCAATATGACAATGATGGAGCGTGTCATAATAAATGGAACGGTGGAAAGTTGCATGGCAATATATCTCGGAATGGCTATGGAAATGCCATAATAGGTAGGTATGGTGGCTGTTTTGAGGAAGGTATATGGTGGGTGTATGGTACCGGCAAAAGTTGCACGGCACAAGAGAGGCTAGCAATGGTGGAAGGGTGAGAGTGCGTATAATCCATGGACTCAAAATTAGTCATGAAGAACTCATATACTTATTGCAAAAATCTACAAGTAATCAAAACAAAGTACTACACGCATGCTCCTAGGGGAAGGGTTAGTAGGAGTTAACCATCGTGCGATCCCGACCTCCACACATAAGGAAGACAATCAATAAATAAATCATGCTCCAACTTCATCACATAACGGTTCACCATACGTGCATGTTACGGGAATCACAAACTTTAACACAAGTATTCCTCAAATTCACAACTACCCAACTAGCATGACTCTAATATTACCACCTTTATATCTCAAAACAATTATCAAGCATCAAGTTGATCATGGTATTCAATTCACTTTCTATGATAGTTTTTATTATACCCAACTTGGATGCCCATCATATTAGGACTAATTTTATAACCATAGCAAATACCATGCTATTCTAAAGGACTCTCAAAATAATATAAGTGAATCATGAGAGATCAATCTACAAAATAAAGCCACCACCATGCTCTAAAAAGATATAAGTGAAGTACTAGAGCAAAATTGTCTAGCTCAAAAGATATAAGTGAAGCACATAGAGTATTCTAATAAATTCTGAATCATGTGTGTCTCTCCCAAAAGGTGTGTACATCAAGGATGATTGTGTTAAACTAAAAAGCAAAGACTCATATCATACAAGACGCTCCAAGCAAAACACATATCATGTGGTGAATAAAAATATAGCTCCAAGTAAAGTTAATGATAGACGAAGACGAAAGAGGGGATGACTTCCGGGGCATCCCCAAGCTTAGGATTTTGGTTGTCCTTGAATTATCTTGGGGTGCCATGGGCATACCCAAGCTTAGGCTCTTTCCACTCCTAATTCCATAGTCCATCAAATCTTTACCCAAAACTTGAAAACTTCACAACACAAAACTCAACAGGAAATCTCATGAGCTCCACTAGTGCAAGAAAGAAAAACCACCACTTAAGGTACTTTAATGAACTCATTCTTTATTTATATTGGTGTTAAACCTACTGTATTCCAACTTCTATATGGTTCATACCCCCCGATACTAGCCATAGATTCATCAAAATAAGCAAACAACACACAAAAAAAGAATATGTCAAAAACAAAACAGTCTGTAGCAATCTGTAACTTTAGAATACTTCTGGAACTCTAAAAATCCTACCAAAAGGGAAGTCCTAGTAAATTTGTCTACTGATCTACTTCAAAAAGAATCAACTAAAAATCATGTTTCTGTGATTTATTAAAATTATTCTCGTGCGTGCAAAAGTTTCTATTTTTCAGCAAGATCAAATTAACTATCACCATAGGTTATCCTATAGGTTTTACTTAGCACAAACACTAATTAAAACATAAAACCACATCTAAACAGAGGCTTGATGAATTATTTATTACTAACTAGGAGCAAAAGGCAAAGAACAAAAATAAAATTGGGTTGCCTCCCAACAAGAGCTATCGTTTAACACCCCTAGCTAGGCATAAAAGCAAGAATAGATCTAAGTATTGCCATCTTCGGCATTTAATTCATAAGTGGCTCTCATAATAGACTCATAAGTTAATTTGATTTTCTTTCTAGGAAAGTGTTCCATGACTTTCCTTAATGGAAATTGGAATCTGATATTTCCTTCCTTCATATCAATAATTGCACCAATCATTCTAAGGAAAGGTCTATCAAGAATAATAGGACATGAAAGATTGCAATCTATATCAAGAACGATAAGATCTACGGGCACATAATCCCTAATTGCAACAATAAGAACATCATTAATCCTTCCCATAGGTTTCTTAATGGTGGAATCTGCAAGGTGCAAATTTAAAGAGCAATCATCAAATTCACGAAAACCTAGCACATCACATAAAGTTTTTGGAATCATGGAAACACTAGCACCCAAATCACACAAAGCATATCATTCATGATCTTTAATTTTAATTTTAATAGTAGGTTCCCACTCATCATAAAGTTTTCTAGGGATAGAAACTTCCAATTCAAGTTTTTCCTCATAAGATTGCATCAAAGCATCAATGAAATGTTTGTTAAAGCTTTATTTTGACTATAAGCATGAGGAGAATTCAACACGGATTGCAACAAGGAAATACAATCTATTAAAGAACAATTATCATAATTAAATTCCTTGAAATCCATAACAGTGGGTTCATTGCTATGTAAAGTTTTGATCTCTCCAATCCCACTTTTACCAAATTTAGCATCAAGATCTAAAAACTCCGAATCATTTGGACGCCTTTTAACTAAAGTTGACTCATCTCTAGTCCCATCATTATGAAGATTCATATTACAAAACAAATATTTAATAGGAGACACATCAATAACTTTTAGATCTTCATCATTATTTTCCCCTAACCCTTCTGGTTTTGCAGCCATCTTATTAACTAAGGTGGCTTCTTATCAGAAATTTGGGCTATTGATTTTTCAAGACGAGCAATCTGTGAATTCAGACCATAAAATTCCTTAGACATATCATCAAGCTCTTTATTCATGTACTCCATAAAGCTTTTTTGTTCTTTAAACTCATTTCTAAAGAAATTATTATGCTCAAATTGTAAAGTCATAAAGCTTCTAACATTGATTTCGATCTCTTCCAACCTTCTAAGATGAAGATCAGCGTTCTTAGGCAAAGCCGTAAGGGCAAACAGGCACACAAGGGCAAGCGAAAAAGAGGCGAACGGGAAAGAGAGGGCGAATAAAACGGCAAGGGTGAAGTGGGGGAGAGGAAAACGAGAGACAAATGGCAAATAATGTAATGCGAGGGAGATGAGTTTGTGATGGGTACTTGGTATGTCTTGACTTGGCGAAGACCTCCCGGCAGCGGCGCCGAAATCCTTCTTGCTACCTCTTGAGCATCTGCGTTGGTTTTCCTTGAAGAGGAAAGGGTGATGCGACAAAGTAGCGTAAGTATTTCCCTCAGTTTTTGAGAACCAAGGTATCAATCCAGTAGGAGGCTCCACGCAAGTCCCTCGTACCTACACAAACAAACAAGAACCTCGCAACCAACACGATAAAGGGGTTGTCAATCCCTTCACTGCCACTTGCAAAAGTGAGACGTGATAGAGATAGCATAACTATTTGTAACATCTCAAATTTCCAATTTGGAATGTTATACATTAGATCATTATTGCATAGCATATTTTATTGCATTTTGGTTGATCCTAGAAATTCTAAGCAACTCAAGGACCCACGGAGAGAGTTGAGGATTTCAATATTTTCATATTTGAGTTTTCTCCAATTTTGGAAAGAGGATCATTTGGTTTTAATTAATTTTTCTCTCTGCATATTTCTTATACGAAAATAAAAGAGTGGAGATAAAACGACTTCTCCAAAATAAAGAAGTATTGGAGGAAAAATATTAAAATCAAATTTATTTCTATTGGAGTTTTATTGCTATTTTATTTGAATTAGAAAAATTGCACGTTTTCAAAATTGCATTTTTAGGCCAAGAAAATGTTCACCTTGTTCTAAATATTCCATTTAGACGGTGAAAATATGTTTTGGCATTTTTAGATTTTTATTTTATTTATTATGATTTTTTTTCGTTTGGCGGATTTTTTTAAAAAAGTTCTGGAGCCTGACTGGGCCGAAGGCCCAGCCGAGCCGGGCCAAGGCCGCGCCGCCGCCGCCTCCCTGCGGGAGGGAGTCCCCGCCGCCGCCAAGGCCGAGTCCGACCGAGGCACGCCTCCTGAGGCCGACCCCGACCCGGCACCCCTTCCCCAAGCCTCGCGCCGCCCCCCTCTTAAAGAGCCGTCGCCGCCACCCGCCGCAGCCCCACCTCGTTCACTGCACTTTTTACCCGTCGCTGTAGCCGCCGTCGCCGCCTAGCTCCGCAAGCACCCGCCGTGCGGCTTAATATTGTCGCCGCCGTGTCGCCCTTGCCCCGCCGCCGCCCCGCAGGACCTCGCTGGAGGTATACGTCGCCGCCGCCGGCCATTCATCGTTTTTTTAAAAACCGTTTGGTTTTATTTCAAAAAAAACCTAGATCATTTTTTTAGATTAGATTGGTTCAGTTTTTTCGGTTTAGTTAAAAAGTGGATGTTCGTCCGCATGTTCGTTTTAACAAACGATTTTCACCCGTTAGCCGCAGACAGTGAACGTTCGTTCGTTAGCCTGTTCGTCAGTTTTTCTTTTTCCAGGGTTTTTCCGCGATTATTTTCGATCATGATTTCTGCCCTAATCTTCGTTTTAGTTTATCTTTTGGCTCATTTATCGGAATCAGGCGAAAGCGCCTAGATCTTCGTCTCGAAGCCCTCTTTCTGTTTAAACAACTTGAACAAGATTTTGGTACTGTAAAATTTGACTTTTGTCCAGATTAGTAAACGAATCTTGTTTCTTTTGCAGTTTGAGTTTCCTTGCTCCGTTTAATTTGTTTCTTTTGGCAAAGTGGAGTTCTTAAGTTGAACTTTCTGGTTAGATCTCTTATTGAGTTTTACCCCGTGCTTCTAGTTGAGTGCTTATGTATGTTATTGTTTGTTTGTGATAGAGTAACCGGAGTGCGAAGCATGCTACTACGAGTCTCTAGGTTTTGCGGATCATCAGCAAGGCAAGTAACACTTTGATCATACCTTTTTACTACCCAGTTTAATTGCATTAGATCAACCCTCAAATATTGCATGGTTAGGATCTGATTAACATGTGGGTTTTGGGAAGTAGATGATGAGGTAGAACCTATTGCCCTGCTTATTATCAAACCTTTGGGAGTTATTTCTACGTTATGCTTATATTGCTATGCTATGCTCGTAGACGTGGTTTGGGTGAGTGTATCCATGACAGATGTGAGTATTGTTGATTAATGGTTAACTTAAGGTGGCTACTTAAATACACATCTGGGTGGATTGCTTGAGGCACCCTGGAGTACCCAGTGGTTGTCAGGGCACCTGGAGAATCCAGTGTTGTCCTAGGATATCCCGGAGTACACGTGTGATCATCCTACGGTTCGCTACCCGAGCTCAAATGGATCATAAGATTATTCATGCTAGAAACTTCCTTGTGCAGCCACAATCCAATATGGGCTCTGGCATGGGTGAGTAAGTTGCGTGAAGCTCTTGAAGAGGTAGACTAGCAGATGTAGTGGGTTGTAGGTGGTACTGTCTACCCAGAGTAGAGAGTTAATGCTTCAGAAAGATTGTGTCTCGAATCTCTGACCACGGATGTGTTTGAGTCTTGTGGGGAAAAGAGCGCAAACCTCTGCAGAGTGTACAAACTAATCATGGTTAGCCATGTCCCCAGTTATGGACATCTTGAGTATCTGGTTCTTGGATTATCATGTTGATCTTGTCACTCTAAATTTAATTTGTTGGGTTTAATGATGATGTTTAATTGGGATTGAGTTGGAGGAACCTTCTCAATGTTTAACAACCACCATGATAGTTAAATAAAATTTATTCCTTTGTTGTAGGAAAAAATTGGCTTTATGCAAAACTGGAACCATAGAGCTTTCCACCAGCCATATATGCATGTAGTGATAGCATTCATTCTGTTCATTACTCTATGTGTTACATTGCCAGCATATTCCATGTGCTGACCCATTTCGGGCTGCAACATTTCATGTTGCAGATTTTTCAAATGACGAGTAAGGTGCCATAGGTCATTGTCTTTCACTTAGCTACGCCATTGGAGTTGATGGACTCGCTTTATCTTCCAAGCCTTCCGCTGTTATCGTTTTTAGATGGCCTTAAGCAATATTATTGTAGTAAGTCTCTTTTTTAGACATTCGATGTAATAAGTGTGTGATTGAAACTCTGTTATAAATCCTCAAGTACTCAGCATTACCGATCCAGGGATGACACTGATGCACAGTGACTAGACTGTTTGAGGTCTGGTCGCTACAAGATGGTATCAGAGCACACGCCGACTGTAGGACATGAGCACTAAGCTAAAACCCTAGATCACTACTCTCTTCTCATTTCTGACTCCTCTCCCTTTTCTACTCTATAGGATGGCAGATGCAAGGAACAAGTTCACACAACCGGATGAAGATACACCTTTTGGACGATACTTGAAGGAAGTTACTAGGTATCTGAACATCGGGATACCAAGCTTCACCAGGACCTACATCGCCACTCTACCAGAAGAGGAGCGTTGGATGATTTGAGTTCAAGTTCCAGGAAGGACGTTCATGCTAGTCACTGAGCCCATAGAGTTTTCCTTTGATGCACCAACCTGGAGTCTAGGAAAGAGCATGGCAGCTCACATCACCATGGGACGCATTGGAGAAGTTTACCACAAGGATCTCAAGGATACTATCTACCAAATTTGTGGGCGCCGAGATGAGCAATGCGAGATGATCAGCACCAGGAGGGATAGATCCATTGCAGCTTTTATCCAGGAGTTAAACCAGCACATTCGTCCCCAGGAGAACTAGATGTGCACATGCATGATAGATCTGAAGACGGCAATGACCAGGATCACGGAGCTGGAGGAAGAACTCAAGTCTACACGCAATGGATATGAGGAGGAAATGATGATACTCGTGGAGAAGAATGACGATCTGATGAGGAAGCTAGGAGTATTCATGGGAGACCCCGCGCCAGGAGGAGATGACGACGATTCCAAGGACATTCGTTCGGAGGACTACATCATCATCGACGACACCGACTCAGACCCTAACGATAGCTATGATGATTATGTTGATGAAGCTGGAGCAGATATCATGGAGTCTTCCACCGATTAAAACTTCTAGTCGACCACCACATCAGTAGTAGTATTCCCCCATGTATATAGTATAGTCCAAGCACTTATGTAACGATTTTTAGACCGCTTGTATGCCCTTGTTTGAATTGATTGAAGTGATTTGATTGTGTTTGTCTCATGTGCATATGGGTAGTGTTTTCCCTCTAGACCTCATTCTATTCTGTTTCTCATCTTTTCTAAACCCATCAGATGCCTCCAAGACGTGACAATGGATTTGCTTTCCTGCCGGAGCACACTTTGTTGATCCAGTAGCAGAATACCCTGATGTAGCTACTAGTCTAGAATCAGAACCAGGGGAACAACAACAACAACCCACCACCACCCCCACCTATTGATCACTTAGCCCGTTTTCTAAGGCTGAATCCGCCGTTGTTCTCTAGTAGCACCGAGCCGATTGTTGCAGATTATTGGCTCCGCAAGATTGGAAGAGAGCTGACCACTGCAGGATGCACCGATGTGGAGAGAGTGCGATTTGCCGCACATCAGCTTGATGGACCCGCAACATCATGGTGGGAAATTTCACAGCCACTTACCCCATCGACACTGTCACATGGGACCAGTTTCAGCAGGCTTTTCCCACTGCCCATGTTTCAGCAAGAGCTATAGCCATGAAGAAGCGCGAGTTTCGCAACTTACGCCAAGGAGGACGCAAAGTGGGCCAATATGTGGATGATTTTAGTAAGTTAGCATGTTATGCCCCGGATGACGTTGCTACAGATGCCGCTAAGCAGGAGAAGTTTCTGGAAGTACTAAATGATGAGCTGAGCATGCACTTGATGGTGGCAACCTTCAACAACTACCAGGAGTTGGTAGATAGAGCTCTCATGATTGAAGGGAAGCAGCAGCAGATTGACAACCGCAAGAGGAAGTATGGACAAGGGAAGTACAATTCAGAAGCTCAGCGGAGGCCCCGTTTTACCCCGAACTCGGGAGGACACCTTCACCATAACCCCCAAAATTGGGTTATCAATTTTTGTGCTGTTATTCCTTCCTGGCACTCATTTTTCAAAATCTTTCTCCTGAGTTTTGCTGATGACTCTGAGAATTCTTGTCATTTCCAACCTTTCAAAACTTGCATGTGTTTTTCAGTGGGCAAGACCTCAGTTGCATCATCTTAAACCCTCTCAAACCCTAATTCCAAATTTTTGGAATTAGAATGTGCCCTTTGTGATTACAAAGGAGCCATCATTTTCCTTGGTCTGTTGACCATACCATCTGTTCCCAGAGATCCTTCTATCCTTTCAACCTTGGATATGGAAAAATATTGCCAGGTGCCATGCAATATTTTTGAATTATGATTTATTCCTTTTCTTGCCTTTCCGAGGAATAAAATCAAAGGGCATATCTAGCCATCTCCTAAATTCATGTGAATTGGTGGAGTTTATCTTTATGCCTAATCCAAGCTCTCGCAATCATATTGGCCATAATTAAATAAGGAAAGTTGCCTTTTCCTATTTAATACCAATATTGCATTTCTGCCATTTTCTAAAGGAACTACTATTTTTATAGCAGGGAAAATTCTCACATAAATTGTGGAGCTTGCCCTTGCTATATAATCACTAGTTCCATCATTATCTCATGTTCATCAGTTCAAAAATTGGGCACATGATCCAATGCAAGTTTCTGCCGTCTCTGAAATTTTGCAAAGGAAGTGCTTTATTCCTAATTCCATTTGAGTTGTAAATTGGTAGGGGGGTTAATATTAATAAATAACCCATGGATACCAAAGATGGGCTAAATCCAATCATCCTAGCTCCCTGTGCAATTTTTCAAAATTTCTGACCAGATTGTCACTTTGTGAAGGAAGTACCTTCATAGAGTTTCCAAATGGGATGAAACTTTTCCATCCTTTAAAGTATCCCAAATAATTAGACTTCACCCATATTCATCTCATTTCATTGGGGTATGTGAGCACAGGAGCAATTCTTGTTTTCTGTCCAAAATTT
Source organism: Aegilops speltoides (assembly GCA_021437245.1). NCBI lineage: Eukaryota > Viridiplantae > Streptophyta > Magnoliopsida > Poales > Poaceae > Aegilops > Aegilops speltoides. The sequence goes on from CM038145.1 coordinate 184,299,911, forward strand.
CAGTTTGTGAAGCAAGTACAATTTATCTTGCTCCATTGTGACTGAAAATAATTCCAGGCCTTCTCCTAACCATATAACCCACCTACCCAAGAGTTTGGCTAATTTCATTTAGCCAATATTTTCCTAGGATTTTCTCAAGTTTCTGGTCCAAAGTAATGCTTGTGAAGAAAGTACCAATTTAGCAAGTCCATTTGGGTTGATCTTTTTAAAGCATCTACCTATGACCAAATCATTAGGATTTGCCAAGTTATATATCAATCCAACACTCCTAGTGAGTGCTTCATCATCATTTGATTTCTGGACATATTTTAGCAGTTGTGAAGCAACTATGCTAAATATTTGTCCCAATGCCCTCAAAACCCCCAGGACCGTAGTCCTTGCTACCCTAAGCCTACCAGACATCAAGTTTACCATTTACCCTCTCTGGTTTTATCTCCAGCATGTTGCCAAGTTTGGAGCAATATCCTTGTGGAGCTTGGTTTACTCCACTCCCTTTGTCTCTGCCTGTATCTTTACCGTAGTAACACTCCTTCTTCGAAGGACTACACAGTAGACATGGTTTAACCTCAGTAAAATCTCCAGAGCACGCCATGCCAGTGGTGACCACGAGTGCAGCCAGCCAAAACGATGGTCTAGCCACAGTTCTCGTTGGCATCCCTGCTCCGACCGTCCCTGACCTCGCCATTAATGTCCAGAAGCTCCCTCTCGTTGTTTCCGTTCGCTGGACCCCGCTCCCCCTCCGTTTTCTTCTCCGACGAGCCGTGCCAAAGGTCGATAGTGTGCGCCCGTGGCCATCTTCTTCTTCCTCTCTTCTGTTTTCTTCCCCCTCTCGTCCGCGAGTGCCTCTCGTCTCCGTGAGCCTCTGGCGTTCATCGTGATCCCCCTCGTCGCCTTCCCACTGCCTCCGTGAGCCTGGCCGCATCGCTGACGAGCAGCTGGCCGCCGCCAGCCAGCAGACACGTCCTTCGCCAGCGTGCCATTCCTCCTCCTCCCTCGAGCTCCTCCGCGGCTATAAGTAGACCTCCCGAGCCTCCCTCGCAGTCCCCAAGCCTCCCGCAGCTCTCCCCCTCGCCCGGAGCTTCTCTAGCCCCCTCCCCATCGCCATGGCCGCCGCCTCAGTCTTCTCTAGTTCCGGCCAACCAGGGCCTCCCCTCGCCGTTCCTCCTCCACAACCGCATCCCCCATGCTCCAGCGAGTCTCCCCGTGGTCTCAGCCTCTCCATTCCCCCACCAAGCACGGTATCCACCGGCGGCCGAAGCCCTCTCCGCCGCGGGCCATGCAGTTCCCTCCCTGGTGTTCCTCGACGAAAGCTAGCACCACTAGCCGATGCGCCTCCTCCTCCTAATCCCGTGGGTAGCTCGCCCGTCGCCTGCCGTGGCCGGACGCGCCGGTGAGCGCCGTTGGGGCGGACGTCTCCCCTCGGCCCAGCGCGCATCGAGCGGAGAAGAAGGAGCCGGCCAGGTGGGGCGTTGACCTGGCCAGGCGGGCCCCGCGGCCCTACCTGTCGGTGACCCTGGCACCCGGCCCCGCCTCTGCGCCTTTGACCGGTCCACGCCACGTGGATAAGTGGAAGCGCCCAGCCGCCAAGCCGTTTCTCTGGACCGAAGGCGTAATCTCCAAAATGCGCGATCAGGTTTTTCCTCCAGGGGCCTGTTTGCTGAAATATTTTCACCGATAGGTCCCTGAACTTCAACCCTTCGTATCTCGACAACCGTAACTCCGATTGAGGTAAATCCAACGCCCACGTCTTCGTCTTGTCGAGCCCGTTCCTTTCCCATCATTTTCACTATGGTTTGACATATTAAAATGACCACTTCGCCCTTGTCCGTAAACAGCCCCCTCCGAGAGAGAAGCTGTTTAAAGCATTTTTTTCATGATCGTTTCTCACTTCTTCCCAGAGTATTTGTCGACCCCCAGGCAAGCCAACCTCTTATCATGAGCCCCGAACTTGAATGTTGACTTTGCTTGCACCTTGTGTGTGTGTGTAGTTGTAGTTATTTCTTGTCGTTTTCGTCTGCAGTCATTCCGTTATGCTTACCATGCATGCTTGTGTGTTCATGATATTTCTTGCCATGATAATTAGAATGTTGTTATTGATGATGCCATGTCACTACTCTAATTTATTTTCATGTCATCATTATAAAATGCTATGATGATGGTAATGCACCGTGGATATGTTAGTACTTGGTGTTGTCATGTTCTTTATGTTGTAAGTGTTCACTTGAGAAGCTCGATGTTTTGTTAAAGCATTTGTATGATGTATGCTCCTGGTTGCATTCATGTTAAAAATGCTGGTATGATGATTGATGATGGAGAAGATAATAATATGACTTAATAATAAAACTCCTCCGTCATCGATGGGATCGAGTCATAGTGCCACCAAATCGAACTTTTTCCAAGTGCAACCACATTTGCCGATATGGGACGGCCTTAATGCGGTCTATTGTCGTGCCTCTGGTCGGTGCCTCCAACTAGGGAACGTTATGGGCGCGCGCTACCCTGATCAGGTAGGCAGACATAAGCCTTGTGAGCCCGTTGTTAAGTTGAGTTTTGGTACCGGGTCCTAGTGTGGATCGTGGCCACGATGGTGGTCGAGGTGTCTGGAGGTAGACACGGGGCCACCCAGGACTAGCCCAATGGGGAGTGAGTCGGAGTGACCGGAAGAGTGTCATGACAGTAGATCGGTTTCGTCGGAATGCCGTTGGTCCACCCGAATGGGAGTGCAAGGCCATGGGTTCCGTAGTGTGGGTACAGTGTACTAACCTCTACAGAGTGTATTTAAACTATCGATAGCCGCGTCCTCGGTCATGGGCACAAGTTTGTAGTAGGGTACACTATTGGGTCTTGGTCGAAATGGAGGATAAACCTGAAATAATTAAGCTGAGTAATGTGGTTGTGATCGCCGTAAGGATCACGGGCCAAGTATTGGTCGGGTTATGATTGCCGTAAGGATGACGGGCCAGATGTGGTCGGGTTGTGATCGCCGTAAGGATCATGGGCCAGTTGTTGGTCGGGTTGTGATCGCCGTAAGGATCAAAAGTTTGTCTCTGTTGGTAATCAGGAAATGAGGTGATCACCATTGGTAAGAGAGTCCGAGGGACTCAGTGCACAAGTTTGGTTGCATTGCATGAGTAATATGTTTGCATTTAAAGAAACATGGTACAACATGAGATGGTTGCATATATACAGTTAACATGCTATGTCAGCATTTGATATGATTGGTAGTTTATTTTCAGCATAGTTACATGATGCCATGCCATGCTTTGATGGATATGATTGAGATGATATGCTATGCTTTGCTATTGCCATGTTAGAAGTAATATTGATATGCCATGTTGTTGCCATGCTTGCAGATGCCATGATGTTAGTTTGATTTATGACTTGGGTTGATATTATGCCATGCTTAGTTTCTGATATGAGCTAGTTGTTGCGTTCGCTTGGTTCTTGCTTTGTCTTCTGCTTGTTTGGATGCTATGTATTTGGTTGTCTTGCAAGTACATTCAATGTACTGACCTGGCGTGTCATGCTAGTTTTGTAGGTCGTACCCGATTTGTTTGTTGTTCCGTCGTGCTAGGCCGTAATCTTGCCAGTCCTGTGAGTTGTGGAGCCCAGCCAGAGTGTTATGCTGCCAAATCAAGACTTCCGTCGCCATTTAAATAGACTTCCGCTGCCATGTAAATAGCCTTAGGGCTATGCTAGAAGATTATATTCATCACTAATGTAATCATATACACATGTATTTGATGAATATTCTTGTACCTGGAATGCTGTATCATGGACCTGTCGTGCGTCAGGTGTTATCCCGGGCTGACGTGCAAAGCCCCCCTGCTCCATGCGGATCGGGGTGCCACATATGGAGGCCATAATTCCAATGGAGGAAGTTCACATAACCATAGTGGCCCCAAGAATGGGAATGGGAATGGAGGAAGCAACAACCAGAACCATTCCAACCTAGCAACACCCACCAAGAAGGATCTAAGTCACATTACTTGTTTCAAGTGCGGGAAGAATGGACATTACGCCACGGAGTGTTCTGAAGCAAGGAATGGAAATTGCAATGGAAGCTCTGGGAAGAAGCCCAACCCTTTCAACAGGGGACAAGTGAACCACGTTAGCGTGGAGGAGGCTGAAGCGCAGCTAGATGCAGTAATAGGTAAGTTTTTGGTTAAGTCATTTACTGCAATCATTCTTTTTGATACTGGTGCATCGCATTCATACATATCGAGGGGATTTGTGGATAAGTATAACCTGCCAACCCAAGCCCTTAGGTCACTCATGTTAGTAACCTTGCCAGGAGCAGCGTATATGGCTAGCCTATGGTGTGATCGGTTACCATTAAGGATTGGTAACTACGTGTTCCCCTCAGACCTAATAGTATTGGAGTCACAAGGACTAGATGTGATATTAGGCATGGATTGGTTACCGAAGTATGGAGGGAACATTGACTGCGCCAGTAAGTCGATTTTGCTCACCACCCCAGAAGGAAGAAGGATTAAGTATGTATCCCAACATGTGCCGAAGAGGACTCAAGTAAATTCCATATCAGGAGTTGTACAGGAGGAAGTACCAGTGGTGAAGGATTTCCCTGATGTATTTCTAGAGGAGTTGCAAGGCATGCCACCGGATAGAGACGTTGAGTTTCTGATTGAGCTTTTGCCAGGCACAGAGCCAATATCTAAGAGACCGTATCGGATGCCCGCAAAGGATTTGGAAGAAATTAAGAAGCAGATTAAGGAGTTACTGGATAAAGGTTATATTCGCCCAAGTTCATCACCTTGGGGATCACCAGTGCTTCTAGTGGAGAAGAAGGATGGATCATTGAGGATGGTTGTTGATTATCGAGGGTTGAACGAAGTGAAGATCAAGAACAAGTACCCACTACCGATGATAAATGATTTGTTTGACCAGTTCCAAGGAGCTAAAGTATTTTCCAAGATCGATCTGCGATCAGGATACCACCAGCTGAAGATTCGAGAGCAGGATATACCTAAGACAACTTTTACCACAAGGTACATGCTTTATGAGTATACCGTTATGTTATTTGGTCTGACTAACGCGCCTGCCTATTTCATGAACATGATGAACAAAGTGTTTATGGAGTTTTTGGATAAGTTTGTCGTGGTGTTCATTGATGATATTCTGGTCTACTCGAAGAATGAAGAGGAGCATAAGGAGCATTTGCGTTTGGTACTTGGGAAGCTCAGAGAACATCAGTTATATGCCAAGTTCAGCAAGTGTGAGTTTGGTTGAAGGAAGTTGGATTCCTCGGACATGTTATATCCGGAGAACGAATAGCAGTAGACCCCACCAAGGTTGTCACTGTGACTAATTGGGAATCACCCACGTCAGTTGGAGAGATCCGGAGTTTTCTTGGACTCGTAGGATACTACCGGAGGTTCATTGATAATTTCTCTAAGATTGCAAAGCACATGACAGAGTTGTTGAAGAAGGACACAAAGTTCAGATGGACTGAGGAATGTGAAGCCAGTTTTCAGGAGTTGAAGAAACATTTGGTTACAGCCCCAGCGTTGATTCTCCCAGATCAATGCAAGGATTATCAAGTGTATTGCAACGCTTCTCGTCGAGGACTTGGAGTAGTGCTGAAGCAGGAGGAAAGAGTTGTTTCATATGCCTCACGACAACTTAAACCCCATGAGTTAATTATGCTACCCACGATTTGGAGTTAGCATCCGTAGTGCATGCGTTGAAGACATGGAGACATTTTCTCATCGGAAACCATTGTGAGGTGTACATGGACCACAAGAGTTTGAAGTATATCTTCACGCAGAAGGAGTTGAATCTCAGGCAGAGGAGATGGTTGGAGCTCATCAAGGATTATGATATGAAGTTACACTATCATCTCGGAAAGGCTAACGTAGTAGCCGATGCATTGAGTCGCAAGAGTCATGACAATACACTTATGACCGGAGGGTTACCCAAGGAGTTAGCAGAGGATCTTCGCGCCTATGTTTGGAAATAGTTCCGAGAGGTTATGTAGCAGCATTGGAAATTCAGTCTACCTTGATGGATAAGATCAGAGAAGCTCAGAAGACTGACAAAGAGATTGCCGAGATAAAGGAAAGGATGAGCAAAGGAAAGGCTAAAGGATTTCATGAGGATGAGCACGATACCTTATGGTTTGAGGATCGCATATATGTGCCTAATGACCCCGAGATCAGGAAGTTGATTCTGCAGGAGGCCCATGATTCGCCGTATTCGATTCACCCAAGAAACACCAAGATGTACCTGGATCTGAAGGACAGTTTCTGGTGGACTGGAATGAAGAAGGATATTGCGGAGTATGTAGCAATTTTTGATGTATGTTAGAGAGTAAAGGCAGAGCATCAGAAGCCAACAGGATTGTTACAGCCATTGCCGATACCCGAATGGAAGTGGGATAAGCTAGGCATGGATTTTGTCACGGGATTGCCCAGGACTCGTTCAGGCTATGACTCGATATGGGTTGTAGTCGATCGTTTAACAAAGGTAGCTCATTTCATCCAAGTGTAGACCACTTACACCAGTGCTAAGTTGGCCAAGATATACATGACCAGGATCGTCTGTCTGCATGGAGTTCCGAGGACCATTGTATCAGATAGAGGAACCCAGTTTACCTCAAAGTTCGAGAATCAGTTGCATGAGACTTTGGGTACCAGGCTAGAGTTTAGTATAGCCTTTCATCCACAGACAGATGGACAGACTGAGAGAGTCAATCAGATTCTGGAGGACATGTTGAGAGCTTGTGCGCTAGATTATGGATCTAGTTGGGACAACAATTTGCCATATGCAGAGTTCTCTTACAATAACAGTTATCAAGCCAGCTTGAAGATGGCCCCCTTTCGAAGCCTTGCACGGAAGGAGGTGCATGACACCATTGATATGGGATGAAGTTGGAGACCGATAGTTGTTCGGACTAGATTTGATTAAGGAGTCTGAAGAGAAGGTTAAGTTGATTCGCGATAGACTCAAGTTAGCCCAGTCCAAGTAGAAGAGCTATGTGGATTCTAATTGCAAGGAGACAGTTTACGAAGTCGGAGACAAAGTGTATCTTTGTGTGTCCCCACTTCGAGGAGTTAAGCGTTGGGAGTTAAGGGAAAGTTAGCAGCATGTTTTATGGGACCATACAAAGTTTTGGAGTGTATGGGAGAAGATCCTTACAAGTTGGAATTGCCAGAAGGATTGTCAGGAGTTCACGATGTGTTCCACATTTCCTAGTTGAAGAAGTGCCACACAGAGATGGCCGATATTCCTCTAAGAGATACAGTGCCGCTAGAAGCGATTCAGTTGGATAGCGATTTGACTTACAAGGAGAAACCAGTGAAGATTCTCGAGTTTGCCAGCCGAGTCACACGCAGCAAGGTTATCAAGTTCTGCAAAGTTCAGTGGAGCCATCATACCGAGGATGAAGCCACCTGGGAACGAGAGGAAGACCTACGGAAGGACCACCCACACCTATTCTCTAGCCAACCCGAATCTCGAGGGCGAGATTCATCTTAAGGGGGGTAGGTTTGTAACATCCCAAATTTCCAATTTGGAATGTTATACATTAGATCATTATTGCATCGCATATTTTATTGCATTTTGGTTGATCCTAGAAATTCTAAGCAACTCAAGGACCCACGGAGAGAGTTGAGGATTTCGATATTTTCAATTTTTCATATTTGAGTTTTCTCAAATTTTGGAAAGGGGATCATTTGGTTTTAATTAATTTTTCTTTCCGAATATTTCTTATATGAAAATAAAAGAGTGGAGATAAAATGACTTCTGCAAAATAAAGAAGTATTGGAGGAAAAATATTAAAATAAAATTTTATTTCTATTGGAGTTTTATTCGTATTTTATTTGAATTAGAAAAATTGCACATTTTCAAAATTGCATTTTTAGGCCAAGAAAATTTTCACCTTGTTCTAAATATTCCATTTAGACTGTGAAAATTTGTTTTGGCATTTTTAGATTTTTCTTTTATATATTAGGATATTTTTCCATTCGGTGGAATTTTTTTAAAAAAGTTCCGTAGCCCGACTAGGCCAAAGGCCCAGCCGAGCCGGGCCAAGCCCGCGCCACTGCCGCCTCCCCGCGTGAGGGAGTCCCCGCCGCCGAGGCGAGTCGGTCGGGCACGCCTCCGAGGCCGACCCGACCAGCGCCTTCCCAAGCCTTGCGTCGCCCCCTCTTAAATAGCCGCCGCCACCCACCGCAGCCCCACCTCATCCACGCCGCACCCATGCCGCCGGTAGCCCGCCGTCGCCGCCTAGCTCATTGCCGTCGCCGCCTAGCTCCGCCGCCGTCGCACAGCTTCACCGCTGCCGCGTCGCCGTCTCCCGTCGCCGTGCTGCCACCGCCCCGCCGGACCTCGCCGGAGGTATACGCTGCCGCTGCCGGCGGCCGTTCATCATTTTTTTAGAATAACCGTTCGGTTTTATTTTGAAAAAAACCTAGATCTTTTTTCTATTAGATCGGTTCGGTTTTTTTGGTTTAAATAAAAAGCGGACATTCGTCCGTACGTTCGTTTTAACGAACGATGTTCACCCGTTAGCCGCAGACAGCGAACATTCGTTCGTTAGCCTGTTCGTCAGTTTTTCTTTTTGCAGGGTTTTTCCGTGATTATTTTCGATCGTGATTTCTGCCCTGATCTTCATTTTAGTTTATCTTTTCGCTCGTTTATCGGAATCAGGCGATTCAAGGGCCTAGATCTTTGTCTCGAAGCCCTCTTTCTGTTTAAACAACTTGAACAAGATTTTGGTACTGTAAAATTTGACTTTAGTCCAGATTAGTAAACGGATCTTGTTTCTTTTGCAGTTTGAGTTTTGTTGCTCCGTTTAATTTGTTTCTTTTTGCAAACCGGAGTTCTTAAGTTGAACTTTCTGGTTAGATCTCTTATTTTAGTTTTACCTGTGCTTCTAGTTGAGTGCTTATGTAAGTTATTTTTGTTTGCAATAGAGTACCCGGAGTGCAAAGCGTGCTACTACGAGTCTCTAGGTTTTGCGGATCATCAGCAAGGCAAGTAACACTTTGATCATACCATTTTACTACCCATTTTTATTGCATTAGATCAACCCTCAAACATTGCATGGTTAGGATATGATTAACATGTGGGTTTTGGGAAGTAGATGATGAGGTAGAACCTATTGCCCTGCTTATTATCAAACCTTTGGGAGTTATTTCTACGTTATGCTTATATTGCTATGCTATGCTCGTAGACGTGGTTCAGGTGAGTGTATCCATGACAGATGTGAGTATTGTTGATTAATGGTTAACTTAAGGTGGCTACTTAAATACACATCTGGGTGGATTGCTTGAGGCACCCTGGAGTACCCAGTGGTTGTCAGGGCACCTGGAGAATCTAGTGTCGTCCTAGGATATCTCGGAGTACCCGTGTGATCATCCTACGGTTCGCCACCCAGGCTCAAAGGGATCATAAGATTATTCATGCTAGAAACTTCCGTGTGCAGCCACAATCCAATATGGGCTCTGGCATGGGTGAGTAAGTTGCGTGAAGCTCTTGAAGAGGTAGACTAGCAGATGTAGTGGGTTGAAGGTGGTATTGTCTACCTAGAGTAGAGAGTTAATGCTTCAGAAAGATTGTGTCTCGTATCTCCAACCATGGATGTGTTCGAGTCTTGTGGGGAAAAGTGCGCCAACCTCTGCAGAGTGTACAAACTAATCACGGTTAGCCGTGTCCCTGGTTATGGACATCTTGAGTATCTGGTTCTTCGATTATCATGTTGATGTCATCACTCTAAATTTAATTTGTTGGGTTTAATGATGATGTTTAATTGGGATTGAGTTGGAGGAACCTTCTCAATGTTTAACAACCACCATGATAGTTAAATAAAATTTATTCCTTTTGTTGTAGGGAAAAATTGGCTTTATGCAAAACTGTAACCATAGAGCTTTCCACCAACCATATATGCATGTAGAGATAGCATTCATTCTGTTCATTACTCTATGTGTTACATATGACATATTCCATGTCTTTGATTGTTTGAGCGACAACATTTCATGTTGCAGATTTTTCAAACGATGAGTAAGGTGCCATAGGTCGTTGTCTTTCACTCAGCTATGCCGTTGGAGTTGATGGACTTGCTTTATCTTCCAAGCCTTCCGCTGTTATCGTTTTTAGATGGCCTTAAGCCATATTATTGTAATAAGTTCTCTTTTTTAGACATTCGATGTAATAAGTGTGTGATTGAAACTCTGTTATAAATCCTCAAGTACTCAGCATTACCGATCCAGGGATGACGCTGATGCACAGAGATTAGACTGTTTGAGGTCTGGTCGCTACAGTATTACGGTGGGTGAAAAAATTACTGTCGAGCAATTGATAGAAAAGTGCATAGTTATGAGAATATCTAGGCATGATCATGTATATAGGCATCACGTCCGCACCAAGTAGACCGACTCCTGCCTGCATCTACTACTATTACTCCACACATCGACCGCTATCCAACATGCATCTTGAGTATTAAATTCATAAGAACAGAGTAGTGCATTAAGCAAGATGACATGATGTAGAGGGATAAACTCAAGCAATATGATATAAACCTCATTTTTTTATCCTCGATGGCAACAATACAATACGTGCCTTGCTGCCCCAACTGTCACTGGGAAAGGACACCGCAAGATTGAACCCAAAACTAAGCACTTCTCCCATTGCAAGAAAGATCAATCTAGTAGGCCAAACCAAACTGATAAGTCAAAGAGACTTGTAAAGATAACCAATCATACATAAAATAATTTAGAGGAGATTCAAATATTTCTCATAGATAAACTTGATCATAAACCCACAATTCATCGGATCTCGACAAACACACAGCAAAAAGATTTACATCGTATAGATCTCCAAGAAGATCAAGGAGAACTTTGTATTGAGATTCAAAGAGAGAGAGAGAAGAAGCCATCTAGCTAATAACTATGGACCCGAAGATCTGTGGTAAACTACTCACAACTCATCGGAGAGGCTATGGTGTTGATGTAGAAGCCCTCCGTGATCGATTCCCCCTCCGGCGGAGCGCCGGCGAAGGCTCCAAGATGGGATCTCATGGGTACAGAAGGTTGCGGCAGTGGAAATAGGGTTTTGTGGTGCTCCTGGATGTTTTCAGGGTATGCAGGTATATATAGGCGAAGGAGGTCGGTCAGGGGAGCCACAAGGGGCCCACAAGGATGGGGGGCGCGCCTTGCACCCTCGTGCCCGCCTCGGCTACTTCTTGCCGTCCACTCCAAGTCTCCTGGATTGCATTCGTTCCAAAAAGATCGCTCCCGAAGGTTTCATTCCTTTTGGACTCCGTTTGATATTCCTTTTCTTCGAAACACTGAAATAGGCAAAAAAACAACAATTTGGGTTGGGCCTCCGGTTAGTAGGTTAGTCCCAAAAATGATATAAAAGTGTAAAGTAAAGTCCATAGACATCCAAAACAGATAATATAATAGCATGGAACAATAAAAAATTATAGATACGTTGGAGACATATCAGTAAGCACAGGAGCCGGGCAACCCAACTATTGACCAAAGACATGATTCGGAGCTGATGCATATAAGGCCAAACTCGCGACACCGAACACTCCCTACAGGTGTCCGGACTTTTCAATATACACTGGGCTGAATACAGCCCCTGGTGATAGACCCTGGTATCAAGGCACCTATGGCAATCCGACGTGGGGAAAGAGCGCAGGTGGTGAGAGCATAAATCTCAAAACACAATACGAACGTGGCTGCTTCTATAACATCCACTTTAGTACGGCGAGTCATATGTTTACAGATAATGCCGATATCTTTCTTGGACATTTTACATGCCAGGAAAGTATAAAACAACAAGAGATAAAAAAGGTTTACACACGGTCCTAATCTAAAAAAGAAACCTTAATACGGGGCCATGCTGCACGTCCGCGCCTTTGTCTCCCTTGTGAAGTGTCCTTGAAGGGTATAGTATGATGGCCATCTGTAAAAAGGAAGAAACTAGGTAAAAGAATCTGGTGTGGCTGTAAGTAAAGCTGGTTTGTTTTAATGAACTGTGAAATATAGCTTCTGGAGTCCGAATTGGGTCGAGCCAAACTATGGACTTTTTGCGTGCAGTGTTCTCCCGTCACCACCCAAGGGGTTTTGAGTGTATATTTATGTATACGTGGCACATGTGATGTCTCCTTATGGGGCGGTTGATGGGGGCGTAGCTGCTAATCGAGCTCAGGTTTATCTGAGCTGCCACACTGACGTGTGCGCCGAACACGTTTAGCTGTGTCCGCGATCTTAAAGACCGATGAGCTGCTCGGCTTGAATAGGCTGTTTCGTGCTTCGACTGCTAGAGTCGCCGTATATTCTTCTGTACAAAGAGAGCGCTCCGTATTTCCGCTGACCGTGATGACACCATGTGGTCCAGGCATTTTGAGTTTTAAATAAGCATAATGTGGGACTGCATTAAAATGGGCGAAGGCCATTCTTTCAAGTAGTGCATTATAGCCACTTCGGAACGGAGCAATGTCAAAGATAAGTTCTTCACTTCGAAAGTTGTCGGGGGAGCCAAATACAACATCCAATGTTAGAGAGCCCGTGTAGCGGGCTTCCATGCCCGGTATAACTCCTTTAAAGGCAGTGCTACATGGCTTGATTCTTGATGGGTCTATCCCCATCTTGCGGACAGTGTCCTGATATATCAGATTGAGACTACTGCCGCCGTCCATGAGGTATCGAGTGAGGTGGTATCCGTCGATTATTGGGTCGAGCACTAGGGCAGCCGAACCCCCGTGATGGATCGTCAGATGATCCTTGCGATCAAAGGTGATCGGACAGGCCGACCATGGGTTGAACTTGGGGGCGACGGGCTCAACAACATAGATGTCTCGGAGTGCATGTTTACACTCCCTCTTTGGGATGTGACTGACATAGATCATGTTCATTGTTTTGATCTCCGGTGGAAATTTCTTCTGTCCACCCGTGTTCGGCTGGCGAGGTTCGTCCTCGTCTTCGCTCTGAGGTCCCTTCCCTTTGTGTTCAGCGTTGAGTTTGTCGGCCTGCTTGAGGACCCAACATTCTCTGTTGGTGTGATTGGCTAGTTTTTCAGGAGTGCCGTGGATCTGGCAGGGCCTGCCTAGGATTTTATCCAGGTTGGATGGACTATCTTTGTTGCCTTTAAATGGCTTCTTCCGTTGACTGTGTCTGGATCCCCTGAATCCAGCGTTAGCCGTTGTATTTTCTGGGCTTTCATCGTTGTTCCGACATTTGTTTTTGTTGCGTCGTGGTTTTCCATTGCCATCCCTGACTTCAGATGTCCCAGGGCCGCTGGTGCTGCTACGGGCTAACCAGCTATCCTCGCCCGTGCAAAAGCGGGTCATTAGTGTTGTTAAGGCTGCCTTTGTCCTTGCCATTTCCTGGCCAAGGTGCATGGCTAGCCATTCATCCCGGACACTGTGTTTGAAGGCCGCTAATGTTGACTAATGTTGACGGTTTGGTTCTTCTTAGTGAGAAACCGGTTCCAAAGCTTTCGGGCTGATTCTCCGGGTTGTTGGATTATGTGACTTAGATCGTCTGCATCCGAGGGCCGGACATAGGTCCCTTGGAAATTGGCCCAAAAAGCATCCTCAAGTTCTTCCTAGCTTTCGATGGAAATTTCAAGGAGGCTTTTTAGCCAGTGCCGAGCTGGTCCTTTTAGCTTGAGGGGTAAATATTTGATGGCATGGAGATCATCTCCGCGAGCCATGTGGATGTGAAGAATAAAGTCTTCTATCCAAACCGCAGGGTCCATAGTTCCATCATATGCCTCGATGTTCATGGGTTTGAACCCTTCTAGAAAATCGTGTTCCAGCACCTCATCGGTGAAGCACAGGGGGTGTACGGCACCCCTGTATCTGGCTGTGTCGTGGATTGGGTCCGACGGTTGTAATGTTCGGTATTGGTTCTGAGTTGGTAAATGGCCGGCATATTTCATTTGATAATCATGATCCCATGTAGGAGCACATTCCCGGGATCCATAGATGGACCTGGTTTTGCCAGCTTTTTGTCAAGGTCTTCACGTAGATCGCGTTTCTGGTCCTCGGCCAGCCGCAACCTTCCTTCTTTTACGGGGAGGGGGTGCGGGCTTGTGTACGGCATTGCTAGCTGCCCTGTCTCGACCGCGAGGTGGTCGGTCTGGCTTATCAGCCGTATTGTTTTTCGGCAGGATAGGCACAATAGCCTCATCGTCGAATTCGGGCAGCAGCTTATGTTTAGGATAGCTCTTTGTTTGGCGATTACCACCATATTTTTCCTCAGCGTCTAGCACTTCATTCCATCTGTCATTGAGCGTATCCTGTGCGGCTTTAAGCCACTGCTTCTGGTTCTTCAGGCTGCTTGAAGTGGCGATAAGCCTTTGATGGAGGCATTCTTGTTCTAATGGTTCTTCTGGGATGACGAATTCGTCATCGCCCAGGCTGATCTCTTCTTCAGAGAGAGGTTGATAATTGCTATCTTCGGCATCGTTGTGGTCAAACAACATCTCCGGACTGTGTTCGCCGTCCTCTCGCACGCCCTGCTCCAGTGCTGGGTCTGCGGGGTCCTCGGCTTGGTTCAGATTATCATCGTCGTCCATGACAATGTTGCTATTTTTCTTTTTGTCGGATCGAGGTCGGCGCTTGGAACACCGACGCTTAGGACGTTCATCAACATGCCTGCTGTTATCGCCGCCGGCCTCATTCTCCTTTGGTGTGTCCAGCATGTATATATCATATGACGATGTAGCTGTCCACTGCCCTAAAGGTGGTGGTTTTTGTGCCTGCTCCTCTCCGGCATCGTCGTCCATACCGTCGATGTCCTCGGAGCCGTAATCGAGCGTGTCGATTAAGTCCTCGACGGTGGCAATGAAGTGGGTGGTGGGTGGGAAACGAAGTTCTTCGCCGTCCGCTTCCCATTCGAGCCAGACATAGTTCGGCTGAAAGTTCCCTGACAAGGAGAGGGATTTTAATGAGTTTAACACGTCGCCAAAGGGCGAGTGCTGAAAGATGTCCATGGAGCTGAACTCCGAGATCGGCGCCCAATCAGATTATACGGGTGCAGATGCACGCGGTCCGGAACCCATGGCCGGAGACGAGTCTGAGGTTCCGGTGACACAAGCCCAGCTCGATGTTGGGTCTGTGTGCGGCTCGAGTGCCGCTGAGTCTACGGCCACCGTGGAGGGGTTAAGCTTCCCGTCTTCGTACGATGCAGTCCGCTCCGGCTCTAGGGCCAGGGCAGTCACAGGCGCTATCTCCTGCGCATGGCCAGATGACAGATCTAGGTCATGTTCATCATGGTGGACGGGGACAGCCGTCATGGGCTCGAACCCATCGAAGATCAAGTCTCCACGGATATCGGCCACAAAATTCAGGCTTCCAAATCTGACCTGATGGCTAGGGGTGTAGCTATCGATCTGCTCTAGATGGCCAAGCGAGTTGGCCCGCAGTGCGAAGCAGCCGAATACGAAGATCTGTCCAGGGAGGAAGATCCCCCCTGGACTGCGTTGTTGTAGATGATTGATGGATCCATCAAGCTTTCTGATGACGACGCAGTGGAACTCTCAATGAAAGCACCAATGTCGGTGTCAAAACTGGCGGATCTCGGGTAGGGGGTCCCGAACTGTGCGTCTAAGGCTAATGGTAACAGGAGGCGGGGGACGCAATGTTTACCCAGGTTCGGGCCCTCTCTATGGAGGTAATACCCTACTTCCTGCTTGATTGATCTTGATGAATATGATTATTACAAGAGTTGATCTACCACGAGATCGTAATGGCTAAACCCTAGAAGTCTAGCCTATGAGGTTATGATTGTTGTGGCTAAACCCTAGAAGTCTAATACTTCCGGTTTATATAGACACCGGGAGGGGCTAGGGTTGTACAAAGTCGGTTACAAAGAAAGGAATCTACATATCTGAATCGCCAAGCTTGCCTTCCACGCAAAGGAGAGTCCCATCCGGACATGGGATGAAGTCTTCTATCTTGTATCTTCATAGTCCAATAGCCCGGACCAAGTATACAGTCTGGCTGTCCGAGGACCCCTTAGTCCAGGACTCCCTCACCGGGAGATGGGGAAGATGCGCAGTGGAGTTGCAGATGGAGAGGAGTGGGAAACTTGACGGGTTCGGGTGCACGGCAGCACTGCTGCCCATGGGAGACAGGAGCAAGAACAAAGGTTGAAGAAGGAGCACGGCTGTTGGATTAATATCCAACGGTCCAACTGCTAGAATCATTTGTTGATTAAGTTGACAAAGCCCTGTGTACACGTCTGCTTAGTAGGCCCACAAGTCATCCACCAAATCTGCCGGGTCCCAGCTGTCATCGGGAGGAATGATTTTTTTCGCATAACAAGGAGGCACTTCCTTCCGTGCGAAGATACAGCCGGTGGGTCCTAGCTGTCAGGGGGAGGAAACAGCTTAATAAGGATGAACTTTCCTTGCGTGTGACCATGGACCTCGTGGGTCCCAGCCATCAGGCTCTCCACGTACAGTCCTATTCCGACGACTCTTGTATGTTGACCATGCCACGCCGAGCGCACCGAGGCGGTGGAAGACGGCGAGGCCCCAGACTAGAATGACCCAGAGATGGGGAAGATGCAGCAATGGAGTCGCAGACGGAGAGGAGTGGGAAACTTGACTGGTTCGGGTGCGGGGTGGGCCTACACTCGACAGAGAATAACAGGAGGTGCGGAGTGGAGGGATGGCATGGCCGTCGGCAGGGTAGCGTTTCAACTGCGGCAGCATAAAACAATGTCATTTGGGCCGGAGGCTGGGCGAGTGGTCTGGCGGTCTTTGGGGAAGAAGATGAGAGATTGAAGAAGAATGCCGGCCGTTGGATGTAAATCCAATGCCTTCTTAGGTTTCGACCGACTGGCCCACATGTCAACCAGTCCATTTGTTTTGTTAGTCCACTTGCTGGGCTGGGTGAAACAATGATGTAGCATCTATGCAGCCCATTTATATATATGGTAGAATTTAAAGCCCATTTGCATTTTTCTCGAAATCCACGGAGTTGCTGGGCTGGGTGAAAATATCATGTTGGGCTTGACGGAGAAATGTTATAAAAACATAAACACATGATTGCACGTCTATTACTGCATTGGTCAGTAAAATCTTTGCAAGCTTATGTACACAATCACTAGGAGTTAACTTGCCAAGTTATATATAAACAATTATTATTATTATTTTGTAAGAACTTTCAACTTACGAAATAAAATATCATTTTAATTTGATGAGTTAATAGTACGTGGGGTATTATTATTTTTTAGGCCAGACATGGGACAGTTGAGTTGGCTCTAGGGAAGAGTACTGGGAGAAAACTTAGTTTACATCGGAAAAGAAAGTGGGAGAAAATTCAGATATAGGATTAATGAAAATGAAAAATAAAGGAAGTGGGAAGGTCTATAAAATGGTTGGACGAACGACGGGTTTAACTGAACCTTCTGTTGTTTCTATTATATATATGTGTGTAATAAAATAAGATATAAATATAGGTTCCGTTTTGCATTATTATAGAAAACATAGGTTCAGTTTTGCATTCTTATAGATAGAACTGAGCTATGCGTCGTCTGGGCTGCTGATGTTATAGACAAGCTAGGTTGGGAGGCCCAGAGGCCGCTTGATACCTGCTGGATCCAAAAAATGTTGAAACATGTCGTGGGCTGCCTATGTTAAACAACAAACCTAGGCCATGGATCTGGTGGGCCCGGGACTACCAGCCTCTTGATGAACAGTTGTCTCCCGATTCCTTTTGTTTTGCTGACCATGTTCAGAATGACAGACGGCGGCACCGTGACGAGAGCACCAAGGCGGAGGACGACGTCGAGTCCTTGGACCGAACGAACCAGAGCGGGGGAAGACGCAGGCGGAGGGGAGGACGAGGGTTGACTTGTTCGGGTGCAGGGTGGGCCGGTGGATCTGCCACCGCCGGACAATGTGTGGGAGTAGAGGGATGGCCTGTCCAACACCATAGGCTATGATGGCCAACCGTTGTGTAGTAAGAGGACGAAAGATTGAACAAAATAAAGAAATACAAATGGATGGGTGGTTGGTCCCATATGTTTGTGTACGAGACCTGCTGGGTCCACCTGAGAAGGGGAATGTTGGGAGGAAGGAGATTCAAGGCACGGCAGCCGAGTGAACTAGTTTTTTTAATGGACAAGTGAACATGTTACATACATAAGCAAATAGCCACCAAAAAAAGCAAACAGGTTAATGGGTTCTTAAAAGAAATATTTCGGACAAAACAGATAATTACGACACATAGGCTAATGCATGAAACACTCAGATGATAAAGGTGCTTATAAACAGATAAAGTACAACATCTAGACCTTCCTGGCATGCTTGATCATGACGCTGCGGCTGTCCGTGTACTCGTCGGTTACGGGAAGCAGACACGGCTTCATGTCCAAGATCCCCCTGTACATGTCGTAGCATGCTTATGCATCCTTGGCCGCGTAGGTTATGTAGGCTAGATTCAGAGGTACCTCCCACGTGTTCAGGTCCTTGGTATTGTTGTCATCTTTGATGTTGGCGTATTGGGGGTCGATGATGGTCTCGTCGAGGTCAACCACGAAGTCCTTCTCCTGCCCGTTGTCGATGATCTTGTATTGCTTCTGGATGTCGACAAGCTTGTTGCACTAGATGGATGAATCATCGCGTTCTTCCTTCTCTCCACGTAGCGAAGGTGCAGTCAGCGCTGCCGATGAAACGGGTGAATGCTCCAGAACCTCTAATGGCCCTACAGTAGTGGTAGATGAGAACCTCGCCTCGCACACATACCTGGGCAGCGGCGATCTGCTGGTCCCTGTCAGGAGATGAATGGATGGGCACAAGGTCTGGTCCTATGACCTTGTGCTTTCTAAATCTGTAGAGTCTTGCTTGAACTTCGGCGCGAGCTTCACGAGTCGGATCGTTGGTGTACATCATATTCAACTTGGTGCAACCATTGGACTGAATGGCGAACTCAGAGGGGAACTCCTTGCTGAAGTCCATATCCAACAGTCTCACCCCTTGGATCGCCATCGGAGTCTCTTTAAATGAACGAGTGGGTAGGTGGCGGCATCAGTTCATTTTTCAGCTCTTAGGGAACTAGATTCAACAATAAACTGAGTGTGTACAGGTGACAACAGTTACTACCCCTCCCTCGCCCATTGCACGCCCGACAGAAGATGCACCCTTGGCGCATTCAAACGCCTCCATTAAGAAACCTACTCCGGCCACACGTCGGTTCACGAGTGGGTCTGTATTGGTACTGTAATAACAAGAGTTAGTGGTCACTTTACTTAAATTTAATTAGCTTTAATATAAATTTATACTTAAAACAAGCAACGCATTGGCTCGTTCTATCAGTGCCACATGATCAACATGCACAACAATTAGAATTATTATTCTCAGGACGCACACGATTAGCACATTTGTCGCACTTTTACACAGATAATACTACCAAGTTTGAACTGTTTGTTATGGTTGTTGTCCTCTGCATCATCATGCCATGTTTCCCAGTTTGCAAGATTCAGAACCAAAAGATAAGATCCAAATAATAAGTACAACAAAGATGCCTACACATCTCATTGATTCCCAGCTTGCAAGATTCGTAACCATCAAATAAGATTCAAATAATAAGTACAACAAATATGCCTACACATCTCATTGATTCCCAACTTGCAAGATTCAGAACCAACCCATTAGAGCCTTTTGATAAAGTGAATATTGGGATTAAATCCATCTTGGCTAGCCGTGTCATACAACCGAAGAACTTGGCGAATGCTCTTGATCGTCACAACATCTGTAGTTGAGTATTCCTATTTGCACAGCACAAACAAGAAGAGCATGATTACTATAATAGTGGCAGTCCTTGAACTCAACCTGCAGCTCCACTCGGATGAGGCCTGCCTGTAGTTCCATGCTTCAATTAATGCGCCTTTTTCTGCAGTTTACCTGAAATGAAGCAAATATTGCATCATTCAACTAGCAAAGTACTTGCTCTCGTGAGCTGGCAGGTTCTTCTTTGGTAGTTGCACTAAAATTGAGGAACATTAAGGTTGGTTGTCCGACTCATGTAAGGTGCAACTATAATTTGCTTATCCTTTTGTGCAGTTCCACTAAAATAAAGTGCCATTGTGGTGACAGTGACGGATCATCTTGCAAAGGCTAATAAAATGTTGCATGAGATTACCAGCAGAACTTGACAGAGATTTTGGAAACTCTAATCACCATTTTGTGCAGTTCCACCAAAATTGAGAGATGTTGCCCACGTGACATTTTAGTTGAACTGCACAAGACACTCATTCCAAAAAAAGTATTTTGTGTAGTTCACCAAAAGGTCACAATAGCAACAAGGTGAAATGGATATCCCTATCTACACAAAAAGATAGAAAGTAAATAGTTGTTGGTCAATAAGAATATACAAAACATACACGAAATGAAAAGAAGCATCTTAATTATGTTCATGGCCATCATGCAAGGACAATAGAAATTTTAAAACGTCAGCAATGCTTCATGTTACCGGAAGCATTATGATCAACATTGGCATTCGTCAAATATGGGATTACTTTAATGGTGGCATTACTTGTTTACGAGATACAGTAAATCAACAACAGCTAAAGAGTTGGTTTAAGGGCACGAGACCATGGGGACACCAGGACACTCAGCAGCGTAAAGGAGCAACTTACTTATCATACTGGGGAAAACAGCAGGAGTACCATTTGTAACACAGTTTAATTGCATCTTATCACTAGAGGCATTAGATTAACAATAACACTGGTTAGACATGTCCCTAAGGTAACAGTGTGATCACTTCATTTACATGCGCCCTTACATTAACAACAGCAAAAGGTTGGTATAAGGACACGCAACAGTGGACGCATCAGCACAATGTACCTACAATGAGGCATAAAGTGGTGATGCCGAGTTTGTTCATGCTATGTGAGGGCAACAAATCTAATCTTGGAGACCTTTTACTATGTGAGGGCAGCAAATATAATCCTGGAGACCTTTTACTATGTGAGGGTAGCAAATCTAATCCTGGAGACCTTTTACTATGTGAGGGCAGCAAATCTAATCCTCAGACCTTTTACTATGTGAGGGCAACAATTCTAATCCTGAAGACCTTTTACTATGTGAGGGCAACAAATCTAACCCTGGACATACTCTGTTGACTTGTCCACCAGCCGCCACTTTCTATCCTTTTTTCAACCAATAATAGATATGTTCCTTATCCAGTTTGTACTGCGTTTTCCCATTATTTCCCTTTTCAACCAAGAGACCGGTTGGGTATCCGGTCTCTAGTACTTTCACCATATTATTTCCTCTTTGAATCAAGTCCTAGATTCATGCTACAACTTTCCCCCCTTTCTTCGTTGTTTGAACAAAGTCCTAGATTCGAATGCATGAAGTAGCTTTACCTCTAATAATACTAAAAATTTAGATGGGTTTGGAAGAGCTGATGGGAGTAGAAAAAGATGCACATGCAGACACATGGGGAGCTGGGGCAGTGGAGCAAGGCTGCTTTCGAAGAACTTATACCTGAGGGTCGTCGGTATGTCGGCGGCGGCAGGTCGGATCTGCACACAATACGGCAGGGAGGAAGAAGGGTCGGAGGACCTCCCGAGCCGGCTCTGTGTTGGAGAGGCAGCCTGCAGGCGGAGGATCGGGCCCCTCCGGCAGTGTTGGTTTCCTCCCTCTTGGCGATGACCCTTGAACAATGCACTTAGTCCTCTACACACACCAGCCGAAGGGATCCGGCCGGATCTGTGACCAGCGGTGAGCAGAGAGATAATGTTGCTACCGCTGTCTTGTTTATATCTGGAGAGGATGAGAGAATGAAGAGAGCAACCCTAGTAAAGCAAGCACTCAGGCCCCTGCGTACATATATAGTGGAGTGATCATCTTTTTCTCTCCACAACAAGCGTTTCAATTTGTGTACGTGGCATTAAAGAAAAGAAACTCTCTATTTAAGGTGACTAACTGTATGACTCCTACTTACTACTACTACTAGTAGTATTGTTCACTTGTGCTCCCCGACCCTCCATTCATTGAACAACTCCACGGGTGAATAAACATACAGTACTAGTATTTATATAGAACGAACAAGCTTGAACTATTTTCGCGTAGTTAAAAGTTGAGGGCGGGCCTTTTCCCGGGTAGTACGCGCGGTAGTTTTCGCGTAGGCGGTTTGAAAGACAGGTGAGGAGGGTGAGGGAGTAGCAGATTCAACTTACTTACTGCTGGAAAGGTCGGGCTGTGCTATTTGACGGCACGTTACTGCTGGAAAGACTTTTGATATGACTACTCACTATAGTCATGAATTACTGGCGGTACGACCAGGGTGATGTCCCCCTTCCGTTCCGCACTCTAATCTGGTGCATGACACATATTACGTCGACCCGGATACTGCTGTCTCTCCCACATGTTGGCGAAATAGTACGTAGTAGTAAGGAGCAAAGAATCATGTGGTATAAGTCTTTCTAGAGATTCCAACAAGTGACTACATACGGAGCAAAATGAGTGAATCTACACTCTAAAATATGTCTACATACATCCATATGTTGTAGTCAATTTGAAATGTCTAAAAAGACTTATATTTAGGAACGGAGGGAGTAGTAGTAACGTCGGAGGAGTGCGAACCACGATAGCCCAGTGAATCAGCAGTAGAAAACAATGTGCTGATATGGTCATTAAAAAAAATGTGACACGGTCTAGACTGTAGCATGTACAGTACTACTCCTCTTTGTTTGGATCCCTGAGTTAGAGCTAGTTTGGGTTGAAATAGCCTCAAATGATCCAAACAGGAGGGGTTAGTTTGAGCTAGTTTGCTCTAACCCAGCTAAAAAACCTAGCCCGATGAGAGGTTCTAATTTGGTTAGTTCTCCTCGGGCCCACTGAGGGAGTCCTGGACTAGGGGGTATCCGGACAGCCGGACTATCAATATCCGCCGGACTCCAAGACTACGAAGATAGAAGACTGAAGACTCCGGCTCGTGTCCGGAAGGTACTTTCCTTGGCGTGGAAGGCAAGCTTGGCAATACGGATACGTAGATCTCCTACCATTGTAACCGACTCTGTGTAACCCTAGCCTCTCCGGTGTCTATATAAACCGGAGGGCCTTGAGTCCTGGGGCGAAGATACATCTCAACAATCATACCATAGGCTAGCTTCTAGGGTTTAGCCTCCTTGATCTCGTGGTAGATCTACTCTTGTACTACCCATATCATCAATATTAATCAAGCGGGGCGTGGGTTTTACCTCCATCGAGAGGGCCGAACACAGGTAAAAACATTGTGTCCCTCGTCTCTTGTTACCATCCGCCTAGACGCACAGATTCGGGACCCCCTACCGAGATCCGCGGTTTGACACGACATTGGTGCTTTCATTGAGAGTTCCTCGTGTGCGTCACCGATAGGCTCGATGGCATCTTCAACCATCAACGCTGTCGGTGAGACTTTTCTCCCGGACAGATCTTAAATTCGGCGGCTTTGCTGCGGGCAATTCTCTTGGCCGTCTGGAGCAGATCAGCTTCGCCCCGGCGTCAGTCGGATTCGGAAGCTTAAACTTCACGGCCGATGACCGCGGAGACTTGATCTTGACGGACTCGAGCCTGACCAGCGCATTTGCACTATGGCGATGGGCATGATCTAGCTCTGCCGCCGGACGGTGCTTTGGTGGCGCTTTTCGGATCCGCTTGACATTAGCCGGGCGGATCGCCCATATCGAGGCGGTGGATAGCGCGCCACAGGGGCTTCAACATCCACGGCGATGGAGCTGAATACTAATCTTGTCCCTGCGAAACTTCGTGATCGGCGCGGACTCCTCGCCGGACTCGAACCTCCGCGCCTACCAATTAATCCGGATTGGGCGCGGTTGTGGAATTCACCGCGCGGACATTTTGAACACTCGCCTTTTGGCGATATCCTGGAATTCCTGAAGCATCTCTCGCTATCGGAAGAGTCTGGCGGACTATGGCGGGGCGGTTGCGGTCAGACGATGAAGAAATTGAGCCCACCCACCACCCACTTTGTAGCCCTGCCGAGGACTTAACCGACATGCGGACTACGACTCGAAGACATCGGCGCTATGGGCGGCGATCTTTGAGACGAACAGAACCAGCGCCTACTGAGGGCCTTTGGAAGGCCACCTCGTCATATGACATATACATGGTGGATACCCCAAAAGAAGGGATGGCGAAGAAGCGTGAGGCGAGACTCTCTAAAAAGCAGCCCAAATGCGGCGTCGTGGCGCGCTCTAAATCCGCCACGGCAAGAATATAGATTCCGGCACGAGGAAATAACAATACCCGAGAGAGTGCGAAGACAACCCCTCCGGCAAGACTCGGCGCGGGGAGGATGCGAAGCAAGCCCTCACGAAAGAGGCGGCGGGCGAAGAGGTTGAGGATCATAACTATATACCTCCCTCGAAGGCGAAACAAGCCTCAATGACGACGAACTCGTCGCGCCCGAGACCCCGTCGAACAAGATCTTTTTAAGCGCGGGCTCATCGCTACTGACAAGAAGCACGAAGAAGAAGAAGCGGAAGCTCAAAACAGCGGAAGACACGCTCCGAATAAGATGGAGCAAAGTACTCAAAACCATGAGATAAATCGGCAATGGCCACCAATCGAAGAGCTACCCGAGCGTAAGCTGCTTCGAGTCGGCGAGGAGGCCATAGAGCCCCACCGTCAATGGCCCAGCCAGTCCATCTCTGGACCCAAAAGAAAGCACCAAGAAGCAAAGCAACCGTCAAGTGTCCGGCGATTCGGTACATACAAGTCTGGAGCGCCAC
Organism: Aegilops speltoides; assembly: GCA_021437245.1. Taxonomy (NCBI): domain Eukaryota; kingdom Viridiplantae; phylum Streptophyta; class Magnoliopsida; order Poales; family Poaceae; genus Aegilops; species Aegilops speltoides. The sequence continues at coordinate 184,324,639 of CM038145.1, forward strand.
ACCCACTATGTTTCACCGGCGAGTCTTGGATCATGAATTCCCGATGGGGTTTAAACCCATAAACATAGAGGCCTACGATGGAACAACAGACCACAGATGCGGATAGAAGATTATATCTGCATATACATATGGCGGAGGAGGCGATCTCACGCCATAAAATATCTACCCCTCAAGCTCAAAGGGCCAGCCCGTCATTGGCTCAAAAGCCTCCCGAAAACTTGTTGGAAGTTGGGAAGAGCTCGAGGAAGCATTTAGAGAAAATTTTCAAGGGACCTATGTCCGTCCTCCGGATCTGAGATGATTTAAGTCATATAACTCAACAGCCCGGAGAGTCGTATGAAGTGGGGACAGGTTTCTTACCAAAAGAACCAAATAGTCATTGTCCGGAAAATGAAGCCTTAGCAGCTTTCAAGCACAATGTCGAGACGAATGGCTTGCCGGCACCTCGGTCAAGAGAAACCGAGGACAATGACCGCATTAACAAGCCTCATGACCCGCTTCTATGCGGGAGAGGATAGCTAGCTAGCAAGAAGCAGCACCAATGACCCAAGTACATCGAGATAAGAGATGGAAGCGGAAAATCACGACGAGAAAGGAGCAGCGCGGAATAAAGAAAAAGCCCAAAAACACGGCGATTAACGCGGATTCAAAAGCTCGCGGTCTAATAATAAAACTCAGCCCCTCAAGGATGCGGATGTAATATCTAACCTACACAAAATTCGGGTCGGATATGTCAAATCCACAGTACCCGGAAGGCCATAAATCACACCCACGAGGATTGTTGGGTTTTCAAACAGTCCGCCAATTAAATGCGAACACAAAGGGGCTCGGCAGCGTCAGCGAAGAAGATAAACCCTTGACGAGGGCACCGGAAAACAAAAGACTTTCCCACAAGGGGTCAAAGCGATAAACTCACTTCATGTGATGACACGGAAAAATAGTGCGGCACTTTCTAAAAAGAGCCGCATGCGGTCCAACCCAAGAACCGTAGAGATTGGATATCAAAACCAATCACTTTCGACCACTGGACTACTCGAAGCGTTGAAGCGCGGGACGGACTCCCATGATATTGAATCCGATAATAGGCGGATTACAATTCACAAAGCGTCCTAATGGGCGGAGGCGGTGACTTAAACTGCTATATTCAAACACAATCCGTAGGATGGGGATGAACCCTACCAAAATTCGACACAGCCGCACTTCCTTCAAAGGTGGCGCGAGCCCTTCGCCAAGTGCACAGGCTCGATATTACTAGAAGTCGTGTTCGGATCATTGAACAACTTTCGGCGTGAAAAATTAATTTTCCATATCGTCCCATTTAAAGTGAATATCAAGCACTTTGTTGGGGACGAAGGCTTTGTTCGCTTCAGCGCCATACCGCATTCTGCGTCTCTTACACTCAAGATGCCGGTCCACATGGCGCCATTTCGGTCGAGGTCACTTAAAGACCCGGACTCGGATAGGCGAATCCGGACTCGGCGGGCTAGGGGTTCCCTAGCCGCATACCCTTTCACGAGGGCTGCGCGCTGGCCGACAGCGGTTTCATATAAACCTTGCTTTAATTATTTATATTTCTTCTTTTGCATATTTTTGCACGAACTATTTCTAAAACTAAGCGTTCCTCTCTTTCTCAGATGAACAACGTGCGTATCCGTCGAGGATAATGGCATAGCGGAGACACTGTATGAGCGTCGATGAGGGACCCGTTGCAAGGATTCTTTTGATTAAGACCTGCGCGTGACCTTTTTATCACTTTGTCTCTTGTTGTTACTCTCCTTGGCTTCTTCCTATAGCCAAAGCGAACTGGCGCTTTGGCATCGGCGCGTCGAAGACCATGCCCGTACACGGACACGGGGGCTTAGGGCATAATTCTGCCATTATTATAAAGTCCGAACACCTTCCGGGAGTGTTGGCGTCTCGAGTTAGGCATTATATGCATCAGCTCGAATCATGTCTTTGGTCAAATGTTGGGTTTGCCCGGCTCGTGTTTTGCTGCCTTCGTTCCGTATCGCCGGCTAACGTGGCACCGGGAGAACTCTGCGATTGTGCCCCGATTCGGCTGGCGAGCACCTCGATGAAAGCGGCCAGGTGTCATGATCTGATGAGTCTGGTCAGCCACTCGATCGACTATCGGAATGTTTAGAATTCCCCACTTTGACGAAGGACCGTTTCCCGGTCAGGCACATACGCACCCCGAATCCGGAGATGTGCGGTGTCATCAGGGGCTATATCGTAGCCCCACCCTCGAGCTCAATTGGCTAAGTGAAAGAGATAAAGCATTATAGTCCGGCTTGCCTCGTTCGCTACGCTACCACCTCCTCATAACAGGACCGAGACGTCGGATTAAGTGTGGCAGCTATTTTGCGAACACCCGGCACCTTGTGCGAGGGGCTGAAGTCAAGCGCATCTTCGGGTTATACACAAGTATCGTAAGCGGCCGACGGAGAAGTTTTGTCACTTGGATGCACAAGTATAAAAAGCAGTTATACCATAATCATTGATTTACAATCTAATGCGTTCATTTGAACGTTACATTCTTTGAGCATTGCGCCTCTATTTTACGAGCACCACGCATGACTTCTCCGAAGTAGTGCTCGGCAGGGAGCCGGCTTTCATCCGGACCCTGGGTGGCAACGGCGGTGGCATCCATCTCCGGATAATGCACCTTCACACGGGCAAGAGCCATCCGCGCCCTCGTCTGAGCCGACCGCTTCATGTCCTTTATATGCGGCACCGCTCAAGGAATTGCTGCGATGGCGAAGTAGCTCGTCGCCTTGGACCTCTCGGCGGACATGTGCCGCGATGTCGATCATGGCAAGTCCGGACAATCTATTTAACTTCGGCCCATTAATGACCGGTCCGTCAGCGGAAGGGCACGATCCGGACTGTGGAATTGAGACCAATACTGCTCTTCCGTCTCGTGATCCCCGGCTCGGAAGTGCTTAGCGGCATCGGCCGCGCTTGCAGCTAAGTCCATATCACGGATCCTCCGAGTCCAGCCGCTCAAATTGAGCATGCCGCATCCATAAACGGCGGCGCAGCAGAATAGGCTTGCCACCACGATCTCTCGACTGGCGCGGTTCCTCCTTCATAGCCCGCATCGCGGAAGGGGCATCCTTGGCTTCGGCGGTGGCCTTCTTCTGGTCTTCCCGCTCCGACAAGTGCTCCTTTTCAAGAGCCTCATTGCGGTCGGTAGCATCCTTTAATTTCCTGGCCAATTCGGCCACCTCCGCCCTGCTTAGGCAGTGCGCAGCCTTTTCGGCCTTCAACTCTTCGGCCGCCCTCGAGGCAGCCGCATCACTCCTTCGGGCTTGCTCCTTAGCTTGAGCAAGTTCGGCCCGAAGGCCCTCCACAGCAGCAGCACTGTCTGTACAACAGCATACAATCTATCAGAGAAGGGCTTCGACCCCCTTAAATCAAGCAACTGTGGAGAATTTATTTACCTTGCGACTCGTCAAGTCGCTGGTTGACAAGCGCGATGTCAGTATCTGCCACGTCAAGTTGCCGACTTAGTTCGGCAAACTCATTAGTCCGGCTGGCCCCCGGACTATCCGCCACCTGTATCAGAACGGCGGTATTCATTACTTGAGATTTTGAGATTTTGATCCTCGGCACGCTGTCGTTTTCGACAACCTACCGAGTCTCAAGGGCTACTATCTATACAGGGCGCATTTTTTATATGCAGAACTGTTAAAAGACAAAGGGGCGCGCTATTTTCGCATACCTCAAATCCCGCCAGCAAGCTCATGGCGGCATTCATAATCCGCTTTCGGCGGACGAAATCCTTCAATCACCATACGCGTTAAGCGCGGTGATCTTCGAAATGGGCGCCCTCTCAGCAGACTCTTCAGTCCTCCCGGCTGGACTCTGGTGGGTGCCGAACTCTCTGGCCCCTCCGGACTCGGGGACGCCCTCCGTGACAACACTTCGGGTTCGCCTGCCTCATCTGGCGGCGCCGCGGATGGAGGCGTATCGCTCTCCATCATCTCCGGAAGAAGGTCCCCCGAAGATGAACTCGTCTGAGAAGGCTGCAGATCCGAACTGCGATATAAATACTTTGGTTACCTACGGAAGTACAAATGAAGGTATTTCCTTATTAATTAAATCCCTCTTTCATACTCACGGCTCGTTGGAGGGCTGGTCCTTCGGCGATGATTGTGCGTCCGGATTCTCTCCGGACGCTGGACCCCCCGGTGAGGATTTCTTCCCACGCTTAGGGGCTTTGACCTCCGGATCTTCGGAGGCGGTCCTCTTCTCCTCTGAAGGGAGGGGTTATTGGTTCCCTCCTCTTCAGTCGCCCCTTTGGGCGGAATATTAGCTCCTCTATCTTCCCCGCTGCGCCCTTCTGTGGGCGCAACCTCCAACATTCTGACCAAAGCCACGGGCTCCAAAGGCGGTCTCTGGGAGGGCGGACACCTTATCGGCCTTGATCGCGCCACCCATTCTGTAAAGAACAAAGGGTCAGGAGGCGAACTTTTGAAGGGCAAATAAATAGAATGTCCGGACTCTGAGCTATCTACCTGAGTATCCGGGCGATCGCGGCTTAGACCTGCGTCCTCGGCCGAATCCGGACATGCCACCTGCGGTCCGAAGAACAGCTTGTACATCTCCACGGGCGTCGCGCCCATGAAGTGTTGGAGAATTTGAGGTCCCTCGGATTGAACTCCCATAAGCGGAGAGGGCGGCGTTTGCGAGGCGGGAGGTGCACGATTAGAATGACTGCATCACCTTGACCAGGTCGATCTCCCTCGCTTGAGATCTCGAATCCGGCCCTGCGGTGAGGGCACGTCTTGGATGACCCCAATTGAGCCCTTGGTTGACCCACGACATCGGTTGGCGTGGAGGTCCCGGCGGAATGAGGCGGACGGCTTTGCTTGCGCCTTGGAGCGATGATGTAAAACCACTCCTGCTGCCACAATCCAAGTTCCTCTTGGAAGGAACCTTGAGCCACGGGGCATCGACCTTCTTGCTTATAGTCGCCCGCTGCACTCCGCAGCGCCCCCAATCATCTTGGCTCCACTTTGAAGGTCTTGACCATAGGCGAAGTGGGGATGGCGTGGAGGAAGGCCATGAACAATGATGAATCACGGAGATTTGGAGGATAGACTCCGAGCCAAGTCGTGGAAGTCCAGCCCGTAGTAGAACAGAGCCCTCTCACGAAGGGATCCATCGGAAGCCTAAACCCGGCGGAGGTGGGATCTGGCAGCGTATTCACGGGCTCGGGCTGGCACGGCCTACCCTTGGGCAGGCAGCTGTCTGAAACCTCGTGGGCAGTGCTTGGCCTCATGCAGCTTCAATATGTCCTCCTCCGTGACGGAGGAGGGCATACACCGGCCCTGGAGGTCGGAGCCGGACATGGTTGAGGATCCGAAGCGCTCGAATCTGAAGCTCTGGGTGTTGGAACTGGGAGCGAAGGAAAGATTCGATGCGAGATTAAAGAACCAGGACAGGCCTTGGTCCCCTTATAAGGGGGAAGAAATAGCAAGGGCCGTCTCCGTGACCGTTTGAGATTCCCCTTCGATAGAGGAGGTGTGGCGACGGGAACGGTTGGGTTATCCACACACGTATTGATGAGGATCCCGGAATAAGGGGAACACGATCTCTGCTTGACAAGGCGTGCCAAGGAAACGCGCCGCTAAATGTCTTTGAGGTGGAATAGTAAGCGATTCAAACAAGGGCTTGGCTGCGGTGTGATGTCACGCCGCATAATACATCGGCAGATTGAGCTAAGTGTATATTTTATTCTCTACGGTGGAATGTGGAATTTATTTTGCGAGCGGACACTATCACAGTGTTCATTATCTTCTCCGGATTATTCAAGGGAGGAACCCGCCTTGCAATGCCGAACATTATACGCCGGACTTATCGTCATTGAAGACTGGTTCGAGGACTCTTGAGGAGTCTGGACTAGGGGTGTCGAGACAAGCGGACTATCAATATCCGCCGGACTCCAAGACTACGAAGATAGAAGATTGAAGACTCGGCTCGTGTCAGGAAGGTACTTTCCTTGGCGTGGAAGGCAAGTTTGTCAATACGGATCGTAGATCTCCTACCATTGTAACCGACTCTGTGTAACCCTAGCCTCTCCGGTGTCTATATAAAGCCGGAGGGCCTTAGTCCTAGGGCGAAGATACATCTCAACAATCATACCATAGGCTAGCTTCTAGGGTTTAGCCTCCTTGATCTCGTGGTAGATCTACTCTTGTACTACCCATATCATCAATATTAATCAAGCGGGGCGTAGGGTTTTACCTCCATCGAGAGGGCGAACACAGGTAAAAACATTGTGTCCCTCGTCTCTTGTTACCATCCGCCTAGACACACAGTTCGGGACCCCCTACCCGAGATCCGCCGGTTTTGACACCGACACCCACTAAAAGAGAACAAAAATATCTCCCTTGCCTGCTGCTACCTCTTGAGCATGCGTTGGTTTTCCCTGAAGAGGAAAGGGTGATGCAGCAAAGTAGTTTTAGTATTTCCCTCAGTTTTGAGAACCAAGGTATCAATCCAGTAGGAGGCTACACGCAAATCCCTCGTACCTACACAAACAAATAAGAACCTTGCAACCAACGCGATAAAGGGGTTGTAAATCACTTTAAGGCCACTTGCAAAAGTGAGATCTGATAGAGATAATAATAAGATAAATATTTTTGGTATTTTTATGATGTAGATTGGAAAGTAAATATTGCAAAATAAAGTAGATCGGAAACTTATATGATGGAAAATTGACCCGGGGGCCATAGGTTTCACTAGTGGCTTCTTTCAAGATAGCATAAGTATTACGGTGGGTGACAAATTACTGTCGAGCAATTGATAGAAAAGTGCATAGTTATGAGAATATCTAGGCATGATCATGTATATAGGCATCACGTCCGCGGCAAGTAGATCGAAACGATTCTGCATCTACTACTATTACTCCACACATTGACCGCTATCCAGCATGCATCTAGAGTATTAAGTTCATAAGAATAGAGTAACACACTAGGCGAGATGACATGATGTAGAGGGATAAACTCAAGCAATATGATATAAACCCCATCTTTTTATCCTTGATGGCAACAATACAATACGTGCCTTGCTGCCTCTGCTGTCACTAGGAAAGGACACCGCAAGATTGAACCCAAAGCTAAGCACTTCTCCCATTGCAAGAAAGATCAACCTAGTAGGCCAAACCAAACTGATAATTCGAAGAGACTTGCAAAGATAACCAATCATACATAAAAGAATTCAGAGGAGATTCAAATATTGTTCATACATAATCTTGATCGTAAACCCACAATTCATCGGATCTCGACAAACACACCGCAAAAAGAATTACATCGAATAGATCTCCAAGAAGATCACGGAGAACTTTGTATGAGAATCAAAGAGAGAGAAGAAGCCATCTAGCTAATAACTATGGACCCGAAGGTCTGTGGTAAACTACTCACACTTCATCAGAGAGGCTATGGTGTTGATGTAGAAGCCCTCCGTGATCGATTCCCCTCGGAGCGCGGAAAAGGGCTAATATGGGATCTCACGGGTACAGAAAGTTGCAGTAGTGGAAAGAGGGTTTCGTGGTGCTCCTGGATGTTTTCAGGGTATATGAGTATATATAGGCGAAGGAAGTCGGTCATGGGAGCCACGAGGGGCCCACGACAGTGGGGGGTACGCCCACACCCCTGGGGCGTGCCTCCCTGCCTCGTGGCCGCCTCGTTTCTTTCTTGACATCCACTCAAGGTCTCCTGGATTGCGTTTGTTCCAAAAATAACTCTCCCGAAGCTTTCATTCCGTTTGGACTCCAATTGATATTCCTTTTGTGCGGAACACTGTAATAGGCAAAAAAACAGCAATTTAGGCTGGGCCTCTGGTTAATAGGTTAGTCCCAAAAATAATATAAAAGTGCTTAGTAAAGCCCATTAAACATCCAAAACAGTTAATATAATAGCATGGAACAATCAAAAATTATAGATACGTTGGAGACATATCACCCTCACTAGGTCGCTCCCTCCACCCCCCTCGCACGACTCCTCTCTGTTCCCCATCGGGCCACCCGCCCAAGTGCTGCTCTGCCGCTCGCCCTCTATCTCCTTCGGCCGCCCTCTCCCTCCGGCCTTCGAAGCTCGCCCCGCTCCCCCTTCACCGGTCATTTTTCTCCCTCAGTTTTGCGCGGCGGGGGCACATCTACCAGGGAGGTTGCGAGAGGGGTGAGTTTGTTCGTTCCTTCTCTGTCTCACAACCATATCATTGATCTCGCTCGCTCTAGCACTAATTCTGATTTGGAAAAGTAGATCCTGATTAAACTTGGTATAGATTTGTGGTGCACGCATGGAATTGTTTGATGCTGCTTGAGGAGGTAATAAATCTTTCTAGAGGCCCAAAGATTCAGTTCACCTTTCTAGGTATTTCAATTTCAGGCTTGCAATATTTCTAGAGGCCCAAAGAATCAGTTCACCTTTCTTGGTATTTCAGTTCCAGGCTTGCATTGTTTCTAGAGGCCCAAAGATTCAGATCACCTTTCTAGGTATTTCAGTTTCAGGCTTGCATTATTTCTAGAGGCCCAAAGATTCAGTTCACCTTTCTAGGTATTTCAGTTTCAGGCTTGCATTATTTCTAGAGGCCCAAAGATTCGGTTCGCAGTCGTCGACAAGTGGCCCTGCTACCCATGCTGGTGTCGACCTCAACTCGCAAGCGCCAGCGTCGGAGCGGTTCTCGGGGCTTGGGCTCTATAGAGCCTTCCTCCTGAGAGACGATGGCGAGCTCCCCCCAGGGTGCATGAGGGGCTCCGCGCTCCCTCCCTATCGTGAATGACTTTCGTGATGAGTCAGCTCATGCTTTGTTTCGTGGAGTGTATTTTTTTGTGAAGCTTGATTGAGGACTTGTATGTTTAAGTGGAATATCTCAATTGTACGGACAAAGTAAAATTTATCATGTTTTGCATGCTTGATTTGTAAAGATGGTTCGTTTATGTCAATTGTGAGTGGCAAGAGGCCACACAAGAGCCAGCCACACCAAATCCGGCAGGAAATAGGGTCCAAAGTAGTCAAATGATTGAGAAAGAACATTTATTGTCAATATAACCCTGCCATCCATACACCTCTTTGGTTTAGAGTTAGTTCAGGGCTAGAATCTAACTCTAACCTGTATCTAAGTTAGAGTTCTCCTCGGCTCAGTTCATCACCATCATACTTTCCCCATTTCTGTGTTTTCAGTATCCTGCGAATCAAAGAGGCCCTTAGACTGGTTTAGGTCCGGTAGTTTTTTATAAACATGTTATGTCCAAAATTTAATGAACGTGCTCCGGTTTCTACGAAAATAATACAGTTTCATGTAGTAATTCATTTATTTATTTATTCTTCTGTGGGGGATTTGCATGTAATTCGTGAGGTCTGAAATGTAAAGTACCCCGGCATATGCTTCGAGTCGTGCATGCACTACGACCCAGATGCTCTATGTCCCACATGTCGGCGAAAGGGAGCACGTGGAAATAGCCTAGGAGTACATATAGGAGGATAAATGCGTGAAAAAAATATGTATGGTGAAGTGTAGCTGCGGTTCGAAAAGGAGACCTTAAGTGATGACAGGTATAGGTCGCACGCACCCAACTAGTGGTAGTACTAGACATACGACTGCTTTTTCCCTAAAAAAAGAGGTACGAGTGCTCAGTACTCCTATTCTATAAACACGAGTCCCATCTGACAACAGTGTCCATGCTACAGCTATCTCTTCTCCCTCATTTCTCTCTTCTAATTCTAAACTCAGCCGACGCCCGGTGGGCGGGGTGGGAATTTGCCGATGGTCGGTTTGCTCAACTGCGGCCCCACCTCACAGTGAAAACGTTACTACTGGAATAAAAATGCCATACACTCCTATACTAATAAAACATTAAGGCCACGAGGCGATGCAGTGCTGGTTACAGGAGGCAAGAAGAAGAGATGCATCCATCGATGACGTCCACCTCCTCGACTCAGGGCGCAGGCCCACCGAACGGCGGCTAAGTAGCAGGGGCTTTCCTGGCCAAGTCGACGTGCTTCTGAACAATGGCGTCCAAAGATTCCAGCCGCTGGAAGAAGGCCAACATCTTTCTGTCCTCGCTGGCCTTGTAGTGGCCTATGTAGATGATTTCCTCATAGACGTGGATGTGCAGGTCGACGATTTCTTGCATGGCGAGGCGCCGCGCGACGAGTGTGGCCTCGAGGTGCACATTCTTTGTCGCAACCTCCGGCACCCGCAGGGCCACCAGGGCTTGAAAGAGTTCATCACCATGGAGGACGATGAGGGTGGCAGGCAATGAGGAGCCTGGGCGCGTGGGCTAGAGTAGTACGGCAAGGTCATCCACGCGCTTCTTGACGGCGCTGAACTTGCGGATGGAGTTGACCATCATGTTGTCCATGCGAGAGACGAAGCCGGCGTCGGAGAGGGCTATGACGCTGGCGGTCGCCAGCATCATCTGGCAACGTTGCGCGGTGTGGGGACGCAGGCCAGCGCCTTGGATGATTTGGCACAGCCAACTGCCGCTCACGTCCATCGCCTCCATAGGTGCTTCTGGCTTCTGGTCACTTGGTCTTGGATTGGAGTGAGCAGTGTTGCGCAGAGACTAGGAGTAGATGGATTAGAGTGGTGGGGTGCCTTTATATGAGAATCCAAACTCTGTTGCATTCACATCGTGCTGGCTCTATTCTGCTTCTCCAATTAATTCCCTCTGCATGTAATTTGAGGATGCATCATTGACCGTTCAACGTCTCGGGAACCGCTACCCTCTCCCTCCTTGGCATTCACTGCTGCTCGCATCTATCGCGTGTCAGGAGACATTCCCGTCGACGACAAGGTGCCTATGGTGACTTCGTAAATTTCAAGATGATAGTACTAGTATACTCAACATTGTGCACCGCGACCAAGGCGGAGAGGAAAAATGAGAGAACTACGTATTTATTTACGGTGTAGATTCACTCATTTTGCTCCATATGTACTCTATCTCGGTGTAGTCTAGTCACTTGTTGAAATCTCTAGAAAGACAAATACTCCTTTCTGGTTTACAGGGCTATACTAGCAAGTAATAGTGGGCTCACATAGCAATTTTGTCTCATGCAAGAGCCTGCCTATACACGTGCTCCTGAGAACTGAGGATAGCTCAGTTGGCAAGGCGCGGGAGTTTGCAGCCAGCCCACCAGGGTTCAAGTCTCGGCTTGAGCGTGTGGTGCTCACGGAGTTTTCTCCTATAAAAAATGCCAACATGCTAGTCTAGCCCGGGTTGGTCTCGTTTTTTATATGCGTGCTCCAAGGTTCGCAACTGCCACATTCGGGTTGCGCTTGGCTCTTTGCCTCTTCGAGAAGACAAACAATGATGTTACTACTACTGGTTCTATAGTATCGAATCCATTGCTGCATGTCCGTCCACCGTGAGCGGGAGGGATAGCTTGTTGTAGTACTATAAGCAAAAGCCCGTCCTCGTCTGCGAGCCACCTCGCGCATGGGCGAGGGAGAAGGTGTGTAGTAGTAAAATCAAGCTTCTCCTCATTGTACAAGTTGATGCAACACATCATAGCACTGGCCCCACATGGTTGCCTCTAAACTTGGTTGAAAGACCCGAAGTGTACAATACTCCATTTGCTGCAACCTCTAACATTTACCCCACCACAAATTAAAATATATATTCCTGTCTTGACTAGATGAGCGTGCAAACTAGAATCACCAGGATGATAGGTAGGGCCAGAAGATTATTTTAATCAAAAAAAGCATGGAGCCGACCCCAACGATTTTAAGCTTACAGGCACGGTACACGCTATCCTAGACTACTCTACACATGAAACTGCCACACGAGCGTCCGGGCTGTGCTTGGCTCTTCGCCTCTTCGAGAAGTCGAACAATGATGGAGTACTACTGCAGTGGAGGAGTACTACAGTATGCCTCTGGCCATCTGACACCGATTGAACTGCTGCATGTCCATCGCGTGTGGGAGGGAGAGCGTGTAGAGAACGAAAGCTTCTCCTAGTCCTGCCAGCCACCACTCTCATGGGCGAGGGAGGGACATAGCTTCATTGACTTATTGCTCATGCCTTTGCGTCTATGATAGGTGGGCCCAATAGGTGGGTGGCCCACCTGTCATGCAGCCAAAGGTAGGTGCGGTTAAGGCAAGAGGGCGTTGTAGTAATCAAACTTCTCGGTCTTGTACGAGTTGACGCGACACATCAAAGCACTACACTCGATATATTTCAATAGTTTGCATTTACCGATGCATTAATTACAACGCATGCATGCATGTCGTGACTCTCCTTTTGATACTTGCATGTGTTGATTTAATGCACCTTGAAGTAGTATGAATATGTGATGGTGTCGGGGGGAAGCTGCCCGCCACGAACACCTATGGGGCCGGGGCCCCTTGTGTGTCTTGACGAGGGCGAGGGAGCACTGAGAGCGATCGAGGCGCAGCGCTGGCGGTTTTACCCGAGTTAAGACGCGATGGACGCGTAAAACCCTACTCCTGCCTTGGTTTGTATTGAGCTCGGGAGCTTGAAGATCTCTGATACTAGCTACACCGGCGTGAAAGTTGTAGTGTCGAATGAGTCGAGCGAACGAACGAACCCCCCCCACGTTGTGCATGGGCCTCCTTTTATAGTGCAAGGGGTCACCGGCAGTGTCAGCGTAGGAGAAAGGGGTAAAAATGTAAAAGAGGTGGTAGTTGTAGCAGTGCGGGAAGCAGTGAAGCTACGGTCGTGAGCGATGGTCGCTACCTACTTTGTGATGGGGACAAGGGCATTTAATGCCCGTCGCCGTCGACCCCAAAAGCTCCCCGCCTTGCGTCTCCGTCGCCGCGGCGATGGATCCACCACCGTGAAGTGCCACCGTGTCCCCAGGCTGCTGACCATCCGCCACAGCGTCCTCGAAAGGCCCGAGGCGGCGCGCTGGCTGATGAGCTGGGCGCGGGCACTGGCGTAATCCTCCCGGCAAGCACCTTGCCGGGGTCTTGACCTTGCTGCGGGCCCGGGGGCTTGCCGGGCTCTGTAACTTGTCGCTCCCCGGGCCCTTGCCGGGACGCATGTAGCGCCGAGGCGTGTCTTCTATGATGTAATCTTCTAGTCTTCCTGGCAAGCTCCTCTTGCCAGGGCCTTGCGTGAGTGATGTAACCTTGAGCCTGGAACGGCCTTCCCGGCAAACTCCGCTTGCCGGGGTCTCGATCTTCTGTCTTGTATGCTTCGTCTTTGAATGGTTTGACATGGAGCAGGAAGGTTTTCGGCGAGCACGTGGTAAACCCTGCCGCGGGAAGCTGCAACCGCCCGTGCACAAGTTGGGGTACTGAGGTACCCCTACCTTAGTACACCGACAGATGGTAAAGCTCTGTAATGGCCCGGCCCTAATAAAGCGAGAGATGGTTGTGCACGAGGAGGGCGAGATCATCCATACGGAATAGGACCCGACGATGGAGCTCTCTATGGTCTCGATGGACCTCACCTTGCTCCACTGCACCTTGTGCCTCCGCCCCTTGAAGCCTCCAGTGTATGAGGTTTGAATACACCTCCTCCGTTCGGTTAATCGAGCAAGGTGCAGGTTTCTTGATTGATGTGCTGTTCGATTGATTTGTGCAGTGCAAGGGAGGGCACCTGGCCTGCGCGGACGCCGTGATCAGCGCCCGAGAATCAGCGGCGATGCGAAGTCTGGCGGCGGTGGCTTCAATGTGCGGAACATGGCGGTGGACACCGTCCTCTCCTCGGTGAGGGTGGAGTGACCGCACAAAGGTTGTGGGCTCTACGTCACTTACCACAAGCTCGCCGATCACTAGAGCGTGTGTCTGCTCGCGCCCTGCAAATGCCCCGTGCCCGTCTGCGGCTACGAAGGCCCGCCGCCGGTGCTCTACCACCATATCAACACAGTGCATCCCATGACCATGCATAGGATCCAGTACGGCAAGGTGCTCCAGCTACAAGTGCCACTTTCGGAGCCACGACTCTTGCTGTTCGTGGAGGAGGACGGCCGTGCGTTTTTCTTGGTCGGTGGCATGCTCGACATCGGCGCGCCTATCGCCGTGAAGGTCGTCTACATTAGAGCAGGGTCGTCCCCACTGCCGCACTACGTGGCCAAGCTGTGGGCGAACGGCCTGCCGGGGGAGCCCAAAGGCAGGACCGACGCCGTCAAGGTGGAAATGGAGGTGACAAGCAGCAAGGATCCCGGCGATGTCGCCGTGCATGAGCTGACCTTCTTCACAATTCCGCCCAAGCTACTGGCTGGGGCTAAGCTGGTGTCCCTCCACATTCAGATTGAAAAGCTCACGTCCTAAATGATTCTACAATGCCTTCTGTTTATCTTAGTAATATGCTAATATAGGGGTTAGCTCGGTCTACTTTAGCTTAAGAGATGGTGGGCTTTGGTGGCGATACAGCAGTTACTTCGATATCAAATCAGCAATTAAAGTAATTTCCAACAGTCAAACAGATATTTTGTGTCTGTTGGATATAAAGATCCTTTGGGTAAGAAGTATAGCAGCTTATAATAAGTAAGTATAACAGCTTATATGCTTGTTTGTTCAGGAATGTTGCATACTTGTGCGAGTTGACGCGACACATCAAAGTAGTACTACTACTAGTAGTACTCTTCCGATCCTAATTTCTCTGCGCATAAGGCTGGTCATAGTGGGAGTAACATAGGTAGTAACATAGATGCCACATAAGCAAAAATGATGAGGTGGCAAGTAATTAATGAGGAGAGAGGCAAATAGAGTAACATAATATGTTACCATCACATAACGCTTTCCAATGCAAAATGAGTCTACAAAGTAATAAATGAAGACATCTAGTACTATCTCAAGGCCAAGGAGCAACCTGAAACCTATGATAGAGCCAATCGGATGGTTGAGAACACTACAATTCATAGCTACAGATGCGTGAGAGAGAGAGAGAGGACGAGTGCATGCGTGCACCTCTTCTCTTCCTGTATAACGTACTAAACTCAGAGTAAAAGTGTATGTGGGTGGCATCGACCTAGGGAGCTAGAGATGGTGCGTGCGAGAAGTCCCGAGAGATAGGTGTAATGCGTCTAAAAAAGACTAGTCTATAGCTCGCCATGAGGCTATTCCTGTCGAACGCTCCAATAGGCATAAGATATGTATCCGACGGTGCCAGTTATTGCATGTACACATCAGTAGAAAAAGAACTAGTACCATGGCATATGGTACACCACGGCCGAGAACACGTGCCCATGTTATGCCATCTAGGAATAGTGCCGCACTTCGAAACTAAATCGTCAATAAATTTTGAGCGTGTCTCGTCACATTCCAAATTACTACTACTACCATGCTATATTTAATTGCAAACCTGTTCACACCGATCACAACCTACTCCCTCCGTCATCCCCGTGACCAAGGAGGGGAAAACAAGAGAACTTAATGTTTATTTGCTAATTAATAGCATTGCATGCAATGAACTAACCACTTCATGTCGTGTTTGGTAGTCTCAAGTCATTAAAAGCATGCACAACCACATCTCTTATTGGTTGATATGTCAAGAAACAAGAAACGAGGTAGAAGTTAATGCACCGCGCCTAAGTGTTTTGGGATTATTTGGTTTCCCACTTAGGAGCATATTAGCACTCGGTTATAAACACTACTATGCCAAGATGACTACACATTCCTCCTCAACTCCTCATCCACAAAAACAAACAAGTCATTCAGCATCCTTCCCTTGCGTCTGCCATAGCCAGCGTGAGTTCTGGGTCAAGAGATTACCACCAGGGAGAAGCGCGCATGGAAGCAGAAGCACGAGAGATGTCCCGCCTCACCTCGAAAGCAGCCAACATGTCCCGCCGCACGGAAGTAGCAGCACAGAGGTCCTGCCGCGCCATCGAAGTAGCACGGAGGTCCCGCCGCGCCGTCGATGCCGTAGACTGCTCCGGTCGCGCCGCGGAAGCAACAGAGATGTCCTGCCACGCCGCAGCGGCCTGGGAAAATGTCTCGTGGGCAGGCAATGACTCTTACAGGCGCATGCATGAGATCCTCCATAGCCAGATGGATCAGATCTCCGGCTGGGCAAGGTTGTAGGATGACACGAAAGCCTCATTTGAACAGGCTACCGTCGTCATCCGACAACTAAGGGAGGGCAATGAGAGGCTCTGGGCCGAGCACGGCCTGCTAAGGGCGAAGATCGTCCGAAGTGCAGAGCAGCAGGAGGAGACCAGTGCATTGTTGAAGAGGACCAGCGTCACCGTCAAGAAACTTATGGACGAGAATGACATGCTCCGCATCGAGTGCCAAAGGCTGGTGGAGGAATCCGTGGATGCTCTCAAGCAGTGTCTTGAGGACACGACAGAGCTCATCGCCACTCGCTGCAGAGACTAGTTCCCGCGACCTGCAGTAGCACATCAAGAAAGTAGAGATCAGCGAGCCAGATCGTTGTCTTCCTTCTTCTTTTGCCCTTTGGGCGTAGCCGCATGTGGCTTTTTAAATTATCTTCCTAATTATGTAAGATAATTATTGTCCACTGTCGTCGTCCTTATATATTCATCAGTCTTGCTATAAGTTGCAGTAGATGCTATATAGGTCCGTCGTATCTTACATCAAGATCCGTGTAAAAATTTCTTTTCAGATTTTCTCTCTCTCTTAAATCTCAGTCGAGGGAGACATAGCCACACCATTAAACAGAGGCTCGGGCGCCATTAATGGAGACCTTGGGAGAGAGGTGGACGTCAGATGGAGGTCAAAGGGCTCTCCTCCCGATAAGCACGCGCAGGGGTCTGATCGCACGCCTCCCGTACTCAAATAGCTACCCTGCACAGCGCCTCCTAGCTAATAAAAAAGGGGACGTGTGGCTGCACGTAAATGGTAAATAGAACGCCCACGGTTTCAATAATACTTGTGTTTCCGATTGTAACGTGACAACACTTGTTCCAAAATGACTCTGTTGATTGTTAATGTGTGCGCCTTTACAAATCGGACAACAAAATTACCACAACATGTTGGTGCCATGTCATGACACCAAGCTAAGTTTCATGATTTTCATGCGTGTTTTGGATTTATAGGATTTAAAAAACCAAGTTTCTCAATGTTTCCAGCCGAGCCACAACACCCAGATGTTTGAATTTCATTCCCATTTCTTGCATGCATGGACCTAGAAATTTACCCGAGGACACACATCTGATTTTCAACCAACTTTGCTGCACTGGAGCATGTGCTTGTATTTCAAATTTGAATTATGCACACAAAGGTGACACGTTCCCTCTCAGAACCATGAGCCTTCTAGAGAGAAGCTTTGGTTTGCAAGAAGCTTATACCAAAACTTGTTCCTATTTGGCCAATTTTTTTGCCACAGCATGGTAGTACCATGACATGACACCATGCCGAGTTTCATGATTTTCAGGCGTGTTTTGGATTTACAAGAATTTTAAAACCAAGTTTCTCAATGTTCTCGGTCGAGCCACAATGCCAAGATGTTTGAATTTCATTCCCATTTATTTCATGGGACCTAAAATTCACTCGAGGACATACATGTGATTTTTCAACCAACTTTGGTGCACGGGAGCATGTGCTTGTAGTTCAAATTTGAATTATACACATTAAATGACCAGAAACTCAATTAATGTATAAAAAAGGCCAAACGAACCCGGAATAGTTCCAAAATTTAACAGGGCACTCATGTTGTTCTATGTTGCCTCTGTAAAGAAACTCAAGGGGGGGCAGCGTATATCGTTCGGCACTCAAAGGTGACACATTCCCTCTCAGAACCACGAACCTTCTTGAGAGAAGCTCCGGTTTGCAAGAGGCTTATACCAAAACTTGTTCCTATTCGGCCAATTTTTTTACCACAACATGGTAGTACCATGACATGACACCATACCAAGTTTCGTGATTTTCAGGCGTGTTTTGGATTTACAAGAATTTTAAAACCATGTTTCTCAATGTTCTCGGCCGAGCCACGATGCCCAGATGTTTGAATTTCATTCCCATTTCTTGCATGGGACCTAGAAATTCACCCGAAGACACACATGTGATTTTTCAACCAAGGTTGGTGCACGGGAGCATCTGCTTGTAGTTCAAATTTGAATTATGCACATTAAATGACCAGAAACTCAATTAATGTATAAAAAGGCCAAACGACCCGGAATAATTCCAAAATTTAATAGGGCAGTCATGTAGTTCTATGTTGCCTATGTAAAGAAACTCAAGGGGGGGCATCGTGTATCGTTTCACACCCAAAGGTGACATGTTCCCTCTTAGAACCACGAGCCTTCTTGAGAGAAGCTCTGGTTTGCAAGAAGCTTATACCAAAACTTGTTCCAAATCGTACAATTTTTACCACAACATGTTAGTGCCATGACATGACACCATGCCAAGTTTCATGATTTCCAGGCGAGTTTTGGATTTACATGAATTTTAAAACCAAGTTTCTCGATGTTCTCGGCCGAGTCACGATGCCAAGATGTTTGAATTTGATTCCCATTTCTTGCATGGGACCTAGAAATTCACCCAAGGACACACATGTGAGTTTTCAACCAACTTTGGTGCACCGGAGCATGTGCTTGCAGTTCAAATTCAGACTATGCACATTAAATGTCCAAAAACTCAATTAATGTATAAAAAGGCCAAATGAACCTGGAATAACTCCAAAATTTAATAGGGTACTCATATTGTTCTATGTTGCCTCTATAAAGAAAATCACGAGGGAGGCATCATATATCATTTCGCACACAACGGTGACACCTTCCCAATCGAAACCACGAGGCTTGTTGAGAGAATCTCCGGTTTTGCAAGAAGCTTATGCCAAAACTTGTCCCAATTCAGCCAAAAAATATACATATGAAAGCAGGGTTTAGATTATCCCGAACATCTCGCTACCTAGACCAATGTACTCTTATTTGAATTCAACATAAAATGGATACAAATATTTGAATTGGAGATCGTATGGTACATGTAGTTCATAGTGAAATATGATTACTACTATATGCATGTTTTTTGTTATTAGGATAATATTTACATGATTGTATAACTTGACTACAATTGTATTCAAATAAGGAAAATTGATTCAAATTTAGTCCATATGGTAGACGACAATATATATGTTCATAAGGTGGAGTAAAATGTTCATATATGATGGAAGATCAAAATGCAGGACTACGTCCATTATAAACCGCAAGGTCACCTAACGATATATTCGAATTCAACATAACGTGGATTCAAAAAATTGAAATTCGAGATCCTAGCATTTGTAATCATATAAAAAGGGACATGACTCTTTCTTTTGGTGGGAATTGATTTGTTTTTTTGTTGTTGTTGAGGGAAGTGCGAATCGATTTGGTACTATACAGGGTAATCTTGTTCTCCCGATGTTTTTACATTTTTCTTGTAGTTTTTTCAGTGACATCTATAGTAATATAGTAAAAGGGGACATGACTCTCTTGTGTCTTGTATGAATTGTTTTTTGTACACGTTAAGTTTGTTCTGCCGAACAAGGAATCCGCGCCTTCTAATCCTGAAATTTTCAAGCTCGAGTATCTTTTATCTCATCTGCTTTGAAACTCCCGCCTCTTTAACCCGCTCCGCGCCTTGTTATCCCAAAATTACGACGCGCGCGAAAACTCCCTCCTCATCCGAAATCGGTCCCGCAGCCCAGACACGTGAAATCCCCCTTCTACCCCTTAGCCAAAAATGTCGGCTCGACGTCGTGGTGTCAAAACCGGTGGGGTTACGCTGGTAACTAAGCGCGTCCCTAAGCCATGGCTCCCCCTACCTTCCCCTTCGCCCCCATTCGTACACAGAGACTGCCAAAACCCGCGAAACCCCACGCTCCTCCGTCGGCCTCCCGACCGCCGCCCAACCGAAGACTCTTCCCCGACGACGTCGTCCACGGCAACAACTTGCTATCCCTCATCCACTGCACCGGATGAGGATCTGTCGTGGATCTCGTCGTCCCGCTGGATCAACCGCCCCGTCCTCCACCTCCAAGGAGCTGCCCCAACGTTCGCCTCGTCTATTGCGCCACCTCCATCCCCACAGCACCGTCTTGACCTGCCCCACCGGAACCGCAACACCCTCAGCAATTCCTCCGATGAAGCCGAGGCCCACTCGGCGCCACCAAGGAGGTTCTGCACCAACCGCTGCATTTTATCTTTTATTCGATCTCAAGGGGTTGTCGGTGCTCGATACCGAGCAACCATGGCGGGTCTCCATCGACGGCGCCGTCGCTGGCCACTTCATCCACGGCGTCTCTCCCCCATGTCGTTGCCTCCTCGGAAGTGACTTCCACACCGGCACTAGCTGCAGCTGCTTTGGCTCTCGCTCGCGCTGCTGCTGCTGCTGCTCCGGCTCTCGCTCGCGCTGCGGCTCTTTTGTTGCTGTCGGTCGCGTTGCTGCACTACTCTTACTTTCGTTCGTGTTGCTGCCTTTCTCTGCTATTGCTGTCGATCGTGTTGCTGCTCCACTCTTGCTCTCATTTGTGCTGCTGCTCTGCTCTTGCTCTCGCCCGCGCTGCTGCTGCTGCTGCTGCTGCATGACCTCCGGCAGCTATAGGAGTTGGGTGGGCAACAAATAGTAGATGATCCATTCTCTATCTTTTTTAAACTGAAGCTATAATCTACCTGCTATCATTAGTTTTGGATCTATCCCCTCGTTTGCTACAATTAGTCTTGATTTCTGCATGCACCCCTTAGGCCTTACAAAATCTAACTATTTTTTTATTATGCATGTCAGTTATTGTACACAATCGTACTGAACATGTAGAGAAAAAGAGAAGACCATTGAGTGGGAATATAATGTCATGCAGACGCTGCTCCATGGTAGGCGAAGTGCCCCACCTCCCGCCATTCCAGATTGTATTCCAGAGGAAGATAACTATTTAGATGGGGATTCAGAGGGAGCCGACCACTCCTATTTACCCCCTGAGGTTTTTGCTCTAACCTGGCATGCTTATGTTGGTCATATCATGCATATGGCGCCTCGCATTGCTTACATTATACATCTTATATGTCATCAACTTACTTTAGATTTTCTTTGTGTGAATGCCACCTGTTTGGTTTCTATATCATACTCCCACCATTTCTAAATATTTATCTTTTTAGAGATTTCAACAAGTGACTACATACGGAGCAAAATGAGTGAATCTACACTCTAAAATATGTCGATATACATCCGTATGTGGTAGTCCATTTGAAATTTCTAAAAAGACAAATATTTAGGAACGGAGGGAGTATATGGGAATTATGCAATGCCATCTTCTTTAGCCAGGCATCATATATGTGAATCATGCAATGCCATCCTGTTTAGCCAGTCATTGTATATGTGAATTGTATCGTGCCATATTTTTTTCGTAATGTATTTCATTTGTCAACAATGTTTATGCATTCATCTACTCTTCCTGTGCATCAGCCATTTGAGTCGGTCATGGGAAAATCTAGAGTGTAAACAAGGTCTTCTAAGCAGTCAGTGCTACCTGTCGATGCAGATTACTTGCTGGTTATAGATAGCTCCTCAGAGGAGGATTCAGAGACAGATGACCAGTTGTATCCCCCCCCCCCCCGAGGTGCATGCTCTAACTTGGCAGGGTTTTATTGCTGATATCATGCATATGGTGTCTTGCATTGCCATGCCATCTGCTTAGATTACACATGCTTTGTGTGAATGCCTCATGTTTGCTTTCTATATCAGATATGTGAATTATGCAATGCCATGTTTTCTAGCCAATTATCATATATGTGAATTATGCACCGCCATGTAGCCAGGCATCATATATGTGAATTATCTCATGCCATCTTTTTTTATTACGTATTCCATTTGTCGACAATCTGTGTATATTGAACTACTCTTCATGTGTATCAGCCATTTGAGCCGGTTATGGAAAAATCAGGAGTGAAAACAAGGTCTTGAGCGGTGCAATGGTACTGTTGAAGCATATATCTCGATGGATCTGAGGAGCTCCTCAGAGGAGGATTCAGAGACAGATGACCAGTCCTATATCACACCTGAGGTGTATGCTCTAAGTTGCAATGTTTATATTTCTCATATCATCCATATGGTGTCTTGCATTGCTTAGTTTAGACAAGGTTTTACATGAAGAGGGAGAATGCCGGCAGCTGGGATTCTGGGCTGGAAAAAGAGCAAATATTGGAAACCTATTCTGCATAGCTCCAAAAGTCTTGAAACTCCATGAAAGTCATTTTTGGAATTAATAAGTATTATTGAGCGAAAGAAGTACCAGAGGGGGCCCACACCCTGGCCACGAGGGTGAGGGCGCGCCCACCCCTAATGGGCGTGCCCCTGCCTCGTGGGCCCCCTGGTGGCCCTCCGATGCCCATCTTTTGCTATATGAAGTCTCTTACCCTGGAAAAAATCATAAGCAAGCTTACAGGACAAAACTTCGCCGCCACGAGGCGGAACCTTGGCGAAACCAATCTAGGGCTCTGGCGGAGCTGTTCTGCCGGGGAAACTTCCCTCCGGGAGGGGGAAATCATCACCATCGTCATCACCAACGATCCTCTCATCCGGAGGGGGTCAGTCTCCATCAACATCTTCACCAGCACCATCTCCTCTCAAACCCTAGTTCATCTCTTGTATCTAATTTTTGTACCCAAACCTCAGATTGGTACCTGTGTGTTGCTAGTAGTGTTGATTACTCCTTGTAGTTGATGCTAATTGGTTTATCCGGTGGAAGATCATATGTTCAGATCCTTAATGCATATTAGTACCCCTCTGATTATGAACATGAATATGCTTTGTGAGTAGTTACGTTTGCTCCTGAGGACATGGGTGAAGTCTTGCTATTAGTAGTCATGTGAATTTGGTATTCGTTCGATATTTTGATGACATGTATGGTGTCTCTCCTCTAGTGGTGTTATGTGAATGTCGACTACATGACACTTAAACATTATTTGGGCCTAGAGGAAGGCATTGGGAAGTAATAAGTAGATGATGGGTTGCTAGAGTGACAGAAGCTTAAACCCTAGTTTATGCGTTGCTTCGTAAGGGGCTGATTTGGATCCACTAGTTTCATGCTATGGTTAGGTTTACATTAATACTTCTTTTGTAGTTGCGGATACTTGCAATAGGGGTTAATCATAAGTGGGATGCTTGTCCAAGAAAGGGCAGCACCCAAGCATCGGTCCACCCACATATCAAATTATCAAAGTAACAAACACGAATCGTATGAGCGTGATGAAAACTAGCTTGACGATAATTCCCATGTGTCCTCGGGGGCACTTTTCTCATTATAAGAATTTGTCTAGGCTTGTCCTTTGCTACAAAAAGGATTGGGCCACCTTGCGGCACCTTATTTACTTTCATTGCTTGTTACCCGTTACAAATTATCTTATCACAAAACTATCTGTTACCTACAATTTCAGTGCTTGCAGAGAATACCTTACTAAAAACCGCTTGTCATTTCCTTCTGCTCCTCGTTGGGTTCGACACTCTTACTTATAAAAAGGACTACAATAGATCCCGTATACTTGTGGGTCATCAAGACTCTTTTCTGGCGCCGTTCCCGGGGAGTGAAGCGCCTTTGGTGAGTGGAACTTGGTAAGGAAACATTTATATAGTGTGCTGAAATTTTTTGTCACTTATTACTATGGAAACTAATCCTTTGAGGGGCTTGTTCGGGGCATCTTCGCCCCGACCAATAGAGCAAAGAGTTGCTCCTCAACCTACTGAACCTACTGAAAATGTTTACTTTGAGATTCCTTCGGGTATGATAGAGAAACTACTAGCTAATCCCTTTGAAGGAGATGGAACATTGCATCCTGATTTACACCTTATCTATGTGGATGAAGTTTGCGGATTATTTAAGCTTGCAGGTATACCCGATGATGTTATTACGAGGAAGTTCTTCCCTTTATCTTTGAAGAGAGATGCATTGACATGGTATAGGCTATGTGATGATATGGGATCTTGGGAGTATATGCGATTGAAATTGGAATTTCTCCAGAAGTTCTATCCTATGCAACTTGTTCATCGTGATCATTATTATATATATAATTTTTGGTCTCGCGAAGGAGAAAGCATCGCTCAAGCTTGGGGGAGGCTTAAGTCAATGTTATATTCATGTCCCAATCATGAGCTCTCAAGAGAAATGATTATTCAAAGAATTTATGCTCGGCTTTCTCTCAATGATCGCACCATGCTCGATACTTCCTGTGCTGGTTCTTATATGCTGAAGACTATTGAATTCAGGTGGGACTTATTGGAAAGAATTAAACGCAACTCTGAAGATTGGGGTTCCGATTATGGTAAGGAGTCAGGTATGACACCTAAGTTTGATTGTGTTAAGTCTTTTATGGATACCGATGCTTTTCGTGGATTTAGCGCTAAATATGCACTTGACTCTGAGATAGTAGCTTCTTTTTGTGAATATTTTGCTACTCATGTTGATCTCCCTAAGGAGAAGTGGTTTAAATATAATCCTCCCATTGAAGTAAAAGTAGTTGCACCTGTTAGATTTGAAGAAAAGACTATCACTTATAATGATCCTATAGTTCCTCCTACTTATGTTGAGAAACCACCTTTCCCTGTTAGGATAAAGGATCATGCTAAAGCTTCAACTGTGGTTCATAAGAGTAATACTAGAACATATACACCTCCTGAGCAAATTAAAGTTGAACCTAGTATTGCTATGGTTAAAGATCTCTTGGCTGATAATATTGATGGGCATGTTATTTACTTTTGTGAAGAAGCTGCTAATATTGCTAAACCCGATGCTAAGATACATAGACCTATTGTAGGCATGCCTGTTATTTCTGTTAAAATAGGAGATTATTGTTATCATGGCTTATGTGATATGGGTGCTAGTGCTAGTGCAATACCTATTTCCTTATATGAAGAAATTATGCATGATATCGCACCCGCTGAGTTAGAAGATATTGATGTTACTATCAAGCTTGGAAATAGAGATACTATTTCACCAATTGGGATTGTTAGAGATGTTGAAGTCTTGTGTGGGAAGGTCAAATAGCCTGGTGATTTTCTTTTTCTTGGTTCCCCACAAAATAGGTTTTGTCCCATTATATTTGGTAGACCCCTCTTGAATACTGTTAATGCTAAGATTGATTGTGAAAAGGATGTTGTTACAATTGGCTTGGGGGATATGAAACATGAGTTTAATTTTGCTAAATTCTGTAGACAACCCCATGATAAAGAACTGCCTAGTAAGGATGAAATTATTGGTCTTTCTTCTATTGCCGTGCCTCCTACTGATCCATTGGAACAATATTTGCTAGATCATGAAAATGATATGTTTATGAATGAAAGAAGGGAGATAGATGAATTATTCCTTAAATAGGGTCCTATTTTGAAACATAACTTGCCTGTTGAAATCCTAAGGGATCCTCCTCCACCCAAGAGTGATCCCGTGTTTGAGCTCAAACCTTTACCTGATACTCTTAAATATGCTTATCTTGATGACAAGAAGATATATCCTGTTATTATTAGTGCTAACCTTTCAGAGCAGGAAGATGAAAGATTATTGAAAACTCTGAAGAAGCACCATGCTGCTATTGGATATACTCTTGATGATCTTAAGGGCATTAGTCCCACTCTATGCCAACACAAAATAAAATTGGAAGAAGACGCCAAACCAGTTACAGACCATCAACGGCGGTTAAATCCTAAGATGAAAGAAGTGGTAAGAAAGGAGATACTAAAGCTCCTCGAGGCAGGTATAATTTATCCCATTGCTGATAGTCAGTGGGTAAGCCCTGTCCATTGTGTACCTAAGAAGGGATGTATTACTGTAGTTCCTAATGATAAAGATGAATTGATCCTGCAAAGAACTATTACAGGTTATAGGATGGTAATTGATTTCCGCTAATTAAATAAAGCTACTAAGAAAGATCATTACCCTTTGCCTTTTATTGATCAAATGCTAGAAATACTATGCAAACATACACATTTCTGCTTTCTAGATGATTATTCTGGTTTCTCTCAAATACCGGTGTCAGCGGACGATCAAGCAAAGACTACTTTTACTTGCCCTTTCGGTACTTTTGCTTATAGACATATGCCTTTTGGTTTATGTAATGCACCTGCTACCTTTCAAAGATGCATGATGGCTATATTTTGTGACTTTTGTGAAAAGATTTGTGAGGTATTCATGGATGATTTCTCCGTTTATGGATCCTCTTTTGATGATTGCTTGAGCAACCTTGATCGAGTTTTGCAGAGATGTGAAGACACTAGTCTCGTCTTGAATTGGGAGAAGTGCCACTTTATGGTTAATGAAGGCATTGTCTTGGGGCATAAAATTTCAGAAAGAGGTATTGAAGTTGATAAAGCTAAAGTTGGTGCTATTGAAAAGATGTCGTGTCCCAAGAACATAAAAGGTATACGAAGTTTCCTTGGCCAGGCCGGTTTTTATAGGGTTCATTAAGGACTTTTCTAAAATCTCTAGTCCTCTGACTAATTTATTACAAAAAGACATTCCTTTTGTTTTCGATGATGATTGTGTAGAAGCATTTGAAATACTTAAGAAAGCTTTGATCACTGCACCTATTGTTCAGCCACCTGATTGGAATTTACCCTTTGAAATTATGTGTGATGCTAGTGATTATGTTGTAGGTGCTGTTCTAGGGCAAAGAGTTGATAACAAATTGAATGTTATTCAATATGCTAGTAAAACTCTAGACACTGCACAGAGAAATTATGCTACCACTGAAAAAGAATTCTTAGCAGTAGTATTTGCAAGTGATAAGTTCAAACCTTATATTGTTGATTCTAAAGTAACTATTCACACTGATCATGCTGCTATTAAATATCTTATGAGGAAAAGAAAGATGCTAAACCTAGACTTATTAGATGGGTTCTCTTGCTACAAAAAATTGATTTGCATATTATTGATAGAAAGGGAGCTGAGAACCCCGTTGTAGACAACTTGTCTAGGTTAGAGAATGTTTTTGATGACCGACTACCTATTGATGATAGGTTTCCTGATGAACAATTAGCTGTCATAAACGCTTCTCGTACTGCTCGATGGTATGCTGATTATGCTAATTACATTGTTGATAAATTTATACCACCTAGTTTCACATACCAGCAAAAGAAAAAGTTGTTTGATGATTTAAGACATTACTTCTGGGATGACCCACACCTTTATAAAGAAGGAGTAGATGGTGTTATTAGATGTTGTGTACCTGAGCATGAACAGGAATAGATCCTACGCAAGTGTCACTCCGAACCATATGGAGGACACCACGCTGGAGATAGAACTGCACATAAGGTATTGCAATCCGGTTTTTATTAGCCTACTCTCTTCAAAGATGCCCGTAAGTTTGTCTTGTCTTGTGATGAAGGTCAGAGAATTGGTAATATCAGTAGATGTCAAGAAATGCCTATGAATTATTCTCTTGTTATTGAACCATTTGATGTTTGGGGATTTGATTATATGGGACCTTTTCCTGCCTCCAATGGATATACACATATTTTAGTTGCTGTTGATTACGTTACTAAGTGGGTAGAAGCTATTCCAACTAGTAGTGTTGATCATAACACCTCTATTAAGATGCTTAAAGAAGTTATTTTTCCGTGGTTTGGAGTCCCTAGATACTGACTGATGGTGGTTCACATTTTATTCATGGTGATTTTCGTAAAATGCTTGCTAAGTATGATGTTAATCATAGAATTGCATCTCCTTGTCATCCACAGTCTAGTGGTCAAGTAGAATTGAGTAATAGAGAGCTCAAATTAATTTTGCAAAAGACTGTTAATAGATCTAGAAAGAATTGGTCCAAGAAACTTGTCGTGGGAACGAACACCTATGGGGCAGGGCCCCTTTTCGGTCCAGCGGGGAGCGGAGGTCGCACGAAGAGCGGATCCAGGCGAAGCACACGAGCGGTTTACCCAGCTCCGGAGCTCTTCGGAGAGATAATACTCCTACTGCTGCTTGTCTGATTGTATTGTGTTCTTGCTCGGGAGCGCCGAGAGCTACAGTACACCTCAGCTGCTAACGAGACCGAGCGTGAGTGCTTTCTGGTTTCCAACTGCTTCTACATTGCGCATGGGCCTCCTTTTATACGCTCAAGGGGTCACCGACAGGTGGCAACGCATGCAAGGGTAAAAATGGAAAAAGAGGTGCGGTTGGTACACCTACTTGTACAGTGCGTCCTACCTAACCCTGACGGCAGGGGACAAAGGCATTAAATGCCCGTCTGCATTGCCCAAACAGTGCAGAAAAGCGACCGTTAGGGGTGCCACCGCTTGCCACGATGGCCATCTTGTCATCTCCGCTTGCCACCTCGCACCGCTTGCTGCACAGCTTCTTGCCACGCGCGCCTGGGAAGGCCCCAGGGCGACACGTTGGTGGATGTGCTGGAGCGCGGGCGCAGAGTGGTAGCCTGCCGCGGCAAGCGCCTTGCCGCGGTCGTTGTCTTGTCGCGCCCGGAGGCTTGTCGCTCACCGAGCCTTGCCGGGACGTGCGGCGCGTCGCGGCAAGTCTCTGATATGTTTGGCCTTCGGCAAGCTCCTCTTGCGGGGCCTTGTCTTCCGGGGGCCTTGCAGTAGCGTCGCGGCAAGTTCCTTGAGATGCCTTGGTTGGCTTTCCCGGCAAGCTCCTCTTGCCGGAGCCTTGTCTCTTGTCTTGAACACTTTGTTCTTGAATGGCTCCAAAGGAACCACGGAGGGCCTTGGCGGTCACCCGGCAAGCCTTGCCGCGGGGTGCTGCAACTGCCCATGCACAAGTTTGGGATACTAGGGTACCCCTACTCTAGTACACTGACATGAGCCCCCGGGCCTGGGCCACACATGGTGCCGAGCGCTGTTGGGCCAGGCCCAAAACAGGGCACGGGCACGCGCGACCTGGGCCACGCCGTATCTCACTCCGTATCCACCGCGCTCTCCCTTAACGGCACGCGTCGAATGCGGCGTCGTGGGAGAGATCGTGGGTGGTTCTTTTTTTGGAAAAAGCGTAACGTTCGCCTCCTCCTCTTTATAAGCAGGGGAAATAGGGGCAGTTCCCCCATCTTGCCAGTCGCTGTTGCCATCTCAGAAATCTCCGCCGCTCCCCTCCGCTTCCAAAGCCGAAAGAGAGCAGCGCTCCGCCCCCCATCGCCGCTGTCGCCACCAACACCGTCGATCTCCCCCACCACCTCCGCCATGGCTCCGAAAACCGGGAAGGGCGTGAAGTCGGCCGAGGCGCTGCGGCTCGAGGCGCTGCGAAAGGAGCGGGCAACTTTCCCCTCCGATCTCGCCGCGACGGAGCTGAGGGAGTGGTACTACCTCTTCTGGTCGACGGAGACGCGAGCGCATCCGCGCACGAAGGTACTCTCCGCCGCCGCTTCGAAATGGGCTCCAAACGGATACCCCTTCTTCGTGCTGTTCATCTACTGCGGGCTCTGCCCGCCCTTCTCTGAATTCTTCTGCGATATCATGAATACCTACGGGTCCCACCTCCTTGATTTCACCCCCAATGCTGTTCTGACCATGGCGGTTTTCGCACATCTCTACGAAAACTTTGTCGGAGTCCACCCAAATGTAGCTCTTTTCCGCCACTACTTCATGCACCGGGTCAAGAGAGGAGAGCCCTTATCCGGCGGGATCGCCTGGATCTCGAGAGCCGGCAAGAAGGAGGCGTATCTGGAGGGGGAGCTCCGCAGAAAATGGGAGGAGTGGAGAGCAGAATGGTGCTGGATCGTCGAGGAGAACCCGCAGCCATTCACCGCCCAGCGCCAAGCCCCAGTAGTGCGCGGCAACGATTGGAGCGCCCTGGCCGCGGACGACGATAAGCTGAAGATTGCCATCACCCGGATCTTGCGTCTCAGGCTTGCCGGGCTCATTGCAGGCGCTGTTGGCGCAGATTTTCTCCGCCGCCGCATCGCCCCCCTGCAAGAGAGGAGGAGACCTGCCTGGGAGTTCGGGAGTCCGGCGGATATCATGAGGTTGCGCCCGGGCCTCAACTTCAAGCTTACTGTCATGGAGCTGGACGCGATGCTCAAGGAGCTGTTCAAGCATGACCCTCAGCATCCCGAATGGTTCAGGCTGCCGCAGGGCGTCGTCCCGTTGTGCAACAATTCCTCACTGGATCGCATCCGCGCAATGATGCCGCAGTGCGATTCGCATGGAATCGTTCCAACTTGGCAAGAGCCCGCAGACGACGTTGTGCAACAGTTCTTCGACGGCTTGGTGGAGGTGGCGGTCCACGCCGACGAACAGAAGAGCCTCACCCGCGACACCACTAAGGAGGAGATGCAGCGCATCGCCACCAGGGCGGAAGAGGCGGCGGCGGCCGCTGCCGCGGGTGAGAGTTTGGGTTCACCGTGGAGGAGGCAGAGGCAGCAGAGGCGGCAAGCCTTGCCGAGCGAGAGTGGCTTGACAGCGAGGAAGAGCCTGCCGAGCCTGACGCCGAGTCGAGCGAACCCGCCGAGGGTGCGAGCGGCCCGCCGTCTCCAGGCAGCATGCCGCAAACGGAGCGCCCAACGCAGCCCCCAGCTCCACCAAGAAGGCGTTGTAGGATCGGAAGGATGTCTAGAGGGGGGGTGATTAGACTACTTGACAATTTAAAAGTTTAGCCTTTTGATTAGGACAAGTTTTTAGCAAGTTCACAATGATGAGCAAGTCAAGTATCACCCTACACATGCAATTCTAGAGTAATGGCAGCGGAAAGTAAATTGCACATGTAGTAAATAAGAGGTGGAGAGGAGCAAACGCAATTTGGAGACACGGAGATTTTTCTTGTGGTTCCGATAGGTGGTGCTATCGTCAATCCACGTTGATGGAGACTTCAACCCACGGAGGGTAACGGCTGCGAGAGTCCACGGAGGGCTCCACCCACGAAGGGTCCACGAAGAAGCAACCTTGTCTATGCCATCATGGCATCGCCCACGGAGGACTAGCCTTACTCGGGGTAGATCTTCACAAGTAGGCGATCTCCTTGCCCTTACAAACTTCTTGGTTCAACTCCACATCTTGACGGAGGCTCCCAAGCGACACCTAACCAATCTAGGAGGCACCACCCTCCAAAAGGTAATAGATGGTGTTGGTGATGATGAACTCCTTGCTCTTGTGCTTCAAATGATAATCTCCCCAACACTCAACTCTCCTCACCGATTTGGCTGTGGTGGAGGAAGGGATTGAGTGGAAAGCAACTTGGGAAGGCTAGAAATCAAGTTTCATATGGTGGGAGTGGAGCAACTTGATCTCAACACAAGGGTAGGTAGTTTTCTTCTCGAAATGTAAGGTAGGAGTGGTAGTTCTTTTCGATGGCTCTCTCCACGAATGAAGAGGAGGTGGAGGGTATTTATAGCCTCCACACAAAATCCAACTGTTACACACATTTGACCAATCTCGGTCGGACCGAAGTTGACAACTCGGTGAGACCGAAAGTTCAAATCTTGTGAGCGTTGGGATTTTCGTGGGACCGAAAATACAATCTCGGTTAGTCCGATTCTTCCAAAGTCTAGGGTTTGCCAATCTCGGTGGGACCGACTTTCTCATCTCGGTGACACCGATTTGAGTCTGAAAGGTTCTGAAGGTTGGCAACACCAATTTCGTAAGACCGAGTTTGGAATCGGAAAATCCGAAATTACTTGGGTTTGGCTATATGGCTGAGGTGGTTCATCTCGGTGTGGTGAGTTTATGGAATCGGTGGGACCGAGATTACTTATGAGTTTATGTTGGAATGAAAGATTGCGATAGTTTGAGAGATAAATCATTAAGCACTTTGAGCAACCGGATCATCATCATAACCTCATCCCTTTTAATAGTATTGGCTTTCCTATGGACTCAATGTGATCTTGGATCACTAAACCAAAAATGGAGTCTTGAGCTTTTGCCAATGTTTTCCTTAGCATTTTGAGGGTCCACATCATCAGTCATTGCCATACCCATATCCTTGAACTTTCTGAAATATTCTCAAGAAATAATTAGTTCAATGATATATATGTTGTTATTAATTACCAAAACCACCCGGGATTAGTTGCACTTTCAATCTCCCCTTTTGGTAATTGATGACAACATATAGATCAAAGCTTCAACAAATGATATAATCAATGAATAACATAAATCGCTTTGAGAAGTATGTGATAAGCAAGAGCTCCCCCTAAATTTGTGCATTATTTAAGATTTGCGTTTGAATGCAAATGCACAATCGATTAGGATCATGGGTCACTCTTCCATGTCACATACATCTTGGTGGAGCGCACAAAATGATAAGAATGAATGGCATGCACCCAATCACCAAGACATGAGTAAATGATCATACAAGATATGGATAGAATGTGATAAGCATTAAGCACTCATTAAGCATGGTATGATCAAGCACTCATCAAAGATAGAAACAAGCGTAGTATCAAACACACGAAATGTCTCGAAGAACTCAAAAGTATCTCAAGGAAAACCGCAAACGAAAGAGCAAAAACGAGCACTCTCTCTCTCGAAGTCCTATGATCTATACAATTTCTCCCCCTTTGGCAACAAGTTACCAAAAAGTTCGAAAAGTATAGAGCTAATCGTCACTAGGGACTCTGCTGGCGGCTCCTGTCTGCGTCGATGGAGTGGAGATAGCTGCATCTGCAAAAGCTTCGCTGAAGTCTGTGGAGCTGGAGGAGTAGACACCTTGGAGCTGGTCTTGGGAACCGATGGAGCTGTAGGAGGTCTTGATGTAGTAGCCCAGGGTCATCCTTTGGAATAGCAACTGATCTGGGCTTTGTGGGCACTGCAGCAGGCTGCTCATAGTCATCCTGGACTAGATCATCTTCCATCTCCTTCATGAGCTCTGCCTTCTCTCTCTCTTCGCTTCCTCGATGTCGCCTCAAGCTTGTTGGCGGTGACTGCACTTGATCGACTTGACATCCGAGCATGGAACTTATCTTCAACTATCCTCTCAAGACTCTCCCGAGATCGCACTATCTGGCCAAAGCGTAGTTCAATTCTCGAGTGGCTTCAAGAAGTTGTTCTCCAACGCTCTTGGGCTTTCTTTGCTGCTTCCTTCTCAGCTTTAGCTTGTTTGGCAGCTTCAGACTTAGCGTGTCCTTCAACAGATGTGGGAGCATCCTCGGTCATCACAACTTCATTATCTTCATGTTCAGGGCTGCGGTGGCAAGTGGGGTCTATCCAACAGGTAGGTGTCCGTGCCAAACTTGGCATTGATGAGCATCTGAATGTGCGGAGCAAACCCACATGACCTCTTACGGTCTGCTTGCTATCCTCTTGATAGTCTCTACTATCGGTCCATCACCTTAAAAGGTGTCTTCGATCCTAGAATGTGCAGCATGTTGATAGAATAGCCTCTTATCATGCGGTGGTCTCGACTTGGGCATCAAAGTATGCCTCGAGAATGGTGTTAGTGGTTGGGAGACCTGCTCAAGATGATAAACCGATCCAAGCTTCCATATCTCAACATCCTTGTCGGTACCTCATTGTACATGTTCTTCATAGACTCGTGATTCTTCTTTGGAATGCCATAAACATCTACATCATCATCTCTTGATCTTTGGAGCATTCAAGAACGCTCTCCATTCTTCAACAGTTGAAGAGAATCTACGCCTTCATCATCCATACAATTCGCCATCCGGATAGAAATGTGTTTGTGGCATAGAAGCGCATGATCATCTCATCATTCCAAGCGATCGACCGACCAACAAACTCAGCAACTCCACATGCGGTGAAGCTCTCATGCACATGTGGGAAGTAGTCTCTGTGCTCTTCACTTTGTCGATGTATTTCCGATCAACGATATCCGTGTCGGCAACAATTGGCTTCTTGTCCATGAGCACTGTCTCATAGAAATCTTGTTGCTCTCGAGTGTGGAACCTTGAGTCAACAGCTGTCCTTCTCCGGTGGCATATGGATCAACTTGCCTCCATAGCTTCGAGACCTTTGTCCTTCCTTTCCTTCATGTTTTCAGCTCGAGGATGAGCATCATTATGAACTGGAAGTTTCGTCTAAGTTTCACAAACATGTGCCTCTTCATCGATTCAGCGGTGGCACATTGTCCTTCTTCTTCTCTCAAGCAGGAATATTTTCTTGTTTTCTTTGGCTTGGCAGCAGGTTTGGCTTGGGCTGCCTTTCTTTGGAGCTGATGGCTTAGATTTAGTGGGTGCTCCTGCCTACGATGGCATCTCCCATCAACTTTTGCTTCGAGGAGGCTGGGGTGCTTCCTCATCGAGTCATCATCGACTTCATCATGAACTAGCCTCTTCCTCTTGGAAGTTTTCTTGATCTTCTTTGGAGGTTTCTTCATCCATGCTCAGCTTCTTTGCAAGCTGTGGATTTCTTCTCTTTGCTGGTGCCTTTCTTTGTTTGTTGCCCTTGATAGCCCTTGGCAACCACTTTCCTCTTAGGCTTGGAAGTAATCTCCTCATCAGCAACAAAGTCAGAATCCTCCTCATCAGAATTCCTCTTCTTCCTGGCCCTGGTGGCAGCAGGAGGCAAACCACTTGGGGTGCTCCTCTCTCCATCATCAGAAAAACTGCTTGCTTCAGGACTTGTGACTGCCTCTGGAATCTCAACTGGTGATTCAGACCTGTTCTGGCTGTCACTTGCATCAGACATGACTGACAACCCAACTTGGTAAAGTTTCACTACGGCGGCAACGGCGCGATGAGATTGACCGTTGATGGCGATGGAGTCCCGCGGCGAGGGCGCACAGGCGACGGCGGAGACGATCCGGAGACCTGGCGACGGCAATAAGGGTTTGGGGGCGAGGCGTTTTGAAGGAATAATCAACGCGCGCTGCCCTCGGGTATATATACCCTTTGGCTGTCGGTGGGACCGAGTTGGAAAACTCGGTGGCACCGAGATGGTTAACTGCAAGCAGTTACACACATCGGTCACGCCGAGATTTGCAACTCGGTTTCACCGAGGTGAAAACCTAGATCAATCCAAGTGATTTGATGCGTCCGATTTGAGTATATTGGTTTGACCGAGAGTACTTAGAAGGTTTTGGAATTTAGGCTTTTGACGGATCGGTGGCTCCGAGTGCTCCTCACTCGGTCTGTCCGAAAAAGTCTTGTTCAAAGTTTGTGATATAAGCATGAATAGAGTTTGAGACAAGAAAGCATAGATAGCTAGGGGAGGAACTTAGGCATTCTTGTCCATCCATTTGGTCAAAAGAAAAATCCAAAAGACCAAAGCAACAAATGGATGTCCTCGAATGGATAAAATCATGCATCCAACATGCTCACACAATAAGATAGCAAATGAAATATGTGTCAAACATGCACAAACAAAACTCTAGCAACTAGCACACAATTTGGCGATGACTAGGTCATCTATATATGAGTATATTGACTTAGGAGTCAAATGAGAACATTTGATCATAGGTCATACTCATCGTTTAAGCACAAGTGGGGTTACCACTTTTACATAAAGCATTAATGTGTTCACATCATTTGAAGATGCTTTAGCTCAATTCTTTAGAGCAAAGCTCCCCCTTGATGTGAGAACCCCTTTTAAAGGGTCAAACTAACCTTGGGTTGTCATTGAAGACTTCATGTAGAT
The DNA here is from genome assembly GCA_021437245.1 of Aegilops speltoides. Taxonomy (NCBI): domain Eukaryota; kingdom Viridiplantae; phylum Streptophyta; class Magnoliopsida; order Poales; family Poaceae; genus Aegilops; species Aegilops speltoides. Next base: position 184,360,007 of record CM038145.1, read on the forward strand.
GTTGAAGATGTGGATGCTCAATGTTGATGAAGATCATCAAGAGTTGGGAGCAATCCTTTGGATTCGGGCACTTTCAATACCTACATGGGTTAGTCCCACAAGGAACAAACAAGGATATCCATGGACATAGATTGAAGTACACAATAGATGATGTCCATGAAAGCAATGATTACCTTGTCCCTTGACTTACCAACATGAGGGTTTGTGACTCCATGAACTAGTGCAAGATGTGGAAGTTGATTGCACAAGTTCTTTGCCAAAATGAATGTGAGTGAAGTATGTTGGTGAGTCACCCTCAAGAACTCTCTAGTTCTTCTTCTTGGGATCCACATCATCTTGATGGGAATCCTTGGGGTAGTAGTTGAGCTTGTCAAGTAGAACTTGAAGTTGCCTTGGGAACCCACTTGACCATGGCCTTGGGTGCTTCAATGAATGCATCAATCTCCTCTTGAAGCTTGTCCTTGCCTTTTAGCTTGTGGTCTTGTGGTGGAAGGTCATCTTGAGCTTGTTCCACATTGGAAGAAGTAGGATCATACTTCTCCTCTTGAGAAACAAACTTTGGAGTGGGATATTGACCTTCTTCCCATTCAACACCCTCGGCGTTGAACTTTCGCTCAAAACCAATTCCTTGATTCTTCGGTGTCTTCCTTGCTTGTAACAATTTCCTCAAAGCTCTTGCTTCCGGCAAGACTCTTGTAGACACCTTTCTCTATAATCCCTTTCAATAAACTATTTTCTTGCTCAAGTGAAACTTGGCTTGAAACATTGTTAGTGGAATCAAGAGAACTACTAGAAGTAACATCATTTGATTTAGCATGATTATTGTTACTACTAGATGAAGAATTTTTCTTATGCTTGTCATGCTTAGTTTTAATAGGTGGCAAGAAATTAGACAAGAGAAGTCGTTTGGCAAGATATGAAGAACTCTTCTTTCGAAGATCGTCATTGATAGCTTTTAGAAACTCATGTTCTTGCTCTAGATTGAGCTTCTCGAGCGTAGCTTCTCATGAGATCTTAGGAGCTCTCTATGATCTTCTTGAGTTGTTTCATGAGCTAACTTAAGAGTGTTTAGTTCTTTAGTTAGACGCTCAATCTCCTTCATAGCATTGTCATTCGACTCTTCTCGACTATAAAGACTACTAGCATGTTCATCATTACTAGGCTCACTAGATTTATCATGTAAAAGCTCATCTTCACCAAGCAAGTCATCCTCATCACTATCAAAGTCAATGAATTCAGGGTGTGATACCTTGGGGCCTTTTGCCATGAAGCATCTTCCAATTCCCTCATTTGGTGAATCAAATATGTCATAGGAGTTGGAGTTGGAGGACACGAGAGCAAGACCGGCAACACCTTCATCTTCACTATATTCGGAGTTGGAGTGATAGCTTCTTTCGGAGTGATTATCGAGTCGGGCCGAAACCCATTCACCAACATGAGCTTGATGTTTTCTTCTTGTGTAGCTCCTTGATGACTTGTCTTTCCTTTCCGAATCCTTGCTTCTCCGAGAGGATCTTCGTTCATAACGATCATCTCTACTCCTTCTCTCTTTTCGAGGCGACTCTTCTCTTGAGCTTCTTCTTCTTGGAGATTCTTCTCTTCTCTTGTGGGGAGTCGAACACTCATTTGAGTAGTGTCCGGTCTTCCACAATTGTAGCAGTTTCGATCACGACTAGAAGATCTCTTTTCATCATATGATCTAGACTTTGAGCTTCTTTCCTTGCTTCTACTCTTGTAGAATTTGTTGAAGTTCTTCACCATTAGGCTTATCTCTTCATTGGAAACTAGCTTGTCACTTGAGGATGTGGGAGCTTCAAGCTGTAGCTTTGTAAGCACCACTTGACTTGTTGTGAAGCTCTTCCTTATCTTTAAGTGTCATCTCATGAGCAACAATTCTTCCAATGACTTGGTAGGCTTGAGATCTTTGTAGTTTGGCATCATTTGGATCAAAGTGCACACGGTGTCATACTTTCCATCCAAAGCTCTGAGAATCTTCTTGATGATGAATCGGTCGGTCATTTCTTCGCTTCCTAAGCCTGCCATCTCATTGGTGATGAGAGCAAGCCTAGAGTACATTTCAGCGACTCCTTCACCTTCCTTCATCTTGAACTTGTCAAGTTGACCTTGAAGAACATCTAGCTTTGATTCCTTCACGGACTCGGTACCTTCGTGCATTTCGACCAAAGTATCCCAAATCTCTTTTGCATTCTCAAGACGGCTGATCTTGTTGAACTCCTCGGGACACAAAGCATTGAAGAGAATGTCACAAGCTTGAGCATTGTTCTGTAACATCCGCAACTCATCCGCAGTAAGCTTCGCGATCCGAACTTTTCCTTCCTCGAAGAACTCACCTTGCAAGCCAACACAAATAATGCCCCTTGGCGGGTTATGTCCAAGAATATGCATTTTCATTTTGTGCTTCCAACTAGCAAAGTTTGAACCATCAAAGTAAGGACCTCTACGAAAATTACCCTCACTAGACGCCATACTCTCCTAGGTTGTGAAACCAAGCTTATGGAATCCAATGCAATGGAAACCAATCCAATGGAGACCAAAGCTCTGATACCACTTGTAGGATCGGAAGTATGTCTAGAGGGGGGGTGATTAGACTACTTGACAATTTAATAGTTTAGCCTTTTGATTAGGACAAGTTTTTAGCAAGTTCACAATGATGAGCAAGTCAAGTATCACCCTACACATGCAATTCTAGAGTAATGGCAGCGGAAAGTAAATTGCACATGTAGTAAATAAGAGGTGGAGAAGAGCAAACGCAATTTGGAGACACGGAGATTTTTCTCGTGGTTCCGATAGGTGGTGCTATCGTCAATCCACGTTGATGGAGACTTCAACCCACGGAGGGTAACGGCTGCGAGAGTCCACGGAGGGCTCCACCCACGAAGGGTCCACGAAGAAGCAACCTTGTCTATGCCATCATGGCATACGCCCACGGAGGACTAGCCTTACTCGGGGTAGATCTTCACGAAGTAGGCGATCTCCTTGCCCTTACAAACTTCTTGGTTCAACTCCACATCTTGACGGAGGCTCCCAAGCGACACCTAACCAATCTAGGAGGCACCACCTCCAAAAGGTAATAGATGGTGTTGGTGATGATGAACTCCTTGCTCTTGTGCTTCAAATGATAATCTCCCCAACACTCAACTCTCCTCACTGATTTGGCTGTGGTGGAGGAAGGGATTGAGTGGAAAGCAACTTGGGAAGGCTAGAAATCAAGTTTCATATGGTGGGAGTGGAGCAACTTGATCTCAACACAAGGGTAGGTAGTTTTCTTCTCGTAAATGTAAGGTAGGAGTGGTAGTTCTTTCGATGGCTCTCTCCACGAATGAAGAGGAGGTGGAGGGTATTTATAGCCTCCACACAAAATCCAACCGTTACACACATTTGACCAATCTCGGTCGGACCGAAGTTGACAACTCGGTGAGACCGAAAGTTCAAATCTTGTGAACGTTGGGATTTTCGGTGGGACCGAAAATACAATCTCGGTTAGTCCGATTCTTCCAAAGTCTAGGGTTTGCCAATCTCGGTGGGACCGACTTTCTCATCTCGGTGACACCGATTTGAGTACAGAAGGTTACAGAAGGTTGGCAACACCAATTTCGGTAAGACCGAGTTTGGAATCGGAAAATCCGAAATTACTAGGGTTTGGCTATATGGCTGAGGTGGTTCATCTCGGTGTGACTGAGTTTATGGAATCGGTGGGACCGAGATTACTTATGAGTTTATGTTGGAATGAAAGATTGTTGATAGTTTGAGAGATAAATCATTAAGCACTTTGAGCAACCAGATCATCATCATAACCTCATCCCCTTTTAATAGTATTGGCTTTCCTATGGACTCAATGTGATCTTGGATCACTAAACCAAAAATGGAGTCTTGAGCTTTTGCCAATGTTTTCCTTAGCATTTTGAGGGGTCCACATCATCAGTCATTGCCATACCCATATCCTTGAACTTTCTGAAATATTCTCAAGAAATAATTAGTTCAATGATATATATGTTGTTATTAATTACCAAAACCACCGGGATTAGTTGCACTTTCAGCGTCTCCCAAGGCGGGGATGTAGCGAGGCGGCAGACGAGCCGGCAGCCGTCGCGCCAGCTGACGCGCGCTCGGCCTTGACAAGCAATGTTGCCGCGGGAGCGCCTCGCACCGCTGCGGCAACTGGAGCGGGGTCGTCTCGGACCACCGCCGCTGCCCCCGCCAAGCGGCCAAGGGAACCTACTCCTCCGCCTCGTCGCGCCGAAGGTGGGCCTGACTTCGACCTCTCCGCACTCAGCTCCGACGAGGAAGAAGAAGAGTAAGCTTCTTTGTTGTATTTGTAGTTCTTCAATTCTTGCTGTTTTTGTCTTGTATCTGATCTGCTTTACTCTGAACTGATTCCTTTCCAGGACCCTGGCCCAGAGATCGGCGAAGAGAGCCAAGGCTCTGGTGATTGTCATCGAGGACGATCCCACCGCGACAGCAAGGGGCGCGCCCGAGACCATCTTGCCGGACCCGGCAACTACTCCCCGAAGCAGCCCCCAGCGCAGCCCCCAGCGTAAGTATATGGTTTACTTCTCGCTGTCAGGCGCGCATGGGTGTTCTTTCCTTTGCTGACATCTGACTATTGGTTTGTGTAGGAGCAGAGCAGCCTCACCAGGAGCCTCCGGAAGCCGCCCCTGAGCTACTCTCTACTTCGACTACGCCACCAAGGGAGGATTCCCCGACAAGGGAGCGTTCTCCGGCAAGGGAGAAGTCCCCGGCAAGGGAGGAGTCTCCGGCAAGGGAGGAATCTCCGGCAAGGGGCAGCACCAGCGATTCCCCGTTGGTGGAGCCCATGACTATAGATCCCAGTACAGGTAATCCCTTGCTTGAAACTTCCCTTGGGTTCTTCTTCTGATTTTCTCTTTGGATATTTGCTTGACTTTTCTTCCTCTTCCGGCCTTCAGATCCACCTTCCACGGAGCCGATGGAGACCGAGGCCACCGGCGAGGAGAACGCGCGCGGCAACACTGACGACGCCGCCGCCACCGAAGAAGAGGCCGGCGCTGATGATCCTGCCGGCGAAGAGGCTACCAAAGCTGTTGGCGCAGGAGCTGGCGAGGGGTCCGGCGATCGCACTGACGACCCTGAGGCCACAGGAGCGCAAGGTGCTATGCCGACCGCCGATCCCTCCGCCGCTGAAGCAGCGCCAGGCTTCGAAGAGCCCCAGCCCGGCGCCTATTTGAAGGCCGGCGATGGTGTCTTCATCAAGCTCCCCTGGGCTTCAAGCTCCAGGGCGCCAGTCGAAGGAGACACTTTTGACGGGGAGGTGCTCGCCTCCGCTGGGCTGACGCTGGTTGACGCGCCGAGCAGCAGCTGCGGCGAGTCCGAGGAGGAGTAACTGCTGTGGAAGCTGGTGTCGCTCTACCGCGCCCGACAAGCCAAGGTGGAATCCCGGGAAGCGCTTGTTGCACAGGCGGGAGCGGACATTGAGAAGCGCACAGAGGAGCTCCGGGAACGCAATCAGGAAGCTCTCCGGTCCCTGGCAGAGGAGCGGAATCAACTCGCCGAGGAGCGGAAAGCTTTCCTCCTCGAGAAGGCCAAAGCCGAAGAGCAACAGCGGCTTGCCGCCGAGGAGCTGTTTGCGCGGGAGGGTGAGCTGGCGCAGCGGAAAGTTAATCTTGACAGCCATGAGGAGGATCTTGCCGCGCGCGAGCAAACACTTGGCGGGGCTCTCAAGGAAGCAAAGGACGCTGCCGCAGCTGCCGAGGCCGCCAAGAAGGAGCTGGAGACGAAGGTGGCGCGGCTGGAGGCCGATCTCAAGGCAAGCGGCGAAGAGCTTGCCATGCTCAAGCATGAGCGCGAGAAGGACGCCCTCGCCCATGGTGAGCTGCAGGGTCGTCTCGTCGAGAAGGGCAAGGAGCCGAGCGCCGCCAAGGACTCCAACGCCGATCTTGAATTGAAGCTGGCCACACTGACCCGGACGCTGGACGACGCCAAGGAGCGGGAGGTGGCCTTGAAGGAGGAGATCAAGGGCAACGAAGCGCTGCTGGCGAGGGCCGCCGAAACCCAGAACACCTTTAGGGAGATGGTGGAGCTCTGGACAGAGGGCCTGGTGAACATCGCTGCAGTCATCGACGGGGAGCTGGTGCAGCTGGGGGTGGAGGATCTCGGGTACTCCTCCGACGAGAACCTCCAGCCCAGCGCCAAGCTCACTCTGTTCTTCAAAGGAGTGGCGACGGCCCTCCAGCGACTCCGAGAGAAGATCCCAAAGCAGCTGGCCGATGAGTCGCGCACGATCTGTGCAAGGGTTCTGGAGAAGGTGTTGGTGAAGGTGGCCTTCCGCAACCTAGGCCTCAACCTCACCAACGTCCTCAAGAAGCTGCCGGCAGACGCTGATCTGGAAGCGCTCAAGGCCCTTGTCGCACCCATTGTGGACAAGGTGAATGAGGTCAAGAGGGTTGATGGCGGTCGCGTAGATTAGGCCGCCCGTTTTCTTCTTTTCTTGCCGCTGCTGGCCATGTTATGAGAGCAATCCATTAGAGCCGCGACAAGTTATCTTGTAATATAACTTTATTTTGGGTATCGATCGCTATGTTATTTCCTTTACTTGATTCCTTCCTTTGTATGTTTTTGCCCTACGCTTTTAGGGAACTTGCCGACGCAGGCACCTTAGCCGCGAGCGCTGAGTGCGGAACGTCAGAAGCCTGCTGGCGGTGCCGCTACCGACAAGAAACCTTGTCGCAACTAGTCGCAGCACACTTAAATTGTTGAGCGGACTCGAAACAAAGTAAGGGCGCAACTAGCTACGAGTTGGTTCCTCCGCGCACAGGTTTTCCATACAAAGCACGGTCGTTCAAGGAAGATAACTTAAAATTTTTAAAACTGATTGCTCAAACTTTGGCAACTTAGCTTTTCTGTCGTTTGCTTCCCGGTAAGGCGAGACTTTCTTGAACGACGCCTGGTCCACACCATTATTTTCTCCTTCTCCCCCGGCAAACTTGTGGGCGAGGGAACCTTCCCTTTCTTTGAGAAAAAGAAAGAAGAGAAAATAAAGATATGGAGCCTTACGGCTCATTATTGCTTACCGGGGGTAGGTACTGCACAAAATGTCAGATAACACATGCAAAAAATAGAAAGCATGAAATCGACAGGATGTGCGGAGCACATGAGCTTTATTTATGCACAAGATCTGTGCCTGGCTTTGTACAAAGGATTACATGCAACAGCGACAAGACTCGTACAAAAGGTGGTTGCCGGAACAGGTTCCGGCAACCGCGCCTTACGGGTAAAACTTACGAAGATGCTCAATGTTCCAGGAGTTGCTCACTGGAAAGCCATCTTCGGTCTCAAGGCGGACAGCGCCAGGCCTAGTGACTCGTTTCACCCGGTAAGGGCCTTCCCACTTTGGCGTCAACTTGTTGGAATTCTTGGCGGAATGAATGCGCCGAAGAACAAGGTCGCCTTCCTCGAGACTTCTGGCATTAACTTTGCGGCTATGGTAGCAGCGCAAAGCTTGCTGGTAGCGAGCAGCTCGTACAGCAGCCTGAAGACGGTCTTCCTCAAGGAGCAGCGCGTCATCTTGTCGCAGCTGCTCTTGCTCAAGCTCATCATAAGCGAGCACTCGAGGCGTCCCAGATACGAGTTCCGTGGGGAGAACTGCCTCCGCTCCATAAGCTAGAGCGAAAGGTGTCTGGCCAGTGGCTCAATTTGGCGTCGTCCTGATCGACCAAAGAACCACTGGCAGCTCCTCGATCCAGTTCTTTCCGCACTTGTGCAGCCTGTCGAAAGTCCTGGTCTTGAGCCCGCGCACCACTTTAGCATTTGCCTCTCTGCTTGACCGTTTCTTCTCGGGTGAGCAACAGAAGCAAAGCAGACCTTGGCGCCAAGATCTTGAACGAACTGCATGAAGGTGCGGCTCATGAATTGCGTGCCGTTGTCGGTGATGATCCTGTTAGGGACTCCGAAACGGCAAACAATCGACCTGAAGAACTTGACTGCTGACTGTGCCGTCACCTTCCTCACTGCTTCCACTTCCGCCACTTTGTGAACTTGTCGATTGCAACGCATAAGTACTCAAAGCCCCGACAGCTTCGGGAAAGGGGCCGAGGATGTCGAGCCCCTGCACCAAAAATGGCCAGGATAAAGGGATCGCCCTGGAGAGCTTGAGCTGGCTAGTGTATCTCGCTGGAATGGAACCGCACGCTTCACACTTGGTTACTTGTGCAGTTGCATCCTGGAGGGCTGTCGGCCAAAAGAAACCTTGCCGGAATGCCTTGCCGGCAAGTGCTCTTGCGCCAATGTGGTGACCACATATGCCTCCATGTATCTCTGCCAACAGCTCTTGTCCATCTTCCCGAGGAATACACTTCAATTTCACACCGTTGAGTCTCCTTCTGTACAGTGTGTCGTCGACAAACTGGTACATACTTGACTGCCGGGCTACTCTTTTTGCTTCTTCTTGATCTTCGGGAAGTTCTCCTGTCTGAAGGAAACGGACAATCTGTTGTGCCCATGCTGGAGCTTGTGGCTCGACAACAAGGACTAAAGGCACATATGCTGCTGCGGGAACATCCGCTTCTACGGCAAGAACCTGTGGCTCAGCCGGAGCTTGATATTCCCTGGCAAGCTTGCCGGAGCAAAACTTGTCGGGAGCGTCTGCTTCAACGGAACAAACCCTAGGGCTCGCCGGAGCAGACTGCTCCTCAGCACCCTTGGTGTTGATCTTGGGGACCTTCTTGGCGACGGCTTCGGGGAGCTCTACCGGAAAGTAGTCACCAGAAATCAACTTCCTCTTCTTGATCTGTCCAGTTGATGGTGTTACAGACGGTTGAGTCAGCTTGAGCACAAAGATCCCTGGTTCCACAGGTAACTTTAGTGCAACGCACTTCGACAGGCCATCAGCAATGTCGTTCTGGGCTCTCGGAACATGTTCCATCTGAAGGCCGTCAAAGTGTTCTTCTAACTTTCTCACTTCATTAACGTAAGCTTCCATCAATGGACTCTGATAATTATTGTTCACTTGGCGGACAACAAGCTACGAGTCACCCCTGACAATGAGCTTCTTGATCCCAAGGTCTGCCGCGATCCTGAGACCGGCAAGCAAACCTTCATACTCTGCAGTATTGTTCGTTGCTTGCTCCTTGGGAAAGTGCATCTGAACTACGTACTTGAGGTGCTCTCCGGTGGGTGCGACAAGCAGCATGCCAGCACCGGCGCCTTGCAGCGAGAAGGCACCATCAAAGTACATGAGCCACTCTTTGCTTGCTTCCTTGACGGGGATGCTCGTTTCTGGAATCTCTTCATCTAGTGTTGGCGTCCACTCTGCTATGAATTCTGCCAATGCTCGGCTCTGGATAGTTGAAGTGCTCTCAAACTTGAGGCCAAAGCTCGACAGTTCCAGTGCCCACTCGACAATCCTGCTGTTGCTTCGGATTCTGCGCAGATCCTCTTCAGCGGAAAACGAGTGACAACTGCGATCTCATGTGCTTGGAAGTAATGGCGCAGCTTTCTCGAGGCCATGAGAAGGCCGAAAAGCAACTTCTACACACCAGAGTACCTCGACCTAGCCCCCTGCAGAAGGGAACTGACAAAGTAAACTGGGCGCTGCACCATTTTCTTCTGCACTCTTGATGCGTCTGCGCAGATCCATCCTTGTCGGGACCAGAGCTTGTCGGCGAAGCCCCCTGCTTGTCGCTGGATGTATCTACCGTGGTTGCTGGCTCATCATCTGCCTCCCTCTCCGCTACTAACGCAGCACTAACCACTTGATTGGTTGCCGCTATATACAACAGCAACTTCTCTTGTGGCTTAGGTGCGACAAGTATTGGAGTGGAGGACATGTATCTCTTCAAGTCCTGCAGCGCAGCCTCCGCTTCCGGAGTCCATTTCATTGGACCTGCCTTTTTCAATATTTTGAAAAATGGCAGGGCAGGCTCAGCAGACTTAGAGATAAACCTGCTGAGAGAAGCCACACAACCGGCAAGCCTTCGTACATCCTTGACGCGCTTCAGTGCTTCGATCTGCTCCATGGCTTTGATCTTGTCGGGGTTGGCTTCAATTCCCCGCTGAGACACGAAGAACCCGAGAAGCTTGCCGGATGGGACTCCAAACACACACTTCTCGGGGTTGAGCTTGAGGTTGATCTTGCGCAGATTTACAAAGGTCTCGTCTAAATCTTGAATCAGGGTTGCTTTGTCCTTGCTCTTGACCACTATGTCATCCATGTAGGCTTCTACATTTCTGTGTAGTTGTGGCTCAAAAGCGTCATGGACTACCCTTGCAAATGTTGAACCAGCATTCTTTAATCCGAAAGGCATCCGTACAAAATCGTATGCGCCACATGGAGTGATGAATGCGGTCTTTTCCTCATCCTCTTCTGCCATGAAGATTTGATGGTATCTTGAGTATGCATCAAGAAATGAAAGCAAATCACATCCGGCTGTGGAGTCAACAATCTGGTCAATGCGCGGCAAGGGAAATGGGTCTTTGGGACAAGCTTTATTAACATTAGTAAAGTCAATACAAAGCCTCCATTTCCCGTTCGCCTTGCGCACGACTACAGGATTAGCCAACCACGAGGATGGAGCACTCCCGACAAGGCCCGCTGCTTCCAACTTCTTGATTTCTTCGCGATGAATTCTTGGCGCCCACCGCTTGTTTCTCGACTTTCGCTGACGGGCCGCGATGAGGACAAACGGCAAGATGGTGCTCAATTACTTTCAGGAACACGGGATGTCGACGGTTGCCATGCAAACACGCCGACGTCGCCCGCAGGAAAGCAACGAGCGCGCTTTCCTATTTAGGGTCAAGCGTGGCACTGATGGTGAAGGTACCACCAGTGCCGTCCTCCTTAGCGGAGACCTTCTTGGTCTCCGGTGGGGTTGCCTTTGCCTTCTTACACTTGCCGGTGGAGCTCGATGGTGCGTCCTCGATGGTAGCGCAGCACTCCGAAGAGGTGCGCTTGCCGGAGTGGGCATCAAAGCTCTTGCCGAACTTGGTCTTCTTCTTTCCCCCGGGAGCTTCAGCGGCAAGTGTCTTGCGATCTGCTGCGGCTGCTGCTTCCCGGTAGATCTTGTCGGTGCAGATAAGAGCATCCTTCTTGTCGCCAGGGACAGAGATGACACTTATCGGACCCGGCGTCTTCAGTACATTGTACGCATAGTGAGAGGCGGCCATGAACTTGGCGAGTGCTGGACGGCCGAGTATCCCATTGTAAGGCAATGGAAAATCAGCAACGTCAAAAATGACCCTCTCAGTCCTGAAGTTCAACTCACTGCCGAATGTCAAGCGTGATCTTTCCCTTCGGCTTGCTCCTTCCCGGATTGATTCCTTGAAATGTGCCGGTCTCTTCGAGCTCGCTGTCAGGGATATGAAGCTTCTGGAGTACCGCAGAGGAGATCAGGTTCAAGCCGGCCCCGCCGTCAACTAGCATCTTAGTGACCTTGAGGTTGCGGATAGTTGGTGAAACCAACATCGGCAAGCACCCGACCGCAGTTATGCGATTAGGGTGGTCCTCAATATCAAAGATGATAGGCATGCTGGACCATTTCAGAGGCTTGCATGACTCAACGGGCGGTTCTGCCGCATTGACTTCCCGCACCCACTACTTGAGCTGGAGGTGCGAAGTATGCAGAGAAGCACCACTGTCAATGCAAAGGACCTCTGTGGCTTTCTGAAACTCCTGCTCGTCGGCCTCGTCATCATCCATGTCTTCATCTTCATCTTCATCTTCATCCTTGTCGCGGCCGCGGGGAGGCCTGTCTCCTTGCCGCTGCTTGGCCTTGCCGCGGCGTCCTCCTCGGCCGGGACGCTTCTTGCCAGATCCCCCAGCACCTTCTTGGGCCCTCTCCTTGTCGCGTCGCTCGTACTCAGCTTTCTGCTGCTCAACAAGCTGCTCGACCTTTTTGCAGCTCTGGAGATCATGGCCCTTGGTGCAGTGGATCTTGCAGTACTGCTTGTCGGAGCTGCCCTGCTTGTCGGCGCAGCCACAGCCTCGCCGGAGTTACCAGCTTTGGCTTTCTCGGCACCACCTCAGTTGCCGGACTGCTCAACAACTAGCATGTCCTTGCCTTTCCTCCTCCTGTTGTTCCGCCGCTGGTTTTTCCTTGCCGGGGCGGCATCTTCACTGTCAGATCCTCCTGCTCATGCGTTCTCTCCGGGGAGTTTCCTCTCTTCCTCAGCACGCGCACACTTGTCGGCCAGGGCATATAGCTCACTGACATCTCTGATCTTGCACATCGCCATCTCCTCCCGCATCTCGCGGTTTCGCGACGTTTCGACGGAACGCTACCGATGACCGCGGCAGGGTGGACATCTGGGATGTTGCGCTGTACTTGGCTAAATCTCTGAATGTACTTGTGCAGATGCTCTCCTTCCTTCTAGGCAAGCAGATGAAGATCGCTCTCTTGGCCATGAGGCTTGTGGTCATCAGAAGGCGCCGATTTAACCGATGGCATTGATCTGCCCAGAGGATATGGAGTTGTCCGGCAAGTGCATGAGCCAGATCGACATTGGGCTTGAGCACCGCCGGAAGTAGTTGGCAAGGATCTTGTCGTCGCTTCCGCAGCTTGCACCGCCATGGTGTAAATGCCGAGGAACTCCGATGGATGCAACTTGCCGTCAGCTTCTCTCGTACATCCGCTTGAAATTCTTCGTACTGGGCCACTGGACTTGCCGCAGCTCATGAGTGAACGCCGGGCAACCTACCGCGTACGGCAAGTCACCTGGTTCCCCTGGCGCATGCATGTCGACAGCGGGCCCAGCGCGCTGGTCTGATTGATGTCGCGCTTCTCTTCGGCGCTCGATGCGAGTACGAGCGTCCTCTTGCTGCCGTTCCTGAAGAACTTGGCGCTGATCGCGACGAGCTCACGGATCCGACGATGCGGTGGAGTCGCTGTCGAGGTTGACCCGGCGAGTCGGCGATCTTGGCCTTCGGGGTGGAGAGTGCACGGTGGTTGCACCCCCACCAGTTTTGTCGCCATCGGCTCGCGCCTGGGCGTCTTGCCGCGGCTTCAATGTGATCGGTTGCCGGGGAGTGTCGCCGTTGGCGAAGCCGATGAGACTCTAGATGGTGGCCCTCCAATCGTCGATCTTGTCCGCCACTGGAGGGTAATCCAGGAGCAGTTGAGCCCGGGCCAACGCTTCTTCTGGAGTCTTGGGCGGCGGCGGCGAACGGTGCGAGGAGCGGGATATGCTCGAACTTCTAACTGTGTTAGAAGGAGCAGCATCTCGTCCAGGCAACCGTGCCGCGCTCGTGCCAGCATGTTGGTGTGCATGCTGGTCTTGAGCATCCCGAGATCCACCAGCTTGGCCTTGGCCCAACGAACGTATGGTACCGCGTGTACCATGACGCTGTCGGTCCCGCGCCTCCTGAGATGGGCGCGGTGCGTGTACGGACACCAAGGTCTGTGCAGCCTTGTCCTTGGACCTGGCAGCACCATGAGCTCCCTCGTCGGCGCCCATTCCTCCGCCAGCGTCTACCCCACCACCCGCTTGCTCCGGTGGTGGTGGGTTCGACGCGGACGGAGCAGCCACCTCCGAAGCCTTCTCCTTCGGTGGCATGTCGATGAAGATGACGAAGATCTAGCTCGCGTGGACGCCGGATCAGGTTCACACAACCTCGACGCCCCCTACCTGGCGCGCCAAAGATGTCGTGGGAACGAACACCTATGGAGCAGGGCCCCTTTTCGGTCCGGCGGGGTGCGGAGGTCGCACGAAGAGCAGATCGAGGCGAAGCACACGAGCGGTTTACCCAGCTTCAGAGCTCTCCGGAGAGATAATACTCCTACTGCTGCTTGTCTGATTGTATTGTGTTCTTGCTCGGGAGCGCCAAGAGCTACAGTACACCTCAGCTGCTAACGAGACCGAGCGTGAGTGCTTTCTGGTTTCCAACCCCTTCTACGTTGCGCATGGGCCTCCTTTTATACGCTCAAGAGCTCACCGACAGGTGGCAACGCATGCAAGGGTAAAAATGGAAAAAGAGGTGCGGTTGGTACACCTACTTGTACAGTGCATCCTACCTAACCCTGACAGTAGGGGACAAAGGCATTAAATGCTCGTCTGCGTCGCCCAAATAGCTGTCAGGACCCCGACTCAATGTCACATCGATCTAGCCTGTAACACATCATATCACTTTGCGGCCTCACGCACGGTAACCCAACGGTGTCGCCTTACCTTAGCCGGGACCGTTTGGCCTTTTGGCACACGATATGATAGTGTCGCTAGCATCCATATGAAAAGGAGCCCGGCTGACATGACTAGTCGTAAACCCAAAGTGGCACAAACTTACGAGGACAGCATCCATGACCCAAAGATCGAACGTGTCGGTCATCGCAAGTAAGTTCCGGCTGTAGCACTGGGCTAGCAGGACTCGATAAACCGGGCATGGCGTGCTAACGGGACTCCGGTACTAAATGCGTGACATTTCCCGAAGGGACGTACACAGAACGAAGAAGGACACATGCCGCCAGCCTAAGTGTTCCGGAGTAGTAGCAAGCTACCATGGCTCGGTGGAGACACTAGGAGACATTTCGGTAAGAGAGGCTACTAAAGATAAACAACTAGATAGTCGATCCCACACATACCAAGCATTTCAATCATACACACAATATGCTCGATATGTGCAAATACAACAAGGCATCACAACATGACTCTACGACACAAGTATTTTATTTAAAGGCTCAGAGAGCCATACATAGCATACACACAAGTACGGGTCACACGACCCACATACAAGTCATACAAGCATACAAGCCAACAATGAAGTGTTTTGTCCGAGTACGCATAACTAGTAAAATAAAAGAGGCTTGGGTAAGCCTAGCTATACTACATGGTCCTTCTCTTGCTCGGGATCACCACGGGCCTTAGTCTACTCATCGATGTCAACGTCTCGAAGAACCCGTCGGAAAGGTTTGTGGCATCTTCTGAAAAACGTAAATTAAAGCAACATGAGTACAAAGGTACTCAAGAAGACTTACATCAGACCCTACATACATGCATATTATCAAGAAGGGTTGGTGGGGTTATTGCAACAAGCCAGCTTTGACTCATGGCTAAGCTATCCCACGAGACACCAACTTGAAATAGTTTTATGACTCGAGTCCACTACTCATCACTTCAATACACCACCGAGGATCCAACCCCGCCTTCCCTACGGAGGAGCCATCCTCGGCACTCACGCTTATCTTGAGGCTTTTAGTAGTATCCATTTACTTGTCTATGAACCGTATAGGCAACCAAGTAGTCCTTATCATGACGCGCTATTCAAATAGATGATGTTAACCTGCAGGGTGTACCTCTTCATACACTCTCACCACTTATCGCCGTTTACACGACATGTACTCGGCAACCTTCAAGCGAAGCCCAACGTGGGTGTCGGCCACGACCTACCTAGACACCTAAGTCTCTAGTCCGGGTTTATCGCCTATTTGGGTTCCATCTATGAGGAGTTTCGGCCAAGTTTCGCTCACAGCGCCAAACGATGTGAACAGGGTTCCCGAGATACCAAACGGGCATCCAGACACCGTGCCACGTACCTACCGCATCACAGCCCACCCCTATGGTCAGCGCTGTCCACGGCCTCGAAGAGGCTACAAACACGAAACTACTTGCAACTCCCGGACGAAGACTAGGGTGAATAAGAAGCGAGAGGGTCCATTGGTTTCGGGCCCAATGCATGGTAGTAGCTGAATCTTAAATCACACATACAGATCTCGATTGCTTAAGGACGGCCTCAATGAAACAACCCACCATGTACTCCTACATGGCCTTTCATCGATACCTTTACCAAATCGTGTTCAACACCTTACCTCATACCGACTCGATCATTTCACTCTAGCCATCACCCGGATGAACCGGACGACACGACTCTAAGCATAGCAGGCATAGCAAGGTAGGAACAACACAAACATATGGCTCAATCAACTCCTACACATGCTAGTGGGTTTCATCTAGTTCTTGTGGCAATGACAGTCATGCAGAGGAAATGGGTTCAACTACGCGCAGCACACGAGAGTTTGAATCACGTTGTCTTAATGCGATGGCGAGAGCAGGAGCAAGAACATGGGATTTTATCGATATGATCAAATGGTTGGTTGCTTGTTCGACGGGTCGTTGCACGGGTATTGCTCTTCGTCGGGGTTATCACGGTATTCTCGGGGCGTAACTCGCGCAGAACACCGATGCACAAGCATTACCAAACAATATGCAACAATATGATGCATGCATGAGACATGGCATATATGAGTGTGTTAGGCTAATGCAACTAAGACCAGATGAGTTTGAAGCATTTTGAACCAAAGATGCAATTTCCAAACTCATATATGATCATTTAAAATGCTTAAACTTGTTCTGCCATAAACAGTGGGTTAGCTTGCTTAAACATGCATGAAACCAGTACAGATGGATAGGTTGGATTTTTCTGATCATTTTTCATATATAATTTGTTTCATTTGGAGTTACAGATTATTTTCTATGAATTTTTGAAGTTTGAAACATTTTCTGGGATTTCCTGTGTAAAAATAATTCCAGTAATTTAAATATCGTCGACCTTTGTGTCATGATGACGTCGGTGGTCAACGGGCTGGTCAGTCAAACTGACCAGTGGGTCCCTGATGTCGATGGGGTTAGTTTAGTTAGAATTTAATTAAAACTAAACTAAGTTAATTAGCAGGGCTGGGCCCACATGTCATAGACCCAGGAGGGTCAACCTGGGCCCACCCGTGGTCAAGGTCAGGGTCAAACTCTGGCGGCGTTTAGCCGGCGAAGCGCGACGCTGGCGGCGGAAGTGGTTTTAGCGTTGCCCGCCACCAAATGGGGCGCGGAGACCACCGGAGTGAAGCTGAGGACGAACCGCAGCTCTTGGCGGAGTCCGTTGGGCTCGGGGTGGCCGGAGTTGGCGCCGGCGGCGACTTTGGCGGCCGCCGGAGTTCGGTTGAAATCGGACTCGTGCTGGGGTGTGCGGTGAGGTGCGGGGAGTGCGTAGTTAGCTCCAACGCGTCGTGGTGAACGCGATGGACACGGTGAGGTGGCCGGAGAATGGCCGGGAGCACGTCGGCGACGAGGTCCGCGACGGCGCGTGCGGGTGAGCTTCGTGCGCTCGCTGTGGTGCACGGGAGCGAGAGAGAGAGGGTGGGGAGGATAGCCCAGCTCACAGCGGTCGCGATGGAGCGGACGGCGTGGTCGGGGACGAACTGCAGCGGCGGCGACGGCGAAGGGGATCTCCGGCGGTGGCGCTTCGGGCGAGGTTGGTGCGGCGGCTTCGGGGCACGCGAGCGCTCGGGGCTCGGCTAGCTCGAAGGAGTGGACGGCGGCGGAGCTCCTGGGCACGGTGGCGCAGCGTGGGGTCGACGGAGAGCGCGGCTACGACGAAGGTGCGGCGGCGGTGGCGTCGGCCATGGCTGGGGAGCGCGAGGGAGACGAGCCGAGAGGAGAGGGACATCTGGGGTGCGGGAGAGAGGGGAGCGATCCCGACGTGGCGTGGCAAGGAAACGGCGAGGCGGCGAAAGCAGGTGCGTGGCACCCATGCGGTGCTCGCCGTCGAGCACCTGCCTGCCTGCTGGTCGACAAGCAGCTCATTGGGTGGATCTGGGCTGGGGCGGGCAGTGGGCTGGCTGGTGGGCCAGGTGACGCTTGAGTAAGTTCTTTTTCCTTTTCTTTTTCTATTTTTTCAGAACTTTGTTGAATTATTTAAAATACCTAGAAGGTTTCAAAATTCACCAAACTACTCCTGGTCCAATGTTGGAATATTCCCAACATGAAACATTTTAGTTTGGGAATATTTGGACATTTGAAATATTTTATAAATTTTAAATGCCCAAATTCAAATACTTAGTATTTAATTCAAAGACCTTAGGATGACCTAGGAAATTGTTCATCACTTTTGGCAGAGGTTCTGAACCAAGGCAAAAATGGTGGACATTTTAGAAGGGCATTTCAGGTTCATCGAAAATATTTTTAGTAAACCCTAGTTTGTTTCAGAGGGGGCTGGGAGTTCTAGCAATCCCATTTCATTTTCTCATTGAAAAAAATAGACATGATGCAACACTCTAATGCATGAACTAGCTAGGTGTGACAACTCACCCCCACTCAAAAGAATCTCGCCCCGAGATTTAGGTTCCTCCGGAATAAGGCGGGTACTCAAGTCAAGACGATCCTCCCTTTCCCAAGTAGCTTCCTTCTCGTAATGGTGCGACCATTGAACCTTGAGAAACTTGATATTATGCCGTCGAGTGGTACGCTCGGCTTGATCGAGGATACGAACGGGTATTCTCGATATGTGAGATTATCTTGAAGATCAAGCGCCGTGGTCCACTCCACGGATAGGATCCGAGAAGCAACGCCGAGTTGAGAAACGTGGAAGACGTCATGGACTTTGGAGAGATGCGGAGGTAGTTCCAATTGGTAGGCAACTTCTCCTCGCTTGGCAAGAATGCGAAAGGGTCCAATGTAGCGAGGAGCCAATTTGCCTTTGATACCAAACAATGGGTTCCTTCAGAGGAGTAACCCAAGGTAAGCCTTCTCGTCAACCTCGTAAGTCATAGCCTTATGTTTTCGGTCATATTGGCTTTTTGACGAGATTGGGCTGTTTTCAACTTTTCACGAACGATGCGAACTTGTTTCTTCTCGCTTCTGGATCATATCCGCCAAAGAATTGTCTTTCCCGGTTTCCACCAGTTAAGAGGTGTTCGACACCTTCGTCCATAGAGAACTTCAAAAGGTGCTTTGCCCAAGCTAGATTGATAGCTGTTGTTATAAGCAAATTCGGCAAATGGAAGGCATTTCTCCCAATCCATTCCGAATGATATAACGGAAGCTCGAAGCATGTCTTCTAGGATTTATTTGACACGTTCTACTTGACCACTTGATTGAGGGTGGAAGGCGGTGCTAAAAGAAAGATGGGTTCCCATAGCGTTTTGGAAACTTTCCCAAAATCGAGAGGTGAAGAGACTTCCTCGATCCGAGTTAATTTCCAATGGAACACCATGAAGAGATACTATTCGGGAGATGTACAAGTCTGCTAGTGACTAGCGGTTATACTCTCACCAACAGGTAGGAAATGGGCTACTTTGGAGAGGCGGTCGATAATCTATTAAAGATAGCATTATTCCCTCTCTTGGTCCTGGGAAAACCAGTGATGAAATCCATACTGATTTTATCCCATTTCCATTCGTGAATAGCTAAGGGTTGAAGGGTGCCAAGCAGCCGTTGATGCTCGCTTTTACGCGACGACAAACATCGCAGCTTAGCAACGAATTGAGCAATGTCTCTCTTCATCCTAGTCCACCGTAACCTCCGCGAGGTCCCGATACATTTTAGTGCTACGGGATGAATGGTGAGAGGAGATTCATGAGCTTCCTTAAGGATCAATCGCCGCAGGTTTCGTACTTTAGGAACCACTAGGCGGTTTCCGAAGTATACGATTCCTTGATCATCAATGGAGAAACAATCCGCAACTCCTTTCTTGATGTTTCTTTTGATGCGGGAAATTCCCGGATCTACCTTTTGGGCTTTGATGATCTGACCCGTAAGGGAAGGTTTCGCCACCAAGGTGGAAAGGAACCCTCGAGGAACAATGTGAAGGTTGAGCTTCCGAAATTCCTCGTGGAGAAGTGGTTGACTTTGTTGCAACATCAGGTTGTTGCAATAAGATTTACGACTTAGCGCATCAGCCATGACGTTGGCTTTTCCTGGGGTATAAGTTATCCCTAAGTCGAAATCTGTGATCAACTCAACCCAACGTCTTTGCCTGAGATTCAAATCTGGTTGGGTGAATATATATTTCAGACTTTGGTGATCGGTGTAGATTTTGCAACGATTACCAAGAAGGTAATGTCGCCAAGTTTTGAGTGCATAGACTACAGCTGCAAGCTCTAGATCATGAGTAGGGTAGTTTTCCTCATGTGGGTGTAATTGCCGTGAACCATAAGCAATTACGTGTCGATCTTGCATGAGAATACAGCCTAGCCCTTGTCGAGGCGCCGCAATAGATAACAAAGTCCTTAGAGAAATCTGGTGGTACCAAAGACGGAGCGAAGTTAAATGTCTTTTCGCCTCGAAACTGTGCTCACATTGTGGGGTCCACTCGAACTTTTTATCCTTCTTGAGGAGTTCAGTTAGAGGTTTAGCAACTTTGGAGAAGTTCTCACAAAGCGGCGACAATAGCTCGCTAGGCCAAGGAAACTTCGAACTTGCTTGACCGACTCGGTGGAGTCCAATTAGGACGGCTTGAACTCGCTTCGGGGTTGACAAAGAATACCTTTACCGAAATTACATGTCCTAGATAGGTCACTTCTGGCAGCCAAAATTCGCATTTTGAAAACTTGGCATAAAGGCGATGCTCTCAAAGTTTCATCAACACTAGCCTTAGATGTTCCGCATGTTCTTCCTCGTTCTTAGAGTAGATGAGTATATCATCGAGGTAAACCACAACGAATTTATCCAAATACTCCATGAAGATTGAGTTCATTAACCGAGAAGGTGGTGGGCGTTGGTTAGACCGAAGGACATGACGGTGTACTCGTATTGGCCGTAACGAGTGACAAAGGCCGTTTTGGGAATGTCCCCGTTTCGAATTTTGATTTGATGGTAGCCTAACCTCAAATCCATCTTAGAGAAGACTGAGGATCCTGCAAGCTGATCATATAGATCGTTGATCCTGGGGAGCGGATACTTGTTCTTAACTGTGACCAAGTTAACGGGTCGATAATCTACAACCATCCGGTCCGTACCATCCTTCTTCTTGACGAAGAGGACGGGGCAGGCCCAAGGAGATGAACTAGGACGGATGAAACCCTTTTTCAAGGACTCATCGAGTTGTTTCTTAAGTTCGGCTAGTTCTAGGGGTGCCATCTTATAGGGTCTTCTGGAAATTGGGACAGTTCCTGGAATAAGTTCTATCACAAACTCGACATCTCTGTCAGGTGGGACACCTGGCAATTCTTCTGGAAAGACATCCGGAAAGTCACGGACTACCGGAACGTCTTCGAGATCTGGCAATGGACTGGCATTAAGAGAGTATAGTTGGCGCTTAGATATTCGGGTCAAGACATTGACTATCTTTCCCGAGGGGTGCGTAAGTTGAACAGTCCTAGAGAAACAATCAATCTTGGCATGATGGGCTGACATCCAGTCCATACCCAAGATGATATTTATATCCGAAGATTTGAGAGCTATCAACGATGCCAGGAAAACAAGTCTATCGACCTGAATTTCATTTCCATGGCTTACTCTAGAAGTTTGCCATTTGGATCCCGGGGTTTGAATTACCATGGAGGTGGGCATATCACTGAATGCAGTGTTGTGCAAGCGAGCATAGCTTTCGGATATGAATGAATGAGATGCTCCAAAGATCGAAAAGAACAGATGCCGGGTGGCAATTAACAAGAAGCGAACCGAGCACGCCGTTGGATCCTCTTGGGCCTCCTCAGCTGAGACACAATTAACATGGCCCACGCGGTGGTGGCGGCTTGGCATAGAACACCTTTCCCGCTGGCTTGCCACGGCCAACAGCTTTTGCAGGCTGGTTGGGGTTGGTCTGGGACAATCGCGCATGTAGTGGCCTGATTCCCCACACTTGAAGCACGCCACGGGCTGGCGCCAGAGGAGCGTTGTTGGTTGGCCCACCATAGGGCTTAGCTGGTGCATACGCTGAATCGGGCGAGGCGCTGGAAGGATGGCCTCGGTGTGAATCTGGGTGGCAGGCAGTATAGGCACCCACACACGGCGCTTCGTGGTCCAAAGACCGGACGAGGAACCCATATCACGACCATGCTTGCGTGTTGCTTCAAATCGGTCCGACGGTTTCAAAGACTGATGGCTTTGTTAACAAGTTTCGGAAAGAGGTGCACTCATGCGGCGGAGATCTCGGCGGTTCGGGCTAAGTCCCTTGCGGAACCTTGCCTGTTTCTTGGCGCCGATGGAGACCTCTTGATTGCATAGCGTGCGTAGATTACCGAACTCTCTCATCAGAGGCGCCCACGGAGAGACGGCCTTGGGTGAAACTGCAGAACTCCTCACGTTTACGATCCATGAGACCCTCCGAATGTGATGTTCACGGAAAGCCTCGCTGAATTCTGCCCAAGTAGTGACATGGCCAATGGCGATAGCCATATAATTCTCCCACGGAGATCGGGGCCTTCAAGATGATATGCAGCAAAGGTGACCTTGTCACCTCAGCTACCGATCTGCGTAACGCAGCTTGTGAGTAATGCCGAAGCCGATCATCAGCGTCGAGAGGCTCGACGGAGTGGTGGAAGGTAGGCGGGTGTAACTTGATGAAGTCACTAAGCGACACCAAGTTATTTCTCTGATGATGGGCTGTGTTCTGTTCGATACGCTCCAGCAAACGGTTGGTCTCCGCTTGTTTCTCTCGGCCTCAAAGATAACCGGCCGAGAAGGAGGGTGGGGCAGGTTCGCTTCTCCAACTCTGCTGCCTTCGGCCTGCTCTGGCGGAGCAGGGTTGTTGCGGGTGTTAACCATCCTAGGAAAACAAGACAAGGATTTAGTCCAGGATGGCAAGATTCTGACATAGAAATGTAGAATGTAACGGATAACTTGGAATGGAAGATGATCATCCGTATGACATGGTAGATATCTAACCGCTTCTTTATTCCATTGTCATACACACCATACAAGGTTTAGTACAAGACCAACAAAGTACTACTACGGTGAAAGGAAGATTACATCTCGTCGGAGGCATGCCAAGCTCCTATACATTATTTTTCTTACACCTCCGGGATTAGTGCACACTAAGTCGTATTCCACGAGTCACGCAGGACGGTGGAAATACAACCATTACAATACTAGTGGGACTACTACTAACTCAGACGTCTCCGTAGTAGTTCTCGTAGAAGTCTCCTCCGTAACCTGGGAGTTCAACGTGATCGTCCGGGAACAGACGGTCCTGAGGAGCCTGTGGACCATAAGGGCATGGGTGAGGTCTTGGACCTACGAACGGTGGCATGCGAGGACCACGAGGTGGGGTGATGCCCCCCACATCATGCCAATCCATCATATCCGGCAGAGCAGATCTAACAGATACTGTGTCTCTCATATCCATATATCCAAATTTTGAACAGCCGGTGCAAAACGAGTCAAGGTGGCCCAAAGGATCAAGACGCAGGCGTTGAAGAGCTCCATCCTCAAGGCCCGACTCTCTCGGTCCTTGTCCTCGAGCAGCTCGGCGGTAGTACGGGTTAGTGAGTCCTCCCGACCGAATCAGCATAGATGGCTCAAGATAACCAAACGCCCAGGAGTGAACCCGCATATACCGAATTCGTGTTGCGGAGCAGCCGGTCTCCGACTCGCATGATGGTCATCATGGAGTAAGCAGCATCTTGTACCGCCATATCAATAGTAACACCAAGCCCATAGGAGCCGTGAAGGGCCTCGGTGGAACCAGGATAAGAGGGAAACACCGACAAAGGTAAAGATATCGACTTTGATTAAAGTCTCGACATCGCTCTTCAATCGTACTCGGGATACCAACGATATCCCGCTTCGATCATAACCCTAACTAGCATCGCTGTATGACCGGTCACACCAATGCATCCGGTCGACGAACCACTTGATTTTGGTCACGAAAGTGGCCATCCGAAGCATAACCACAATGCAAAGACATTAGAATTCTTGGCAGAATTTGGACAGCATAACGACTGTAAATGCTCAAAGGATTGAGACATTTTACAAAGAATTGCATAGCCACTCAACAATATCATATCAAGGTTCTGGGTCCAATTTAGTAACATAACAGGAGGTAAAACTGAACCAGGCTTGTAACCATCAAACCTACAAGGTACTACTGATTAGTAACACGTGAGCCTAATAGAGAGAAAAGATCCTAATCCTTAACCCCCGATGGAAGAATGGACTGACTCGGATCAGAATGTCATGAGGTAAAGGAGTAAAAAGAGCCTTACGTACCATCCCACAATCAATTCCCCTTCATATAACTAAAGCATTTCTAGACTCAACATCGACCAGTTTGGCTTGGAGAACCTACAGCAGTCCGCTCGATGCCAACGCTGTCAGACCCGACTCAATGTCACATCGATCTAGCTCAGAACACATCATATCACTTCGGCCTCACGCACGGTAACCCAACGGGTGTCGCCTTACCTTAGCGGGACCGTTTATGCCTTTTGGCACACATATATGATAGTGTCGCTAGCATCCATATGAAAAGGAGCCCGGCTGACATGACTAGTCAGAAACCCAAAGTGGCACAAACTTACGGGACAGCATCCATGACCCAAAGATCGAACGTGTCGGTCATCGACAAGTAAGTTCGCCTGTAGCATCGGGCTAGCAGACTCCGATAAACCGGTCTGTAGCGTGCTAACAGGACTCGGTACTAAATGCGTGACATTTCCCAAGGGAACATACAGAACGAAGAAGGACACATGCCGCCAGCCTAAGTGTTAGGAGCAGAGCAAGCTACCATGGCTCGGTGGAGACACTAGGAGACATTTCCGGTAAGAGAGGCTACTAAAGATAAACAACTAGATAGTCGATCCCACACATACCAAGCATTTCAATCATACACACAATATGCTCGATATGTGCAAATACAACAAGGCATCACAACATGACTCTACGACACAAGTATTTTATTTAAAGGCTCGAGAGCCATACATAGCATACACACAAGTACGGGTCACACGACCCACATACAAGTCATACAAGCATACAAGCCAACAATGAAGTGTTTTGTCCGAGTACGCATAACTAGTAAAATAAAAGAGGCTTGGGTAAGCCTAGCTATACTACATGGTCCTTCTCTTGCTCAGATCACCACGGGCCTTAGTCTACTCATCGATGTCAACGTCTCACGAAGAACCCGTCGGAAAGGTTTGTGGCATCTTCAAAAACGTAAATTAAAGCAACATGAGTACAAAGGTACTCAAGAAGACTTACATCGACCCTACATACATGCATATTATCAAGAAGGGTTGGTGGGGTTATTGCAGCAAGCCAGCTTTGACTCATGGCTAAGCTATCCCACGAGACACCAACTTGAAATAGTTTTATGACTCGAGTCCACTACTCATCACTTCAATACACCACCGAGGATCCAACCCCGCCTTCCCACGGAGGAGCCATCCTCGGCACTCACGCTTATCTTGAGGCTTTTAGTAGTATCCATTTACTTGTCTATGAACCGTATAGGCAACCAAGTAGTCCTTATCATGACGCGCTATTTGAATAGATGATGTTAACCTGCAGGGTGTACCTCTTCATACACGCTCACCACTTATCGCCGTTTACGACATGTACTCGGCAACCTTCAAGCGGAAGCCCAACGTGGGTGTCGGCCACGACCTACCTAGACACCTAAGTCTCTAGTCCGTGTTTATCGCCTATTTGGGTTCCATCTATGAGGAGTTCGCCAAGTTTCGCCACAGCCCCAAACGATGTGAACAGGTTCCCGAGATACCAAACGGGCATCCGGTACACCGTGCCACGCACCTACCAGATCACAGCCCACCCCTATGGTCAGCGCTGTCCACGGCCTCCGAAGAGGCTACAAACACGTAAACTACTTGCAACTCCCGGACGTAAGACTAGGGTGAATAAGAAGCGAGAGGGTCCATTGGTTTCGGCCCAATGCATGGTAGTAGCTGAATCTTAAATCACACATACAGATCTCGATTTAAGGACGGCCTCAATGAAACAACCCACCATGTACTCCTACATGGCCTTTCATCGATACCTTTACCAAATCGTGTTCAACACCTTACCCTCATACCGACTCGATCATTTCACTCTAGCCATCACCCAGATGAACCAGACCTGACACGACTCTAAGCATAGCAGGCATAGCAAGGTAGGAACAACATAAACATATGGCTCAATCAACTCCTACACATGCTAGTGGGTTTCATCTAGTTATCGTGGCAATGACAGTCATGCAGAGGAAATGGGTTCAACTACCGCAGACACAAGCAGTTTGAATCGCGTTGTCTTAATGCGAAGTTTAGAGCAGGAGCAAGAACATGGGATTTTATCGATATGATCAAATGGTTGGTTGCTTGCTCGACGGGTCGCAGACGGGTATTGCTCTTCGTCGGGGTTATCACGGCATACTCCTCGGGCGTAACTCGCCGCAGAACACCGATGCACAAGCATTACCAAACAATATGCAACAATATGATGCATGCATGAGACATGGCATATATGAGTGTGTTAGGCTAATGCAACTAAGACCAGATGAGTTTGAAGCATTTTGAACCAAAGATGCAATTTCCAAACTCATATATGATCATTTAAAATGCTTAAACTTGTTCTGCCATAAACAGTGGGTTAGCTTGCTTAAACATGCATGAAACCAGTACAGATGGATAGGTTGGATTTTTCTGATCATTTTTCATATATAATTTGTTTCATTTGGAGTTACAGATTATTTTCTATGAATTTTTGAAGTTTGAAACATTTTCTGGGATTTCCTGTGTAAAAATAATTCCAGTAATTTAAATACTGCGTCAGCACTGTGTCATGATGACGTCAGTGGTCAACGGGCTGGTTAGGTCAAACTGACCAGTGGGTCCCGCATGTCAGTGGGGTTAGTTTAGTTAGAATTTAATTAAAACTAAACTAAGTTAATTAGCAGGGCTGGGCCCACATGTCATAGACCCAGGAGGGTCAACCTGGGCCCACCCGTGGTCAAGGTCAGGGTCAAACTCTGCCGGCGTTTAGCCGCCGGCGAGCCCGACGCGGTGGCGGAAGTGGTTTTGGCCGTTCCGGCCACCAAATGGGGCGCAGAGACCACCGGAGTGAAGCTGAGGACGAACCGCAGCTCTTGGCGGAGTCCGTTGGGCTCGGGGTGGCCGGAGTTGGCGCCGGCGGCGACTTTGGCGGCCGCCGGAGTTCGGTTGAAATCGGACTCGTGCTGGGGTGTGCGGTGAGGTGCGAGGAGTGCGTAGTTAGCTCCAACGCGTCGTGGTGAACGCGATGGACACGGTGAGGTGGCCGGAGAATGGCCGGGAGCACGTCGGAGACGAGGTCCGCGACGGCGCGTGCGGGTGAAGCCAGGCGCCGCTGTGGTGCATGAGAGCGAGAGAGAGGGTGGGGAGGATAGCCCAGCTCACAGCGGTCGCGATGGAGCGGACGGCGTGGTCGGGGACGAACTGCAGCGGCGGCGACGGCGAAGGGGATCTCCGGCGGTGGCGCTTCGGGCGAGGTTGGTGCGGCGGCTTCGGGGCACGCGAGCGCTCGGGGCTCGGCTAGCTCGAAGGAATGGACGGCGGCGGAGCTCCTGGACACGGTGGCGCAGCGTGGGGTCGACGGAGAGCGCGGCTACGACGGAGGTGCGGCGGCGGTGGCGTCGGCCATGGCTGGGGAGCGCGAGGGAGACGAGCTGGAGAGGAGAGGGGACGTCTGGGGGGTGCGGGAGAGAGAGGGGGAGCGATCCCCGACGTGGCGTGGCAAGGGAAACGGCGAGGCGGCGAGCAGGTGCGTGGCACCCATGCGGTGCTCGCCGTCGAGCACCCTGCCTGCCTGCCTGGTCGGCAAGCAGCTCGCTGGCGCGGTGCTGGGCTGGGCCGGCCAGGTGGGCTGGCTGGTGGGCCGGGGTGACGCCAGGTAAGTTCTTTTCTGCTTTTCTTTTTCTATTTTTCTGTAACTTTGTTGAATTATTTAAAATACCTAGAAGGTTTCAAAATTCACCAAACTACTCCTGGTCCAATGTTGGAATATTCCCAACATGAAACATTTTAGTTTGGGAATATTTGGACATTTGAAATATTTTATAAATTTTAAATGCCCAAATTCAAATACTTAGTATTTAATTCAAAGACCTTAGGATGACCTAGGAAATTGTGCATCACTTTTGGTAGAGGTTCTGAACCAAGGCAAAAATGGTGGACATTTTAGAAGGGCATTTCAGGTTCATCGAAAATATTTTTAGTAAACCCTAGTTTGTTTCAGAGGGGGCTGGGAGTTCTGGCAATCCCATTTCAGCTTTCTGTTGAAAAAAAATAGACATGATGCAACACTCTAATGCATGAACTAGCTAGGGTGTGACAATAGCGCAGAAAAGCGACCGTTAGGGGTGCCACCGCTTGCCACGATGGTCATCTTGTCATCTCCGCTTGCCACCTCGCACCGCTTGCTGCATAGCTTCTTGCCACGCGCGCCTGGGAAGGCCCCAGGGCGACACGTTGGTGGATGCGCTGGAGCGTGGGCGCAGAGTGGTAGCCTGCCGCGGCAAGCGCCTTGCCACGGTCGTTGTCTTGTCGCGCCCGGAGGCTTGTCGCTCACCGAGCCTTGCCGGGACGTGCGGCGCGTCGCGGCAAGTCTCCTGATATGCCTTGGCCTTCCCGGCAAGCTCCTCTTGCCGGGGCCTTGTCTTGCCGGGACGCGCGGCGCGTCGCGGCAAGTTCCTTGAGATGCCTTGGTTGGCCTTCCCGGCAAGCTCCTCTTGCCGGAGCCTTGTCTCTTGTCTTGAACACTTTGTTCTTGAATGGCTCCAAAGGAACCACGGAGGGCCTTGGCGGTCACCCGGCAAGCCTTGCCGCGGGGTGCTGCGACTGCCCGTGCACAAGTTCGGGATACTAGGGTACCCCTACTCTAGTACACCGACAAAACTTGATGATGCATTATGGGCCTATAGAACTGCATATAAAAATCCTATGGGTATGTCTCCGTATAAGATGGTTTATGGAAAAAGCATGTCACTTACCTCTCGAACTTGAACATAAGGCATATTGGGCTATTAAAGATCTCAATTATGATTTCAAACATGCCGATGAGAAAAGGTTATTTGACATTAGCTCACTCAATGAATTGAGAACCCAAGCCTATGAGAATGCCAAGCTATTTAAAGAAAAGGTTAAAAGATGGCATGATAGGAGGATACAAAAGCGTGATTTTAACGTAGGTGATTATGTGTTGTTATTCAACTCTCGTTTAAGATTTTTTGGAGGAAAACTTCTCTCTAAATGGGAAGGTTCTTGCGTTATCGAGGAGGTCTATCGTTCCGGTGCCATAAAAATCAACAACTTCGAAGGCACAAATCCGAATGTGGTGAACGGTCAAAGAATCAAACATTATATCTCAGGTAATCCTATAAATGTTGAAACTAATATTATTGAAACCGTAATCCTGGAGGAATACATAAGGGACACTTTCCAGAACGTTTCAGACTCCGAAAAGGAATAGGTATGTGGTACGGTAAGTAAACCGACTCCAAAACAGTTCTAATAGCAATTTTTCTCCGTTTTGGAATATTTAAGAAAATAGGAAAATAAGAAGTAGTCCGGGAAGGACACGAGGCCTCCACGAGGGTGGAGGGCGCGCCCACCCCTACTTGGCGCGCCCCCTGCCTCGTGGGCACCTGGTGTGCTCTCCGGACTCCGTTTTCTTGCATGCTACTTCTTTTGGTCAGTAAAAATTCATTATATAATCTTCCGGAGGTTTTGACCACCGCATCATGCAAAAATCTTCTGTCTTTGTCTCGAGCTATTTTCTGACAGATCTAGAGCATCATGACGTCACCCTCCTCCAACAATGAAGAGAAGGATGCTTGGCTATTGAAGATAGAGCTGAAAAGAGAAGAACCGGAGGAGATCAACAAGGATGAAGGGATCAAGAAGGCCATGGAGGATCAAGCTCCGGCGGCGGAAGAAGAAAACATCCCTCAACCTCTACCTAACCTCTTTGCCCCAACTAGCTGAAATCGCTCGCTCGCCAGGCATCGCTGCTTTGCTCGGCCACCTTTCGCCATCTGACTCTTTTATTCTTTGTCGGTCGTTCTGCAGACCGCTCTTGCTTTTGTTCGTGTTGCTGCTCTTCTCTGCTATTGTTGTCGATCACGTTGCTGCTCCACTCTTGCTCGCGTTTGTGCTGCTGCTCTGCTCTTGCTCTCGCTCGCGCTGCTGCTGCTGCTGCTGCACGACCACCGGCAGCTATAGGAGTTGGGTGGGCAACAAACAGTAGATGATCCATTCTCTATCTTTTTTAAACTGAAGCCCTAATCTACCTGCTATCATTAGTTTTGGATCTATCCCCTCGTTTGCTACAAACAGTCTTGATTTCTGCATGCACCCCTTAGGCCTTACAAAATCTAACTATTTTTTATTATGCATGTCAATTATTGTACACAATCGTACTGAACATGTAGAGAAAAAGAGAAGACCGTTGCGTGGGAATATAATGTCATGCAGACGCCGCTCCATGGTGGGCGAAGTGCCCCCCCTCCTGCCTTTCTAGATTGTATTCCAGAGGAATATAACTATTCAGATGGGGATTCAAAGGGAGCCGACCACCTGAGGTTTTTGCTCTAACCTGGCATGCTTATGTTGGTCATATCATGCATATGGCGCCTCGCATTGCTTACATTATACATCTTTTATGTCATCATCTTAGTTTAGATTTTCTTTGTGTGAATGCCACCTGTTTTGTTTCTATATCATACTCCCACCATTTCTAAATATTTGTCTTTTTAGAGATTTCAACAAGTGACTACATACGGAGCAAAATCAGTGAATCTACACTCTAAAATATGTCGATATACATCCGTATGTGGTAGTCCATTTGAAATCTCTAGAAAGAAAAGTATTTAGGAACAGAGGGAGTATATGGGAATTATGCAATGCCATCTTCTTTAGCCAGGCATCATATATGTGAATCATGCAATGCCATCCTATTTAGCCAGTCATTGTATATGTGAATTGTATCGTGCCATATTTTTTCATAATGTATTCCATCTGTCAACAATGTTTATGCATTCATCTACTCTTCCTATGCATCAGCCATTTGAGTCGGTCATGGGAAAATCTGGAGTGAAAACAAGGTCTTCTAAGTAGTCAGTGCTACCTGTCGATGCAGATATCTTGCTGGTTACAGATAGCTACTCAGAGGAGGATTCAGAGACAGATGACCAGTCGTATCCCCCCTGAGGTGCATGCTCTAACTTGGCAGGGTTATATTGCTGATATCATGCATATGATGTCTTGCATTGCCATGCCATCTGCTTAGATTAGACATGCTTTGTGTGAATGCCTCATGTTTGCTTTCTATACCAGATATGCGAATTATGCAATACCATGTTTTCCAGCCAATTATCATATATGTGAATTATGCACCGCCATGTAGCCAGGCATCATATATCTGAATTATCTCATGCCATCTTTTTTTCATTACGTATTCCATTTGTCGACAATCTGTGTATATTGAACTACTCTTCATGTGTATCAGCCATTTGAGTCGGTTATGGAAAAATCAGGAGTGAAAACAAGGTCTTCAGAGCAGGCAATGGTACCTGTTGAAGCATATATCTCGATGGATACAGGGAGCTCCTTAGAGGAGGATTCAGAGACAGATGACCAGTCCTATATCCCACCTGAGGTGTATGCTCTAAGTTGTAATGTTTATATTTCTCATATCATGCATATGGTGTCTTGCATTGCTTAGTTTAGACATCATATGCACAATATTGAATTCCATCTGCTTAGTTTAGAGATCATACATGCGAGTGCCAGCTACTTAGTAAATGAATCAATTATGTCAATTGTATAATGCCATCATGTATACTTAGACAACATGTATGTGAAATACTTCATCCCAACCTATTTGAGAAAGACATCATATAGTTTTATCATGTCGTCCTTTTTGGATACTCATCATATGTTGAATTATGCCATTATATCCTGTTAAGTTATCCATCATATATCTGAAATTGTGTCATGCTATCCTATTTAGTTAGGCATCATATATGTGAAACTGTGTCATGCTGTCCTGTTTGGTTAGACAACATATATGTGAACTACCACATCTGTCTATCATACAATGTCTGTACGTTCAATTTCTTCTCTTGTTTATCAGCCATTTGAATTGGAGGGGGTGATGGCAGTATCTAAGGGAGCAAAAACTCATTCTTCACAAAAGACGGTGCTACCCGTTGATACTCGATTTTGCATCAAGCTTTTATATCGATATTAATTGCATTATGGGCTGTTATTACACATTATGTCACGATACTTATGTCTATTCTATCTTATTTTACAAGGTTTTACATGAAGAGGGAGAATGACGATATTTGGGATTACAATGAAAAGGAGCAAATATTGGAAACCTATTCTGCACAGCTCCAAAAGTCCTGAAACTCCATGAAAGTCATTTTTGGAATTAATAAGACTTATTGAGCGAAAGAAGTACCAGAGCAGGCCCACACCCTGGCCACAAGGGTGAGGGCGCGCCCCCCGCCTCGTGGGCCCCCTGGTGGCCCTCTGGTGCCCATCTTCTGCTATATGAAGTCTCTTACCCTGGAAAAAATCATAAGCAAGCTTACATGACGAAACTCCGCCGCCACAAGGCGGAACCAATCTAGGGCTCCGGCGGAGCTTTTCTGCCGGGGAAACTTCCCTCCGGGAGGGGAAAATCGACACCATCGTCATCACCAACGATCCTCTCATCGGGAGGGGGTCAATCTCCATCAACATCTTCACCAGCACCATCTCCTCACAAACCATAGTTCATCTCTTGTATCTAATCTTTGTACCCAAACCTCAGATTTGTACCTGTAGGTTGCTAGTAGTGTTGATTACTCCTTGTAGTTGATGCTAATTGGTTTATCCGGTGGAAGATCATATGTTTAGATCCTTAATGCATATTAATACCCCTCTGATTATGAACATGAATATGCTTTGTGAGTAGTTACGTTTGTTCCTGAGGACATGGGTGAAGTCTTGCTATTAGTAGTCATGTGAATTTGGTATTCGTAAGATATTTGGATATGTATGTTGTCTCTCCTCTAGTGGTGCTATGTGAACATCGACAACATGACACCTAACCATTATTTGGGCCTAGAGGAAGGCATTGGGAAGTAATAAGTAGATGATGGGTTGCTAGAGTGACAGAAGCTTGAACCCTAGTTTATGCGTTGCTTCGTAAGGGGCTGATTTGGATCCACTAGTTTCATGCTATGGTTAGGTTTACCTTAATACTTCTTTTGTAGTTGCGGATGCTTGCAATAGGGGTTAATCATAAGTGGGATGCATGTCCAAGAAAGGGCAGCACCCAAGCACCGGTCCACCAACATATCAAATTATCAAAGTAACGAACACGAATCATATGAGCGTGATGAAAACTAGCTTGACGATAATTCCCATGTGTCCTCAGGGGCGCTTTTCCCATTATAAGAATTTGTCCAGGTTTTTCCTTTGCTACAAAAAGGATTGGGCCACCTTGCTGCACCTTATTTACTTTCATTGCTTATTACCCGTTACAAATTATCTTATCACAAAACTATCTGTTACCTACAATTTCAGTGCTTGCAGAGAATACCTTACTGAAAACCGCTTGTCATTTCCTTCTGCTCCTCGTTGGGTTCGACACTCTTACTTATAAAAAGGACTACGATAGATCCCCTATACTTGTGGGTCATCAAGACTCTTTTCTGGCGCCGTTGCCGGGGAGTGAAGCGCCTTTGGTGAGTGGAACTTGGTAAGGAAACATTTATATAGTGTGCTGAAATTTTCTTTCACTTGTTACTATGGAAACTAATCCTTTGAGGGGCTTGTTCGGGGCATCTTCGCCCCGACCAGTAGAGCAATGAGTTGCTCCTCAACCTACTAAACCTACTAAAAATGTTTACTTTGAGATTCCTTCGGGTATGATAGAGAAACTGCTAGCTAATCCCTTTGAAGGAGATGGAACATTGTATCCCGATTTACACCTTATCTATGTGGATGAAGTTTGTGGATTATTTAAGCTTGCAGGTATACCCAATGATGTTATTAAGAGGAAGGTCTACCCTTTATCTTTGAAGGGAGATGCATTGACATGGTATAGGCTATGTGATGATACGGGATCTTGGGACTATAAGCGATTGAAATTAGAATTTCACCAGAAGTTCGATCCTATGCAACTTGTTCATCGTGATCGTAATTATATATATAATTTTTGGCCTCACGAAGGAGAAAGCATCGCTCAAGCTTGGGGGAGGCTTAAGTCAATGTTATATTCATGCCCCAATCATGAGCTCTCAAGAGAAATGATTATTCAAAAAATTTATGCTCGGCTTTCTCTCAATGATCGCACCTGTAGCGACCGGACCTCAAACGGTCAAGTCTTTGTGCCCCAGTGTCATCCCTGGATCAGTAATGCTGGCACGCACAATACTCGAAGGATTTATAACAGAGTAGCAATCACACACTTATTACATCGAATGTCTCAAAAGAGAACTTATTACAATAATATGGCTTAAGGCCATCTAATGCGATAACAGCGGAAGACTTGGAAGATAAAGTGAGTCCATCAACTCCAACGGCATAGCTGAGCTGCACGGCAAAGACCTAACGAACCTTACTCCTCGTCTGAAAAGTCTACAACATAATATGTTGCAGCCCGAGAACGGGTCAGCACATGGAATATGTTGGCAATATAACACAGTAGAATAGAAAACAGAATAATGCTATCTCTACATGCATATATGGCTGGTGGAAAGCTCTAAGGTTATAGTTTTGCGGAAAGCAATTTTTTCCCTACAACAAAGGAATGAATTTTAGTTTAACTATCATGGTGGTTGATAAAACATTGAGAAGGTAACCCCTCCTCAATCCCAATTAAAAACCATTAACAACCCAACAATATTAATTAAGAGTGTTGATATACATGTGAATACTCAAGTACTAGATACTCAAATTGTCCATAACCGGGGACACGGCTAACCATGATTAGTTTGTACACTCTGCAGAGGTTTGCGCACTTTTCCCCACAAGACTCGATTGCCTCCGTTGGATTTCTCGCACTACATGGTGTTTGAGAAACGGATGACCGAGCCACAGTCTTTCAGAAACATTAACTCTCTACTCCGGGTAGACCATACCAAACCTACAAAACCCACTACCTGCTGATCTACCTCTTCAAGAACTTCATGTAACTTACTCAACTATGCTAGAGCCCATAATAGCTTGTGGCTGCACACAGAAGTTTCTAGCATGAATAATCTCAGTTCCCTTTGAGCCTGGGTGGCGGTCCATTGGCAAATCACACGGTAACCCCAGGATTTCCAAAAAAACAGGCAATCACTGGATACCCCAGGTGCCTCAATCCACCCAGATGTGTATTAAAGTTGCCACCTTAAGTTGAACCATTAAATAAACAATCTCACATCTGTCATGGATGCACTCAAACCCAATCCACGTCTACGAGCATAGCATGGCAATATAAGCATAACGTTGAAGTAACTCCCAAGGGTTTGATAATAAACAGGGCAATAGGTTCTACCTCAGCAACTACTTCCCAATACCCACATGTTATAAATCCTACTCATGCAATGTTTGAGGGTTGAACTAATGCAATGAAAACTGGGTATGAAAAGAGTATGATCAATGTTATAAATCCTAGAGACTCGTAGTAACACGCTTCGCACTCCGAGAATTCTATCGCAAACAAACAGGAACACACATAAGCAACTAGCTAAGATGCGCAAACATAACTCCAAATAAAAGAGATTGACTAGAAAGTTCAACTTAAGAACTCCGGTTTACAAAAAGAATCAAATCAAACGGAGCAACAAAACTCAAACGGCGAAAGAAACAAGATCCGTTTACTAATCTGGACTAAGGTCAAATTTTACAGTACCAAAACCTTGTTTAAGTTGATTAAACAGAAAGAGAGTCTCGAGACGAAACTCTAGGCGTTTTCATCGCCTGATTCCGATAAACGAGCGAAAAGTTATACTAGTTCAAACATCGGATCAGAAATCGCGATCACAAAACTCGCGGAATAAATCTGATAAAAGAAAAACGACGAACAGTTTAACGAACGAACATTCGTTAACTGAAACTAAACGAAGAACGCGTTCGTTAAAACGAACGAACGAGCGAACGCTCGCTAAATAATTAAACCGGAGAAATAAACCGATCTATATAAAAAACGCAACTAGGGTTTCGAAGAAAAAAAAACTGAACGTTTTAAAAAAACGGCGGTCTTGGATTCCGGCGGATACCTCCGGCGAGGGGGTCCGGCGAGGCGGGGCTCCGACGAGCGGTGGCGTGGGGCAGCGGGGCTGCGGCGACGGCGGCGGCAAGTGGCGGAAGACGCGGCGGCGGCGGCTATGGCGACGGCGGCGGCGATCGCTCGGGTTTGGCTTGGCGGCGGAAGGCGACGGTGGTGGTGGTGGCGGCTAGAGGGGGGCGGTATTTATAGGAGAGGGGGTGGGGGGCGGTCGGTGCCTTGGGAAGGGCGGTAGCGGGAGGAAGGCGGCGGCGCGGCTTGGGCCGGCCTGGCATGGCATGGGTCATGCTGCCCGATCAGTCTTGGTAGCAGATTTTTTTTAAAATAAAGTTCCGCCGACGGAAAAATTCCTATAAAATAAACTAAAAATCTAAAAATACCAAAACAAATTTTCACCATCTAAATAAAATATTTAGAACGAGATGAACATTTTCTTGGCCCTAAAATGCAATTTTGAAAACGTGCATATTTTTCTAATGCAAATAAAATCCAAATAAACTCAAATAAAATCTAACAAATGATTTCATATTTTTCCTCCAATATTTCAATTGTTGTGGAGAAGTCATATTATCTCCTCTCATATATTTTATAAGAAATATTTTTCGGAGAGAAAAATAATTAAAATCGAAATCCTCGTTTCACTATTTGATAGAATCCAAATATGAAAACCTGGAAATCCCCAACTCTCTCCGTGGGTCCTTGAGTTGCTTAGGATTTCGAGGATTTTCTGATCGGAAACACAATAAAATATGATATGCATGAATGATCTATGTATAACATTCCAAATTGAAAATTTGGGATGTTACAAACCTATCCCCCTTAAGATGAATCTCGCCCTCGAGATTTGGCTTGGTCAGAAAATAGGTGCGGGTGGTCCTTGCGAAGATCATCCTCTCGTTCCTAGGTGGCTTCATCCTCGGTATGGTGGCTCCACTGAACCTTGCAAAATTTGATAACCTTGCTGCGAGTGACTCGGCTGGCAAACTCAAGAATCTTCACTGGTTTCTCCTCATACGTCAAATCATTGTCCATCTGAATTGTCTCCAAAGGTACGGTATCTCTTAAAGGTATATCGGTCATCTCAGCATGACACTTCTTCAGCTGTGAGATGTGGAACACATCGTGAACTCCTGACAATCCTTCAGGTAACTCTAGCTTGTAGGCAACTTCTCCCATCCTTTCCAAAACACGATATGGTCCTACAAACCTCGGGGCTAATTTTCCCTTAACTCCAATCGTTTCACCCCTCGCAAGGATGATACTCGTAGATATGCTCTGTCTCCGATTTCATAGGTTACCCCTTGCGTTTCGTGTCTGCATAACTTTTCTGTTTGGACTGAGCTATCTTTAGTCTATCCCGAATCAACTTAACCTTCTCCTCAGACTCTTTGATCAAGTCTGGTCCAAACAACTGTCGTTCTCCTACCTCGTCACACATCAATGGTGTTCTGCACCTACGTCCATACAAAGCTTCGAACGGTGCCATCTTCAAACTGGCTTGGTACCTATTGTTGTATGAGAATTCAGCATAGGGCAAATTGTCATCCCAACTAGATCCATAGTCTAGCGCACAAGCTCTCAACATATCTTCCAATATCTGGTTGACTCTCTCTGTTTGTCCATCTATCTGCGGGTGGAATGTTGTACTGAACTCCAATCGTGTACCCAAAGTCTGGTGTAGCTGATGCCAAAACTTTGAAGTAAACTGCGTCCCTCTATCTGATACGATGCTCCTCGGAACTCCATGCAAACATACGATCCTGGACATATATATTTTGGCCAACTTCGCACTTGTATAAGTAGTTTTCACCGGAATAAAATGAGCCACTTTGGTCAAGCGATCCACTACTACCCATATTGAGTCATATCCAGCTTTTGTCCTGGGTAGTCCGGTGATAAAGTCCATGCCAAGTTTATCCCACTTCCATTCGGGTATTGACATTGGCTGCAATAGTCATGCTGGCTTTCTGATGCTCTGCCTTCACTCTTTGACATACATCACACACGGCTACATACTCAGCATTATCCTTCTTCATACCGGTCCACCAGAAACGTTCCTTTAAATCCACGTACATCTTGGTGTTTCCGGGGTGTATGGAGTATGGTGAGTCATGAGCCTCCTGAAGTATTAACTTCCTAATTTCCAGGTCGTTGGGCACATAAACTCAGTCCTCAAACCATAAGGTATCGTGCTCATCCTCGCGAAAACCTTTGGCCTTTCCTTCGCTCATCTTCTCCTTTATTTCCGCAATCTCTTTGTCCTCCTTCTGAGCATCTCGAATTTTGCTTAACAAGGTCGACTGGACCTCCATTGTTGCAATGAAACCTCGTGGAACAATCTCCAATCGAAGTTCCATGATATCCTCAGCTAACTCCTTTGGCAATCCCCTACTTTCAAGTATGTTAGCATAACTCTTTTGGCTTAAAGTGTCTGCTGCCACATTGGCCTTCCCTGGATGATAGTGTAGCTTCATATCATAATCCTTTATAAGTTCCAACCATCTTCTCTGCCTGAGGTTCAGCTCTTTTTGGGTGAAGATATATTTCAAACTCTTATGGTCCGTGTACTCATCACAACGGTTCCCAATAAGGTAATGTCTCCAAGTTTTTAATGCATGCACCACTGCTGCTAACTCCAAATCATGGGTGGCATAGTTCAACTCGTGGGGCTTTAATTGTCGTGAGGCATACGAAACAACTTTTCCATCCTGCATAAGCACACATCCCAGTCCCAAGCGTGAGGCGTTGCAATATACTTGAAACTCCTTATGTATATCTGGCAACGCTAGTACTGGGGCTATAGTCAAACGTTTCTTCATTTCCTGGAAACTTGCCTCGCAATCTTCCGTCCATATAAACTTATTGTCCTTCTTCAATAGTTCAGTCATTGGTTTTGCCAGCTTGGAAAAATTCTCAATGAATCTCCGATAATATCCCATGAGTCCAAGGAAATGCGGATCTCGCCAATCGAAGTGGGTGCCAACCATTCGGTGGATCGATCGAACCTTTTGGGGTCCATTGCTATACCTTCTCCCGATATAACATGCCCAAGAAATCCAACCTCCTTCAACCAAAATTCGTGATTTATTGAATTTGGCGATAACCGGTGTTCTCGAAGTTTTCAAGAACTAATCGCAAATGCTCCTTGTGCTCCTCTTCATTCTTCGAGTATACCATAATATCATCGATAAACACTACTACAAACTTGTCCAAATACTCCATGAACACTTTGTTCATCATACTCATAAAATAAGCAGGGGCATTTGTCAGTCCAAACGACATGACCATATACTCATATAATCCATACCGCGTAGTAAACGCTGTTTTTGGTATATCCTTCTCTCGGATTTTCAACTGATGGTATCCTGATCGCAGATCAATCTTCGAAAATACCTTAGCTCCTTGCAGTTGATCAAACAGATCATTGATCATCGGTAGTGGATAGTTGTTCTTAATGGTTACTTCGTTCAAGGATCGACAGTCAACAACCATCCTTAGGGATTTATCCTTCTGTTCTACCAAAAGTACTGGAGCTCCCCAAGGTGATGAACTTCTTCGAATATAACCTTTCTCCAACAACTCCTTGATCTGCTTCTTAATTTCCTCCAGATCATTTGCGGGCATCCGATAGCGTCTCTTGGATATTGGCCCTGTACCTGGCAATAACTCTATCAAAAACTCGATGTCTCTATCTGGTGGCGTGCCGGGTAACTCTTCTGGGAAAACATCCGGATAATCCTTTACTACAGGTACTTCCTCCTGTACAACTCCCGTGAGGGCATTTACTTGGGTCCTCCTAGGAACATGCCTAGATACGTACTTAATCATTTTTCCCTCCGGGGTGGAGAGATAAATTGACTTACTAGCATAGTCAATACTTCCTCTGTACTTTGACATCCAGTCCATACCTAATATCACATCCAATCCTTGTGACTCTAGGATAATTAGGTCAGACGGTAAAACATGCGTCCCAATGATTAGGGGTATCTAGTTGCACCATTGGCTAGTCATATACTCTGCTCCAGGCGAGCTTACTAACAGAGGGGTTCTAAGTGTTTGGATTGGCAGGTTAAACTTATCCACAAATCCCCTTGATATGTATGAATGCGATGCACCAGTATCAAAAAGAATAAAGGCGGTAAATGACTTAACTAAAAACTTACCTATTACCGCGTCCGGCTGTTCTTCAACCTCCTCCACATTGACGTGGTTCACTTGCCCTTTGTTGAATGGATTAGGCTTCTTTCCAGTGCTCCCGTTTCCGTTTCCATTCCTTCCTTCAGGGCAATCATTGGCATAGTGCCCAGTCTTCCCGCACTTATAACAAGTAACTTGACTTAGGTCTCTCTTGGCGGGTGTGGCTGGGTTGGAGCGATTATTTTTTGCTCTGTTCCCATTTCCGTTCTTAGTGCCATTGTGGTTATGCGATCCTCCTCCAGGGTGGTCATGACCTCTGTAGTTATGAACGAGTCCTCCCGGATTCGGGGTTAAACGAGGCTTCTGCTGAGCTCCTGAATTATACTCCCCTTGTCCATACTTCCTCTTACGGGTCTCAATCTGCTGCTGCTTCCCTTCAATCATAAGAGCTTTATCTACCAACTCCTGGTAGTTGTTGAAGGTTGCCACCATCAACTGCATGCTCATCTCATCATTCAGCCCTTCCATAAACTTCTCCTGCTTTGCGGCATCTGTGGCCACATCATCAGGGGCGTAGCGTGATAATTTGCTAAAATCATCTACGTACTGGCCAACCGTACGGTTCCCCTGACGTAAGTTGCGAAAC
The DNA here is from genome assembly GCA_021437245.1 of Aegilops speltoides. Lineage (NCBI taxonomy): Eukaryota > Viridiplantae > Streptophyta > Magnoliopsida > Poales > Poaceae > Aegilops > Aegilops speltoides. Next base: position 184,400,727 of record CM038145.1, read on the forward strand.
TCTCGCTTCTTCATATGCATAGCTCCAGTGGAAACATGGTCAGTTCGAAAGGCCTGCTGAAACTAAGCCCATGTGATAGTGTCGGCAGGGTAGGTGGTGGTGAAATTCTCCCACCATGCTGTTGCGGGTCCATCCAGTTGGTGTGCGGCAAAACGCACCTTCTCCGCATCCGTGCACCCTGCGGTGGTTAACTCCCTTCCGATACAGCGTAGCCAATCATCTGCAACTATTGGCTCGGTGCTACTGGAGAACACCGGCGGCTGTAACCTTAGAAAACGGGCTAGGTTGTCCACTGGCGGCGGGTTGTTGTGGTTGTTGTTATTGTTGTTGTTGCCTTGGTTCTGAACTAGTAATTGCATCAAAGCATTCTGCTGCTGGATCAACTGGGTGAGCTCCGGTGGGAAGCCAAAACCGATGTCACGTCCCGGAGGCATCTGAGGGGTTTTAGATGGAAGAGATTAGAATAGAGAAAGGTCTAGTGAGAAAGCACTACCCATATGCACATGACACAAACACAATCATTTCACTTAATCAATCAAGCAAGGACATACATCGGTCTAAAACTATCAAAAGTGCTCAACTACTACTTGATACATGGGGGAATACTAATATTGTATGGTGGTAATCTAGAAATTTTGATCGGTGGAAGATTCCATGATGTCAGCTCCAACTTCGTCTTCATAGTCATCATCGCTCGGATCAGAATCGGTGTCGTCAATGATGATGTAGTTGTCTGGGCAGGTGGGGTCATCGTCTTCATCTCCCGGGGCTGGTCCTCCCATGAATATCCCGATCTTATTAACCAGGTCGTCGTTCTTCTCCAGTAGTGTCTTGATTTCCTCCTTATATCCATCGCGTGTGTACTTGAGTTCTTCTTCCATCTCGATGATCCTAGTATTTGCCTTCTTCAATTCCATCATGTCGATGCACATCTGGTTCTCCTGGCATCGAATGTGTTGGTTTAGCTCTTGTATAAAAGCTGTGACTGATCTATCCTTCCTGGTGCTGATCATCTCCCATTGCTCCTCTCGGCGCCCACATATCTGATAGGTAGTGTCCTTAAGCTACCTGTTGTATACTTCTCCAATGCGTCCCATGGTAATGTGGGCTGCCATGCTCTTTCCTAGACTCCAGGTTGGTGCTTCGAAAGAAAATTCTATGTGTTTTGAAGTTGGCGAGAACGTTCTTCCTGGAACTTGTACTTGAATCATCCAGCGCTCCTCTTCCGGTAAGGTGGCGTTGTAGGTCCCAGTGAAACTAGGTATCCCAATGTTCAAGTACCTAGTGACTTCCTTCAAATGGCGTCCAAAAGGTGTATCCTCATCCGGTTGCGCGAACTTGTTCTTCTTCTCCGTCATCCTAAGGAGTGGAAAAGGGAGAGGTGTCAGAAATGAGTAGAGAAGAGTGACCTATGGTTTATCTTAGTGGGCATGTCCTACTCTCAACATGTGCTCTGATACCAACTTGTAGCGACCGGACCTCAAACGGTCAAGTCTCTGTGCCCCAGTGTCATCACTGGATCAGTAATGCTGACACGCACAGTACTCGAAGGATTTATAACAGAGTAGCAATCACACACTTATTACATCGAATGTCTCAAAAGAGAACTTATTACAATAATATGGCTTAAGGCCATCTAATGCGATAATAGCGGAAGACTTGGAAGATAAAGTGAGTCCATCAACTCCAACGGCATAGCTGAGCTGCACGGCAACGACCTAACGAACCTTACTCCTCATCTGAAAAGTCTGCAACATAATACATTGCAGCCCGAGAACGGGTCAGCACATGGAATATGCTGTCAATATAACACAGTAGAATAGAAAACAGAATAATGCTATCTCTACATGCATATATGGCTGGTGGAAAGCTCTAAGGTTATAGTTTTGCGGAAAGCAAATTTTTCCCTACAACAAAGGAATGAATTTTAATTAAACTATCATGGTGGTTGATAAAACATTGAGAAGGTAACCCCTCCTCAATCCCAATTAAAAATCATTAACAACCCAGCAATATTAATTAAGAGTGTTGAGATACATGTGAATACTCAAGTACTAGATACTCAAATTGTCCATAACCGGGGACACGGCTAACCATGATTAGTTTGTACACTCTGCAGAGGTTTGTGCACTTTTCCCCACAAGACTCGATCGCCTCCGTTGGATTTCTCGCACTACATGGTGTTTGAGAAACGGATGACCGAGACACAGTCTTTCAGAAACATTAACTCTCTACTCCGGGTAGACCATACCAAACCTACAAAACCCACTACCTGCTGATCTACCTCTTCAAGAGCTTCACGTAACTTACTCAACTATGCTAGAGCCCATAATAGCTTGTGGCTGCACACAAAAGTATCTAGCATGAATAATCTCAGTTCCCTTTGAGCCTGGGTGGTGGTCCATAGGAAAATCACACGGTAACCCCGGGATTTCCAAAAAAACAGGCAATCACTGGATACCCCAGGTGCCTCAATCCACCCAGATGTGTATTAAAGTTGCCACCTTAAGTTGAACATTAAATAAACAATCTCACATCTGTCATGGATGCACTCAAACCCAATCCACGTCTACGAGCATAGCATGGCAATATAAGCATAACGTTGAAGTAACTCCCAAGGGTTTGATAATAAACAGGGCAATAGGTTCTACCTCAGCAACTACTTCCCAATACCCACATGTTATAAAACCTACTCATGCAATGTTTGAGGGTTGAACTAATGCAATGAAAACTGGGTATGAAAAGAGTATGATCGTTGTGTTACTTGCCTTGCTGACGATCCGCGATTCCTAGAGACTCGTAGTAACACGCTTTGCACTCCGGGAATTCTATCGCAAACAAACAAGAACACACATAAGCAACTAGCTAAGATGCGCAAACAAAACTCCAAATAAAAGAGATTGACTAGAAAGTTCAACTTAAGAACTCCGGTTTACAAAAAGAATCAAATCAAATGGAGCAACAAAACTCAAACGGCGAAAGAAACAAGATCCGTTTACTAATCTGGACTAAGGTCAAATTTTACAGTACCAAAACCTTGTTTAAGCTGATTAAATAGAAAGAGAGTCTCGAGACGAAACTCTAGGCGTTTGAATCGCCTGATTCCGATAAACGAGCGAAAGGTTATACTAGTTCAAACATCGGATCAGAAATCACGATCAGAAAAATCACGGAATAAATCTGATAAAAGAAAAACGACGAATAGTTTAACGAACGAACGTTCGTTAACTGAAACTAAATGAAGAACGCGTTCGTTAAAACGAACGAACGAGCGAACACACGCTAAATAATTAAACCGGAGAAATAAACCGATCTATATAAAAAACGCAACTAGGGTTTCGAAAAAAATAAACCGAACGGTTTTTTAAAAAATGGCGGTCTCGGATTTCGGCGGATACCTCCGGCGAGGTGGTCCGGCGAGGCGGGGCTCGGGCGAGCGGTGGCGTGGGGCGGCAAGGCTGCGGCGACGGGCGGGCGGCTGCTCGGGTTCGCTCCGGCGGCGGAAGGGCAGTGGTGGTGGTGGCGGCTAGAGGCGGTATTTATAGGAGGCGATCGGTGCCTTGGGAAGGGGGCAGGCGGCGGAGTCCGAGCCGGACTCTAGCGGCGGCGGCGGCCATGAGGAAAGGCGGCGCGGCTTGTCGGCTTGGCCCGGCTGAACTCTACCCGGTCGGGTCTTGCAAGACGATTTTTTAAAAAATAAAGTTCCGCCGATGGATAAATTCCTATAAAATAAAATAAAAATCTAAAAATACCAAAACAAATTTTCACCATCTAAATAAAATATTTAGAACGAGATGAACATTTTCTTGGCCCTAAAATGCAATTTTGAAAACGTGCATATTTTTCTAATGCAAATAAAATCCAAATAAACTCAAATAAAATCTAACAAATGATTTTAATATTTTTCCTCCAATATTTCAATTGTTTTGGAGAAGTCATATTATCTCCTCTCATATATTTTATAAGAAATATTTTTTGGAGAGAAAAATAATTAAAATCGAAATCCTCGTTTCACTATTTGATAGAAACCAAATATGAAAACCGGGAAATCCCCAACTCTCTCCGAGGGTCCTTGAGTTGCTTAGGATTTCGAGGATTTTCGGATCGGAAACACAATAAAATATGATATGCATGGATGATCTATGTATAACATTCCAAATTGAAATTTTGGGATGTTACAGCACCACGCTCGATACTTACTGTGCTGGTTCTTATATGCTGAAGATGACTGAATTCAGGTGGGACTTATTGGAAAGAATTAAACGCAACTCTGAAGATTGGGGTTCCGATGATGGTAAGGAGTCAGGTATGACACCTAAGTTTGATTGTGTTAAGTCTTTTATGGATACCGATGCTTTTCATGGATTTAGCACTAAATATGGACTTGACTCTGAGATAGTAGCTTCTTTTTGTGAATATTTTGCTACTCACGTTGATCTCCCTAAGGAGAAGTGGTTTAAATATAATCCTCCAATTGAAGTAAAAGTAGTTGCACCTGTTAGAGTTGAAGAAAAGACTATTACTTATAATGATCCTATAGTTCCTCCTACGTATGTTGAGAAACCACCTTTCCCTGTTAGGATAAAGGATCATGCTAAAGCTTCAACTGTGGTTCGTAAGAGTAATACTAGAACATATACACCTCCTGAGCAAATTAAATTTGAACCTAGTATTGCTATGGTTAAAGATCTCTTGGCTGATAATATTGATGGGCATGTTATTTACTTTTGTGAAGAAGCTGCTAATATTGCTAAACCCGATGCTAAGATACATAGACCTGTTGTAGGCATGCCTGTTATTTCTGTTAAAATAGGAGATCATTGTTATCATGGCTTATGTGATATGAGTGCTAGTGCTAGTGCAATACCTATTTCCTTATATGAAGAAATTATGCATGATATCGCACCCGCTGAGTTAGAAGATATTGATGTTACTATCAAGCTTGCAAATAGAGATACTATTTCACCAATTGGGATTGTTAGAGATGTTGAAGTCTTGTGTGGGAAGGTCAAATAGCCTGCTGATTTTCTTGTTCTTGGTTCCCCACAAGATAGGTTTTGTCCCATTATATTTGGTAGACCCCTCTTGAATACTGTTAATGCTAAGATTGATTGTAAAAAGGATGTTGTTACAATTGGCTTGGGGGATATGAAACATGAGTTTAATTTTGCTTAATTCTGTAGACAACCCCATGATAAATAATTGCCTAGTAAGGACGAAATTATTGGTCTTTCTTCTATTGTCGTGCCTCCTACTGATCCATTGGAACAATATTTGCTAGATCATGAAAATGATATGTTTATGAATGAAAGAAGGGAGATAGATGAATTATTCCTTAAATAGGGTCCTATTTCGAAACACAACTTGCGTGTTGAAATCCTAGAGGATCCTCCTCCACCCGAGGGTGATCCCATGTTTGAGCTCAAACCTTTACCTGATACTCTTAAATATGCTTATCTTGATGAAAAGAAGATATATCATGTTATTATTAGTGCTAACCTTTAAGAGTAGGAAGAGGAAAGATTATTGAAAACTCTGAAGAACCACCATGCTGCTATTGGATATACTCTTGATGATCTTAAGGGCATTAGTCCCACTCTATGCCAACACAAAATAAAATTGGAAGAAGACGCCAAACAAGTTAGATACCATCAATAGCGGTTAAATCCTGAGATGAAAGAAGTGGTAAGAAAGGAGATACTAAAGCTCCTCGAGGCAGGTATAATTTATCCCATTGCTGACAGTCAGTGGGTAAGCTATGTCCATTGTGTCCCTAAGAAGGGAGGTATTACTGTAGTTCCTAATGATAAAGATGAATTGATCCCGCAAAGAATTATTACAGGTTATAGGATGGTAATTGATTTCCATTAATTAAGTAAAGCTACTAAGAAAGATCATTACCCTTTGCCTTTTATTGATCAAATGCTAGAAAGACAATCCAAACATACACATTTCTGCTTTCTAGATGGTTATTCTGGTTTCTCTCAAATACCTGTGTCAGCGGACGATCAAGCAAAGACTACTTTTACTTGCCCTTTCGGTACTTTTGCTTATAGACGTATGCCTTTTGGTTTATGTAATGCACCTGCTACCTTTCGAAGATGCATGATGGCTATATTCTGTGACTTTTGTGAAAAGATTTGTGAGGTATTCATGGATGATTTCTCCAATTATGGATCCTCTTTAAATGATTGCTTGAGCAACCTTGATCGAGTTTTGCAGAGATTTGAAGACACTAGTCTCGTCTTGAATTGGGAGAAGTGCCACTTTATGGTTAATGAAGGCATTGTCTTGGGGCATAAAATTTCTGAAAGAGGTATTGAAGTTGATAAAGCTAAAGTTGGTGCTATTGAAAAGATGTCGTGTCCCAAGGACATAAAAGGTATACGAAGTTTCCTTGGTCATGCCGGTTTTATAGGAGGTTCATTAAGGACTTTTCAAAAATCTCTAGGCCTCTGACTAATTTATTACAAAAAGACATTCCTTTTGTTTTCGATGATGATTGTGTAGGAGCATTTGAAATACTTAAGAAAGCTTTGATCACTGCACCTATTGTTCAGCCACCTGATTGGAATTTACCCTTTGAAATTATGTGTGATGCTAATGACTATGTTGTAGGTGCTGTTCTAGGGCAAATAGTTGATAAGAAATTGAATGTTATTCAATATGCTAGTAAAACTCTAGACACTGCATAGAGCAATTATGCTACCACTGAAAAAGAATTCTTAGCAGTTGTATTTGCATGTGATAAGTTCAGACCTTATATTGTTGATTCTAAAGTAAGTATTAACACGCTGCTATTAAATATCTTATGGAAAAGAAAGGTGCTAAACCTAGACTTATTAGATGGGTTCTCTTGCTACAAGAATTTGATTTGCATATTATTGATAGAAAGGGAGCTGAGAACCCCGTTGCAGACACTTGTCTAGCTTAGAGAATGTTTTTGATACCCACTACCTATTGATGATAGCATTCCTGATGAACAACTAGGTGTCATAAATGCTTCTCGTACTTCTTGATGGTATGCTGATTATGCTAATTACATTGTTGATAAAGTTATACCACCTAGTTTCACATACCAGCAAAAGAAAAAGTTCTTTTATGATTTAAGACATTACTTCTAGGATGACCCACACCTTTATAAAGAAGGAGTAGATGGTGTTATTAGACGTTGTGTACCTGAGCATGAACAGGAACAAATCCTACGCAAGTGTCACTCCGAACCATATGGAGGACACCACGCTGGAGATAGAACTGCACATAAGGTATTGCAATCCGGTTTTTATTGGCCTACTCTCTTCAAAGATGCCCGTAAGTTTGTCTTGTCTTGTGATGAATGTCAGAGAATTGGTAATATCAGTAGACGTCAAGAAATGCCTATGAATTATTCTCTTGTTATTGAACCAGTTGATGTTTGGGGCTTTGATTATATGGGACCTTTTCCTGCCTCCAATGGATACACACATATTTTAGTTGTTGTTGATTACGTTACTAAGTGGGTAGAAGCTTTTCCAACTAGTAGTGCTGATCATAACACCTCTATTAAGATGCTTAAAGAAGTTATTTTTCCGAGGTTTGGAGTCCCTAGATACTTAATGACTGATGGTGGTTCACATTTTATTCATGGTGCTTTTCGTAAAATGCTTGCTAAGTATGATGTTAATCATAGAATTGCATCTCCTTATCACCCACAGTCTAGTGGTCAAGTAGAATTGAGTAATAGAGAGCTCAAATTAATTTTGCAAAAGACTGTTAATAGATCTAGAAAGAATTGGTCCAAGAAACTTGATGATGCATTATGGGCCTATAGAACTGCATATAAAAATCCTATGGATATGTCTCCGTATAAGATAGTTTATGGAAAAGCATGTCACTTACCTCTCGAAGTTGAACATAAGGCATATTGGGATATTAAAGAGCTCAATTATGATTTCAAACTTGCCGGTGAGAAAAGGTTATTTGACATTAGCTCACTCGATGAATGGAGAACCCAAGCCTATGAGAATGCCAAGCTGTTTAAAGAAAAGGTTAAAAGATGGCATGATAGGAGGATACAAAAGCGCGAGTTTAACGTAGGTGATTATGTGCTGTTATTCAACTCTCGTTTAAGATTTTTTGTAGGAAAACTTCTCTCTAAATGGGAAGGTCCTTGCGTTATCGAGGAGGTCTATCGTTCCGGTGCCATAAAAATCAACAATTTTGAAGGCACAAATCCAAAGGTGGTGAACGGTCAAAGAATCAAACATTATATCTCAGGTAATCCTATAAAAGTTGATACTAATATTATTGAAATCGTAACCCCGGAGGAATACATAAGGGACACTTTCCAGAACGTTTCAGACTCCAAAAAGGAATAGGTATGTGGTACGGTAAGTAAACCGACTCCAAAATAGTTCAAATAGCAATTTTTCTCCGTTTTGGAATATTTAAGAAAATACGAAAATAAGAAGTAGTCCGGGAAGGACATGAGGCCTCCACGAGGGTGGAGGGCGCACCCCCTGCCTCGTGGGCACCTCGTGTGCTCTCCGGACTCCGTTTTCTTGCACGATACTTCTTTTGGTCGGTAAAAATTCATTATATAATCTCCCGGAGGTTTTGACCACCGTATCATGCAAAAATCTTCTGTCTTTGTCTCGAGCTGTTTTTCTGACAGATCTAGAGCATCATGATGTGACCCTCCTCCAACAATGAAGACAAGGATGCTTGGCTATTAAAGATAGAGCTGAAAAGATAAGAACCGGAGGAGATCAACAAGGATGAAGGGCAAGAAGGCCATGGAGGATCAAGCTCCGGCGGCGAAAGAAGAAAACATCCCTCAACCTCTACTTAACCTCTTTACCCCAACTAGTTGCAGCTGCTCTGGCTCTCGCTCGCGCTGCTGCTGCTGCTCCGGCTCTCGCTCGCGCTGCGGCTCTTTTGTTGCTGTCGGTCGCTGCACTGCTCTTGCTTTTGTTCGTGTTGCTGCTCTTCTCTGCTATTGCTGTCGGTCGCGTTGCTGCTCCGCTCTTGCTCTTGTTTGTGCTGCTGCTCTACTCTTGCTCTCGCTTGCGCTGCTGCTGCTGTTGCACGACCTCCGGTAGCTATAGGAGTTGGGTGGGCAACAAACAGTAGATGATCCATTCTCTATCTTTTTTAAATTGAAGCTATAATCTACCTGCTATCATTAGTTTTGGATCTATCCACTCGTTTGCTACAATCAGTCTTGATTTCTACATGCACCCCTTAGGCCTTACAAAATCTAACTATTTTTTTATTATGCATGTCAGTAATTATACACAATCGTACTAAACATGTAGAGAAAAAGAGAAGACCGTTGCGTGGGAATATAATGTCATGCAGACGCCGCTCCATGGTGGGCAAAGTGCCCCACCTCCCGCCATTCCAGATTGTATTCTAGAGGAAGAAAACTATTCAGATGGGGATTCAGAGGGAGCCGACCACTCCTATTTACCACCTGAGGTTTTTGCTCTAACCTGGCATGCTTATGTTGGTCATATCATGCATATGGTGCCTCGCATTGCGTACATTATACATCTTATATGTCATCAGCTTAGTTTAGATTTTCTTTGTGTGAATGCCACCTGTTTGGTTTCTATATCATACTCCCACCGTTTCTAAATATTTGTCTTTTTAGAGATTTCAACAAGTGACTACATACGGAGCAAAATGAGTGAATCTACACTCTAAAATATGTCGATATACATCCGTAGTCCATTTGAAATCTCTAAAAAGACAAATATTTAGGAACGGAGGGAGTATATGGGAATTATGCAATGCCATCTTCTTTAGCCAGGCATTATATATGTGAATCATGCAATGCCATCCTGTTTAGCCAGTCATTGTATATGTGAATTGTATCGTGCCATATTTTTTTTCATAATGTATTCCATTTGGCAACAATGTCTATGCATTCATCTACTCTTCCTGTGCATCAGCCATTTGACTCGGTCATGGGAAAATCTGGAGTGAAAACAAGGTCTTCTAAGCAGGCAGTGCTACCTGTCGATGAAGATTTCTTGCTGGTTACAGATAGCTCCTCAGAGGAGGATTCAGAGACACATGACCAGTCGTATCCCCCACCCCACCCCACCCCCCGAGGTGCATGCTCTAACTTGGCAGGGTTATATTGCTGATGTCATGCATATGGTGTCTTGCATTGCCATGCCATCTGCTTAGATTAGACATGCTTTGTGTGAATGCCTCATGTTTGCTTTCTATATCAGATATGTGAATTATGCAATGCCATGTTTTCCAGCCAATTATCATATATGTGAATTATGCATCACCATGTAGCCAGGCATCATATATGTGAATTATCTCATGCCATATTTTATTTCATTACGTATTCCATTTGTCGACAATCTGTGTAAATTGAACTACTCTTCATGTGTATCAGCCATTTGAGCCGGTTATGGAAAAATCAGGAGTGAAAGCAAGGTCTTGAGCGAGCAATGGTACTGTTGAAACATATATCTCGATGGTTCTGAGGAGCTCCTCAGAGGAGGATTCAGAGACAGATGACCAGTCCTATATCCCACCTGAGGTGTATGCTCTAAGTTGCAATGTTTATATTTCTCATATCATGCATATGGTGTCTTGTATTGCTTAGTTTAGACATCGTATGCACAATATTGAATTCCATATTCTTAGTTTAGAGATCATACATGCGAGTGACAGCTACTTAGTATATGAATCAATTATGTCAATTGTATCATGCCATCCTGTATACTTAGACAACATGGATGTGAATTATTTCATTCCAACCTATTTGAGAAAGACATCATATAGTTTTGTCATGTCATCCTTTTTAGATACTCATCATATGTTGAATTATGCCATTATATCCTGTTAAGTTATCCATCATATATCTGAAATTGTGTCACGCTATCCTATTTAGTTAGGCATCATATATGTGAAATTGTGTCATGCTGTCCTGTTTGGTTAGACAACATATATGTGAACTACCACATCTGTCTATCATACAATGTCTGTACGTTCAATTTCTTTTCTTGTTTATCAGCCATTTGAATTAGAGGGGGTGATGGCAGTATCTAAGGGAGCAAAAACCCACTCTTCACAAAAGACAGTGCTACCCGTTGATACGTACATTTTGCATCATGCTTTTATATCGATATCTGTTGCATTATGGGCTGTTATTACACGTTATGTCACGATACTTCTGGCTATTCCCTCTTATTTTACAAGGTTTTACATGAAGGGGGAGAATGCCGGCAGCTGGGATTCTGGGGTGGAAAAGGAGCAAATATTGGAAACCTATTCTGCACAGCGCCAAAAGTCCTGAAACTCCATGAAAGTCATTTTTGGAATTAATAAGAATTATTGAGCGAAAGAAGTGCCAGAGGGGGCCCACACCCTGTCCACGAGGGTGAGGGCACGCCCACGCCTAATGGGCGCACCCCCTAACTCGTGGGCCTCCTGGTGGCCCTCCGGTGCCCATCTTCTGCTATATGAAGTCTCTTACCCTGGAAAAAATCATAAGCAAGCTTACAGGACGAAACTCCGCCGCCACGAGGTGGAACCTTGGCGGAACCAATCTAGGGCTCCGGCAGAGCTGTTCTGCCGGGGAAACCTCCCTCCGGGAGGGGAAATCATCACCATCGTCATCACCAATGATCCTCTCATCGGGAGGGGGTCAAACTCCATCAACATCTTCAACAGTACCATCTCCTCTCAAACCCTAGTTCATCTCTTGTATCTAATCTTTGTACCCAAACCTCATATTGGTACCTGTGGGTTGCTAGTAGTGTTGATTACTCCTTGTGGTTGATGCTAATTGGTTTATTCGGTGGAAGATCATATGTTTAGATCCTTAATGCATATTAAGACCCCTCTAATTATGAACATGAATATGCTTTATGAGTAGTTACGTTTGTTCCTGAGGACATGGGTGAAGTCTTGCTACTTTTAGTCATGTGAATTTGGTATTCGTTCGATATTTTGATGGGATGTATGTTGTCTATCCTCTAGTGGTGTTTTGTGAATGTCGACTACATGACACTTAACAATTATTTGGGCCTAGAGGAAGGCATTGGGAAGTAATAAGTAGATGATGGGTTGCTAGAGTGACAGAAGCGTAAACCCTAGTTTATGCGTTGCTTCATAAGGGGCTGATTTGGATCCACTAGTTTCATGCTATGGTTAGGTTTACCTTAATACTTCTTTTGTAGTTGCGGATGCTTGCAATATGGGTTAATCATAAGTGGGATGCTTGTCCAAGAAAGGGAAGCACCCAAGCACCGGTCCACCCACATATCAAATTATCAAAGTAACAAACGCGAAGCATATGAGCGTGATGAAAACTAGCTTGACGATAATTCCCATGTGTCCTCGGGGGCGCTTTTCTCATTATAAGAATTTGCCTAGGCTTATCCTTTGCTACAAAAAGGATTGATCCACCTTGCTGCACCTTATTTACTTTCATTGCTTGTTACCCGTTACAAATTATCTCATCACAAAACAATCTGTTACCTACAATTTCAGTGCTTGCAGAGAATACCTTACTGAAAATCGCTTGTCATTTCCTTCTGCTCCTCGTTGGGTTTGACACTCTTACTTATAAAAAGGACTACGATAGATCCCGTATACTTGTGGGTCATCAAGACTCTTTTTTGGCGCCGTTGCCGGGGAGTGAAGCGCCTTTCATGAGTGGAACTTGGTAAGGAAACATTTATATAGTGTGCTGAAATTTTCGGTCACTTGTTACTATGGAAACTAATCCTTTGAGGGGCTTGTTCGGGGCATCTTCGCCCCGACCAGTAGAGCAAAGAGTTGCTCCTCAACCTACTGAACCTACTGAAAATGTTTACTTTGAGATTCCTTCGGGTATGATAGAGAAACTGCTAGCTAATCCCTTTGAAGGAGATGGAACATTTCATCCCGATTTACACCTTATCTATGTGGATGAAGTTTGTGGATTATTTAAGCTTGCAGGTATACCCGATGATGTTATTAAGAGGAAGGTCTTCCCTTTATCTTTGAAGGGAGATGCATTGACATGGTATAGGCTATGTGATGATACGGGATCTTGGGACTATAAGCTATTGAAATTGGAATGTCACCAGAAGTTCTATCCTATGCAACTTGTTCATCGTGATCGTAATTATATATATAATTTTTGGCCTCGCGAAGGAGAAAGCATCGCTCAAGCTTGGGGGAGGCTTAAGTCAATGTTATATTCATGCCCCAATCATGAACTCTCAAGAGAAATGATTATTCAAAAAAATTTATGCTCGGCTTTCTCTCAGTGATCGCACCATGCTCGATACTTCCTGTGCTGGTTCTTATATGCTGAAGACTATTGAATTCAGGTGGGACTTATTGGAAAGAATTAAATGCAACTCTGAAGATTGGGGTTCCGATGATGGTAAGGAGTCAGGTATGACACCTAAGTTTGATTGTGTTAAGTCTTTTATGGATACTGATGCTTTTCATGGATTTAGCACTAAATATGGACTTGACTCTGAGATAGTAGCTTCTTTTTGTGAATATTTTGCTTCTCACGTTGATCTCCGTAAGGAGAAGTGGTTTAAATATAATCCTCCCATTGAAGTAAAATAAGTTGCACCTGTTAGAGTTGAAGAAAAGACTATCACTTATAATGATCCTATAGTTCCTCCTACTTATGTTGAGAAACCACCTTTCCCTGTTAGGATAAAGGATCATGCTAAAGCTTCAACTGTGGTTCGTAAGAGTAATACTAGAACATATACACCTCCTGAGCAAATTAAAGTTGAACCTAGTATTGCTATGGTTAAAGATCTCTTGGATGAGAATTTACTTTTGTGAAGAAGCTGCTAATATTGCTAAACTCGATGCTAAGATACATAGACCTGTTGTAGGCATGCGTGTTATTTCTGTTAAAATAGGAGATCATTGTTATCATGGCTTATGTGATATGAGTGCTAGTGCTAGTGCAATACCTATTTCCTTATATGAAGAAATTATTGATGATATCGCACCCGCTGAGTTAGAAGATATTGATGTTACTATCAAGCTTGCAAATAGAGATACTATTTCACCAATTGGGATTGTTAGAGATGTTGAAGTCTTGTGTGGGAAGGTCAAATAGCTTGCTGATTTTCTTGTTCTTGGTTCCCCACAAGATTGGTTTTGTCCCATTATATTTGGTAGACCCCTCTTGAATACTGTTAATGCTAAGATTGATTGTGAAAAGGATGTTGTTACAATTGGCTTGGGGGATATGAAACATGAGTTTAATTTTGCTAAATTCTGTAGACAACCCCATGATTAAGAATTGCCTAGTAAGGATGAAATTATTGGTCTTTCTTCTATTGCCGTGCCTCCTACTGATCCGTTGGAACAATATTTGCTAGATCATGAAAATGATATGTTTATGAATGAAAGAAGGGAGATAGATGAATTATTCCTTAAATAGGGTCCTAGTTTGAAACACAACTTGCCTGTTGAAATCCTAGGGGATCCTCCTCCACCCAAGGGTGATCCCGTGTTTGAGCTCAAACCTTTACCTGATACTCTTAAATATGCTTATCTTGATGAAAAGAAGATATATCCTGTTATTATTAGTGCTAACCTTTCAGAGCAGGAAGAGGAAAGATTATTGAAAACTCTGAAGAAGCACCATGCTGCTATTGGATATACTCTTGATGATCTTAAGGGCATTAGTCCCACTCTATGCCAACACAAAATAAAATTGGAAGAAGACGCCAAACCAGTTAGAGACCATCAACGGCGGTTAAATCCTAAGATGAAAGAAGTGGTAAGAAAGGAGATACTAAAGCTCCTCGAGGCAGATATAATTTATCCCATTGTAGACAGTCAGTGGGTAAGCCCTGTCCATTGTGTCCCTAAGAAGGGAGGTATTACTGTAGTTCCTAATGATAAAGATGAATTGATCATGCAAAGAACTATTACAGGTTATAGGATGGTAATTGATTTCCGCTAATTAAATAAAGCTACTAAGAAAGATCATTACCCTTTGCCTTTTATTGATCAAATGCTAGAAAGACTATCAAACATACACATTTCTGCTTTCTAGATGGTTATTCTGGTTTCTCTCAAATACCTGTGTCAGCGGACGATCAAGCAAAGACTACTTTTACTTGCCCTTTCGGTACTTTTGCTTATAGACGTATGCCTTTTGGTTTATGTAATGCACCCGCTACCTTTCAAAGATGCATGATGGCTATATTCTGTGACTTTTGTGAAAAGATTTGTCAGGTATTCATGGATGATTTGTCCGTTTATGGATCCTCTTTTGATGATTGCTTGAGGAACCTTGATCGAGTTTTGCAGAGATGTGAAGACACTAGTATCGTCTTGAATTGGGAGAAGTGCCACTTTATGGTTAATGAAGGCATTGTATTGGGGCATAAAATTTCAGAAAGAGGTATTGAAGTTGATAAAGCTAAAGTTGGTGCTATTGAAAAGATGTTGACAGAGGCGAGGGTCCCGATCTTTCGATGAGATGATAACTATCGATTTGGTGGAGCGGACTTTGACGATCCGACTACAAACGTGCACGACGTTGCTCCTTAGCAATCGCTAAACCAATCTCCCGAGGTTACTGATGATGCCGGAAGCACGGTCAGCCTGACCACGAAGATCTATTCCTGCAAGCAATCGAAGAACGAGCAAGAATATGATAAAGCAATCTGGATATTGCAAATATATATGAAGTATTGATAATGGTGGGGATCTGTAAGCGGTCTTGGTCTGGTCGTTGGACACAAACGAAGTACACGAAGTTGCAATGGCTAAGTTTTAACTAAACAAATTCCAAAGTCTAAACGGTGCCCTAAGGGCTGTATATATGGAGGAAGAGGGGGGAATTTCGTGGCCCTTGGTGGAGGGGTCCGAAATCAACCCTATCTCTTGTTTCCCCACACATACGGACTCTAAAAATAGCCTATACTTATGTATTTCGAAATTACATGGGCCTGGCCCAATAATAAGGTGACGCAGCATCTAGAATAGCCTCGGGACGAAATTTATGAAGTGGCATCTTGTATATTTCGTCCAAGGCTTCATGCACCCATTATGGTGGCTTCAAAGTCCTAAAATCATCACTTGTAACTCCGTTATTGTTCCCCTTGTGCATGCCATCATCTCCATGCTTGCCATCCTTCTCCAAGCTAGGCCCTTCATTTGTAAGCCAAACAAATGTATCCAATTTAGGCAGCATCATATTCTCATGAACATTAGAATCATTACCAAGAAACTAAAGTACCTGATAATTTAATTGGCGGGAGCGTGCTCTAGTAATTGGTCCAGTATATGTAGCAGTAGGGGCTCTGGGTGTAACAATGGTATTGATGTCCTCATCATCCTCCCCTTCTTGAAATGAAGACGTCCTCGACGGAAACTCATCTTCCTCACCCAAATAAGGCTTCAAATCTGCAATGTTAAAAGTGGGACTAACCCCAAAATCTGCAGGCAGCTCAAGTTTATATGCATTATCATTTATTTTCTCTAACACCTTAAAAGGCCCGTCAGCACGTGGCATTAGCTTTGATTTGCGCAAATCAGGAAATCTATCCTTACGCAAATATAACCAAACAAGATCTCCAGGTGCAAACACAACATGTTTTCTACCCTTATCTCCAGCAAGTTTATATTTAGCATTCATACGCTCAATGTTTTCCTTAGTTAACTCATGCATTTTTAAAATCAATTCAGCATGTTGTTTAGCATCAAAATTAACCTTCTCCGAAGATGGAAGAGGCAACAAATCAATAGGTGCACGAGGTAGGAAACCATACACAATTTCAAAAGGCACATCTTAGTAGTAGAATGCAATGAACGATTATAAGCAAATTCAATATGAGGCAAGCATTCTTCCCACATTTTCTTATTATTCTTCAAAACAGCCCTAAGCATAGTAGACAATGTTCTATTGACTACTTCAGTTTATCCATCGGTTTGGGGTGACAAGTAGTACTAAAAGCAGTTTAGTCCCCAACTTAGCCCATAAACATCTCCAAAAGTGGCTAAGAAATTTAGTATCACGATCTGAAACAATAGTACTTGGCACACCATGCAAGTTTAATTATTTCACGAAAGAACAAATCAGCAACATTAACAAAGATCATCGCTTTTATGACATGGTATAAAGTGTGCCATTTTCGAGAATCTATCCACGACAACAAATATGCTATCCCTCCCCTTCTTTGTTCGAGGTAAACCTAAAACAAAGTCCATAGATATATCCTCCCAAGGAACACTAGGTACAGGCAAAGGCATATATAAACCATGAGGATTGAGTCGTGACTTAGCTTTTTGACATGTAGTGCAGCGAGCAACAAAGCGCTCAACATCACGTCTCATCTTTGGCCAAAAGAAATGTGTAGCAAGTACGTCCTTTGTCTTCTTCACGCCAAAGTGTCCCATTAGTCCTCCTCCATGCGCCTCCTGCAACAACAAAAGACGAACGGAGCTAGCTGGAATGCATAGCTTGTTAGCACGGAACACAAATCCATCATTAACGACGAACTTGTTCCAAGTTGTTCCTTCTTTACAACTCTGCAATACATCTTTAAAATCAGCATCATGCACATATTGATCTTTGATGGTTTCCAAACCAAATATTTTGAAGTCAAGTTGTGAAAGCATAGTATAGCGACGAGACAATGCATCAGCAATAACATTTTCTTTACCCTTCTTGTGTTTAATGACATAAGGGAAAGTCTCAATGAATTCAACCCATTTAGCATGTCTACGATTCAGTTTAGCTTGACTTTTAATATGTTTCAAAGATTCATGATCGAATGTATAACAAATTCTTTGGGCCATAAATAATGTTGCCATGTTTCTAAAGTCCGAACAAGAGCATATAATTCTTTATCATAAGTAGAACAATTCAGACTAGGCCCACTCAATTTTTCGAAAAGTATGCAACAGGTTTGCCATCTTGTAATAACACACCTCCTAATCCAATTCCTCTAGCATCACATTCAAGCTCAAAAGTCTTATTAAAATCGGAAGTTGGAGTAAAGGAGCATGTGTCAACTTATCTTTCAACACCTTTGTGAAGGCTTCTTCCTGTGCGGTACCCCAAACAAAAGGCACATCCTTCTTTGTAAGCTCATTGAGAGGTGCAGCAATGGTGCTGAAATCTCTCACAAAACGCCTATAGAATCCCAATGAGGCCAAGAAAACTCCTCACTTGTGTGACCGTTTTGGGCTGCGGCCAACTCTTAATAGCTTCAATCTTGGCTTTATCAACTTCAATTCCCTGTGGAGTAACAACATAGCCAAGAAAAGACACTCGGTCGGTGCAAAAGGTGCACTTCCCAAGGTTACCAAACAAACGTGCATCACGTAGAGCAATAAAAACATCACGTAAATGTTCCAAATGTTCCTCCAAAGATCTGCTATAAATCAATATGTCATCAAAGTAAACTACCACAAATCGTCCAATGAAAGCACATAAAACTTCGTTCATTAATCTCATGAAAGTACTAGGTGAATTAGTTAACCCAAAAGGCATGACTAACCACTCATATAATCCAAACTTAGTTTTAAATGTTGTTTTCCATTCATCCCCCAAATTCATACGAATTTGATGGTATCCACTATGCAAATAAACTTTGGAGAATATTGTAGAGCCACTCAATTCATCAAGCATATCATCTAGCCTAGGAATAGGATGACGATAACGAATAGTAATATTGTTAATGCCTCTACAATCAACACACATACGCAATGTACCATCCTTTTTCGGCACTAGAATAATAGGAACAGCACAAGGACTAAGGGACTCGCGTATATAACCTTTGTCAAGAAGCTCTTGTACTTGACGCATAATCTCCTTCGTCTCCTCTGGATTGGTACGGTATGGCGCACGGTTTGGCAGTGAAGCACCGGGAATTAAGTCAATCTGATGCTCAATCCCTCGAATAGGCGGTAATCCCGGTGGCACGTCTTGTGGAAAGACGTCAACGAACTCCTGAAAAATGTTAGTGACAGCAGGAGGCAAAGAGGAAGGCACAACCTCGAATGAAAATAATGTCTCTTTGCACACAAAAGCATAGCAAACAGATTTGCTAAAATCTAGCTCATCAATATCAGATTTAGTGCCAAGTAAACATGCACTTTTCAATTTAATTTCAGAAGCAACACTAGATGGTTTACTATTAGGCTTCATTTGTTGCTCAAATTCTTTTGCCACAATCTGATTTTCACTCTTATTTTTCTCCTGTTTTGCTTTATTAGCTCTATTAATATCATCTTTCAAAATGGACTTAGGAGTCATAGGAAGCAAAGTAATATTTTTATCCTTATGAACAAGAGTATACTGATTGTTTCTACCATGGTGTACAGAATTTTTATCAAATTGCCATGGGCGACCAAGTAATAAGGAACATGCTTGCATAGGTACCACATCACAATCAACATAATCAGCATATGTAGAGATACTAAAATGCACACGAACATTACATGTTACCTTAACCTTGCCGCTGTTGTTGAACCATTGGATGTAGTAAGGATGTGGATGTGGTCTTGTGGTGAGAGATAGCTTCTCCACCATCTCCATGCTAGCCAAGTTGTTGCAGCTCCCTCCATCTATGATGACGTGCACAGAACGTTCCTTCACAACTCCCTTTGTATGGAACAAATTGTGCCTCTGATTTTGCTCAGCTTGTGTGACCTGCACACTCAAAACACGTTGAGCAACTAAACATTCATACCTGTCAGCGTCTTCAGGAGCCATGTATTGCATGTCATGATCAGAATCATCTCCACCATGTTCTTCACGTGTAATAAGAGCCAAAGTCTCCTCATCGTAGTCACTAGCGGACTCATACCCACCATCCTCAGTAGCAATCATCACACGCTGAGATTTGCATTCTCTCGCAAAATGACCTCTTCCCTTACAACGACGACAAATAATATCACTTGTGTGCCCTGTGGATGCCATGGAAGAAGAAGAGCTCTGTGTAGGCCCGGCAGGTGCGCTCTTGGCAGATAGTGGTGGTTGTGCCTGCTTTCTTGTATCACGGCTAGAGGTAGCAGCTGATGGAAATGCAGGTGTAATGGAAGTAGAGGATGCACGCGGTGTCCATGATGAAAGTCGACCTGCAGAAAAGTTAGTTCGCGCCAATGCTTGTCGATCCTGCACTTCACGTTCAGCTTTACAAGCAAGATGGAATAAACGAGTGATATTAGTATTCTCCTTATACTCTAGAATGGTCTGAATCTCTCTATTTAATCCACCTATAAAACGTGCAAGCATAGCTTCATTCTCCTCAACAATACCACATCTAATCATGCCAGTTTGTAATTCCTGATAATATTCTTCCACATAATTTTTTTCTTGTCTTAAACGCTGCAATTTTTGAAGCAATTCACGTCGATAATATGGTGGAACCCAACGAGTACGCATAGCAGTTTTCAAAGCAGCCCAAGTAGTTGGAATAGGATATAATCTACAATGTTCAGACCACCATACACATGCAAAACTAGTGAAAGCACAAACAGCAGCAGCAACCCGTCTCTCCTCGGGATATTGTTAACATGTCAAACGTTGTTCAATTTCTAACTCCCAAGTAAGATATATATCAGGAACCTATCTACCCTCAAATGGTGGAATATTCAACTTCAGTTTAGGAATATGGTCATTATCTCATACCTGAGGTGGTGGTGCAGGCCTACCGTTGTGAACATATACCTGAGGTCGACCTGCTGGTGGTGGTGCTGGTGGCTGCACGTAGTTCTGATTTTGATCAACCTCATCCTCGTAATAGTCCTCCACCTCTGAAGTAACAACAGGAGCTACAGAAGCACCAATAGTAGTAGCAGCGGCACCAGAAGTTTGTCCTGGTTCAATAGGAACACGTTGTGCTCGCCCTACTGTATCGCGGCATAGAACTGGTTGTGGGAGACGTTTGAGTAAGTCATCAAACTTGGCGTCCAACTTGGTGTCAATTGTCTTCTCAATGTCATCCATCCTCTCCAATGCCTTTCCAAAACTGGCCATCACGTCTTCCACCTGTTGACCCAACATTTGATGAAACTTATCATGAAGATCCTTGTTCGTCATGTTCTCCCAGTCAATCTCATCGGCTTGTGATCCTGGCATGGTTAGCAGCAATAGAAACACACAAGAATATTATCCTACACACTACTAACAAGAGGTGGTGGTGGGTGTCACAAATCCGTCAAGCAAATCTCAAATTCTTACCAGTTCTTACCCAGCAGCAGGTGGTGATCGGCAACCGTTGTAGTCAAAACTCTCAAAGCTTGGATAGAGCGATTACGGGAGAATCAAACGCACGACGAGATGTATGTGGAGCTGGGAAGGCTTATAATATGGTAGCAAAAAGGGTCAGCAATAATCAATTCAGAGATGCAAAGTTGAATAAACGCTCAACGACGGTACTGTGTTGGTCCTAGGCTAGACCGTGCTAGAGACGCGAGCCTAGAACACTAACAAAATCACAGCACTGCACGTAAACAAGGGAGGAGCACACTCTGAATTTTTTTTCTATTTTTTTCACTTTTTTTTTGCACTTCTTTTTCCTCTTTTTTATTTGCTCCGCAACAATTTTTTTGAAAAAGTCTACAAATGGTCTAGAAACTACCTAGCCAGAATTTTCCAGACTTAGTTTTTTTTAAACTGGATCTATTTTTCTACTGCGGGTAACCCGAAAGTTCGGGAGTCCTTCTCTATCACGAGTCGGAGTATGGCGTGATCTGGAAATTGAGAACAAAGCAACAAATACTAGACTCGGACTAGGAATGGTGGCGGAGATGAATCTGGTGGAACTCGGACTGGTGGCGGAGATGAATCAGGTGGAACTCGGACTGGTGGCGGATATATGTTGCAGGTGGACTCGGATTGGCGTGGTGGAGGTGGATATGTGGTATATGGCTGCGGTGATGTCGATGATGGTAGATGGCAGCGGTGATGACGATGGTGGTATATGGCAGCGGTGATGACAATGGTGGTATATGGCAGCGGTGATGATGATGATGCGGCGGCAGCGTGACAACTTGTGAACAGAACTCGAAACTCTAAAGGACTAGACACTAAGACCAGCAACTAGACACGATGATGCAACCGCAAATTCAACAATGCAAATACAGAAAAGATTATGCAATGGCTCAGACTGGTTCGGATATGATGAACTAACCCTAATTTTTTGTGTGTGGCTTTTTCGTGGACTATAGGTATGAAGAACAGACTCGATCTAAACTACGAAAAACTGTAAAATCTCACCGAGCAACCTGGAAATCTGATACCACTTGGACTCCGTTATTGTTCCCCTTGCGCGTGCCATCATCTCCATGCTTGTTCGTGCTCCAATGTCCATCCTTCTCCAAGCTAGGCCCTTCATTTGTAAGCAAAACAAATGTATCCAATTTAGGCAGCATCATATTCTCATGAACATTAAAATCATTACCAAGAAACGAAAGTACCTGATAATTTAATTGGCGGGCGCGTGCTCTAGTAATTGGTCTAGTATATGTAGCAGTAGGGGCTCTAGGTGTAACAATGGTATTGATGTCCTCATTAGATGTCGTGTCCCAAGAACATAAAAGGTATACGAAGTTTCCTTGGTCATGCCGGTTTTTATAGGAGGTTCATTAAGGACTTTTCTAAAATCTCTAGGTCTCTGACTAATTTATTACAAAAAGACATTCCTTTTGTTTTCAATGATGATTGTGTAGAAGCATTTGAAATACTTAAGAAAGCTTTGATCACTGCACCTATTGTCCAGCCACCTGATTGGAATTTACCCTTTGAAATTATGTGTGATGCTAGTGATTATGTTGTAGGTGCTGTTCTAGGGCAAAGAGTTGATAATAAATTGAATGTTATTCAATATGCTAGTAAAACTCTAGACACTGCATAGAGAAATTATGCTACCACTGAAAAAGAATTCTTAGCAGTTGTATTTGCATGTGATAAGTTCAGACCTTATATTGTTGATTCTAAAGTAACTATTCACACTGATCATGCTGCTATTAAATATCTTATGGAAAAGAAAGATGCTAAACCTAGACTTATTAGATGGGTTCTCTTGCTACAAGAATTTGATTTGCATATTATTGATAGAAAGGGAGCTGAGAACCCCGTTGCAGACAACTTGTCTAGGTTAGAGAATGTTTTTGATGACCCACTACCTATTGATGATAGCTTTTCTGATGAACAACTAGCTGTCATAAACGCTTCTCGTACTGCTCGATGGTATGCTGATTATGCTAATTACATTGTTGATAAATTTATACCACCTAGTTTCACATACCAGCAAAAGAAAAAGTTCTTTTATGATTTAAGACATTACTTCTGGAATGACCCACACCTTTATAAAGAAGGAGTAGATGGTGTTATTAGACGTTGTGTACCTGAGCATGAACAGGAACAGATCCTACACAAGTGTCACTCCGAACCATATGGAGGACACCACGCTGGAGATAGAACTGCACATAAGGTATTGCAATCCGGTTTTTATTGGCCTACTCTCTTCAAAGATGCCCGTAAGTTTGTCTTGTCTTGTGATGAATGTCAGAGAATTGGTAATATCAGTAGACGTCAAGAAATGCCTATGAATTATTCTCTTGTTATTGAACCATTTGATGTTTGGGGCTTTGATTATATGGGACCTTTTCCTGCGTCCAATGGATACACACATATTTTAGTTGCTGTTGATTACATTACTAAGTTGGTAGAAGCTATTCCAACTAGTAGTGCTGATCATAACACCTCTATTAAGATGCTTAAAGAAGTTATTTTTCCGAGGTTTGGAGTCCCTAGATACTTAATGACTGATGGTGGTTCACATTTTATTCATCTTGCTTTTCGTAAAATGCTTGCTAAGTATGATGTTAGTCATAGAATTGCATCTCCTTATCACCCACAGTCTAGTGGTCAAGTAGAATTGAGTAATACAGAGCTCAAATTAATTTTGCAAAAGACTGTTAATAGATCTAGAAAGAATTGGTCCAAGAAACTTGATGATGCATTATGGGCCTATAGAACTGCATATAAAAATCCTATGGGTATGTCTCCGTATAAGATGGTTTATGGAAAATCATGTCACTTACCTCTCGAACTTGAACAAAAGGCATATTGGGATATTAAAGAGCTCAATTATGATTTCAAACTTGCCGGTGAGAAAAGGTTATTTGACATTAGCTCACTCGATGAATGGAGAACCCAAGCCTATGAGAATGCCAAGCTGTTTAAAAAAAAGGTTAAAAGATGGCATGATAGGAGGATACAAAAGCGTGAGTCTAACGTAGGTGATTATGTCTTGTTATTCAACTCCCGTTTAAGATTTTTTTGCAGGAAAACTTCTCTCTAAATGGGAAGGTCCTTGCGTTATCGAGGAGGTCTATCGTTCCGGTGCCATAAAAGTCAACAACTTTGAAGGCACAAATCCGAAGGTGGTGAACAGTCAAAGAATCAAACATTATATCTCAGGTAATCCTATAAATGTTGATACTAATATTATTGAAACCGTAACCCCGGAGGAATACATAAGGGACACTTTCCAGAACGTTTCAGACTCCGAAAAGGAATAGGTATGTGGTACGGTAAGTAAACCGACTCCAAAATAGTTCAAATAGCAATTTTTCTCCGTTTTGGAATATTTAAGAAAATAGGAAAATAAGAAGTAGTCCGGGAAGGACATGAGGCCTCCACGAGGGTGGAGGGTGCACCCCCTGCCTCGTGGGCACCTCGTGTGCTCTCCAGACTCCTTTTTCTTGCACGATACTTCTTTTGGTCGGTAAAAATTCAATATATAATCTCCCGAAGGTTTTGACCACCGTATCATGCAAAAATCTTCTCTCTTTGTCTCGAGCTATTTTTCTGACAGATCTAGAGCATCATGATGTCTCCCTCCTCCAACAATGAAGACAAGGATGCTTGGCTATTGAAGATAGAGCTGAAACGAGAAGAACCGAAGGAGATCAACAAGGATGAAGGGATCAAGAAGGCCATGGAGGATCAAGATCTGGCGGCAGAAGAAGAAAACATCCCTCAACCTCTACTAACCTCTTTACCCCAACTAGTTGCAGCTGCTCTCTGGCTCGCTCGTCGCTGCTTGCTGCTGCTCGCTCTCGCTTCGCTTCGCTGCTGCTCTTTTTTTTCTTTGTCGGTCGCTGCACTGCTCTTGCTTTCGTTCGTGTTGCTGCTCTTCTCTGCTATTGCTGTCGGTTGCGTTGCTGCTCCGCTCTTGCTCTTGTTTGTGCTGCTACTCTGCTCTTGCTCTCGCTCGCGCTGCTGCTGCTGCTGCACGACCTCCTGTAGCTATAGGAGTTGGGTGGGCAACAAACAGTAGATGATCCATTCTCTATCTTTTTTAAACTGAAGCTATAATCTACCTGCTATCATTAGTTTTGGATCTATCCACTCGTTTGCTACTATCAGTCTTGATTTCTACATGCACCCCTTAGGCCTTACAAAATCTAACTATTTTTTTATTATGCATGTAAGTAATTGTACACAATCGTACTAAGCATGTAGAGAAAAAGAGAAGACCGTTGCGTGGGAATATAATGTCATGCAGACGCCGCTCCATGGTGGGCAAAGTGCCCCACCTCCCGCCATTCCAGATTGTATTCTAGAGGAAGATAACTATTCAGATGGGGATTCAGAGGGAGCCGACCACTCCTATTTACCACCTGAGGTTTTTGCTCTAACCTGGCATGCTTATGTTGGTCATATCATGCATATGGCGCCTCGCATTGCATACATTATACATCTTATATGTCATCAGCTTAGTTTAGATTTTCTTTGTGTGAATGCCACCTGTTTGGTTTCTATATCATACTCCCACCATTTCTAAATATTTGTCTTTTTAGAGATGTCAACAAGTGACTACATACGGAGCAAAATGAGTGAATCTACACTCTAAAATATGTCGATATACATCCGTATGTGGTAGTCCATTTGAAATCTCTAAAAAAGACAAATATTTAGGAACGGAGGGAGTATATGGGAATTATGCAATGCCTTCTTCTTTAGCCAGGCATTATATATGTGAATCATGCAATGCCATCCTGTTTAGCCAGTCATTGTATATGTGAATTGTATCGTGCCATATTTTTTCGTAATGTATTCCATTTGTCAACAATGTTTATGCATTCATCTACTCTTCCTGTGCATCAGCCATTTGAGTCGGTCATGGGAAAATCTGGAGTGAAAACAAGGTCTTCTAAGCAGTCAGTGCTACCTGTCGATGCAGATTTCTTGCTGGTTACTGATAGCTCCTCAGAGGAGGGTTCAGAGACAGATGACCAGCCGTGTCCCCCCACCCCCGAGGTGCATGCTCTAACTTGGCAGGGTTATATTGCTGATATCATGCATATGGTGTCTTGCATTGCCATGCCATCTGCTTAGATTAGACATGCTTTGTGTGAATGCCTCATGTTTGCTTTCTATATCAGATATGTGAATTATGCAATGCCATGTTTTCCAGCCAATTATCATATATGTGAATTATGCATCGCTATGTAGCCAGGCATCATATATCTGAATTATCTCATGCCATCTTTTTTTTCATTACGTATTCCATTTGTCAACAATCTGTGTAAATTGAACTACTCTTCATGTGTATCAGCCATTTGAGCCGGTTATGGAAAAATCAGGAGTGAAAACAAGGTCTTCAGAGCAGGCAATGGTACCTGTTGAAGCATATATCTCGATGGTTACAGGGAGCTCCTCAGAGGAGGATTCAGAGACAGATGACCAGTCCTATATCCCACCTGAGGTGTATGCTCTAAGTTGCAATGTTATATTTCTCATATCATGCATATGCTGTCTTGTATTGCTTAGTTTAGACATCATATGCACAATATTGAATTCCATCTGCTTAGTTTAGAGATCATACATGCGAGTGACAGCTACTTAGTATATGAATCAATTATGTCAATTGTATCATGCCATCCTGTATACTTAGACAACATGTATGTGAATTATTTCATCCCAACCTATTTGAGAAAGACATCATATAGTTTTGTCATGTCATCCTTTTTAGATACTCATCATATGTTGAATTATGCCATTATATCCTGTTAAGTTATCCATCATATATCTGAAATTGTGTCACGCTATCCTATTTAGTTAGGCATCATATATGTGAAATTGTGTCATGCTGTCCTGTTTGGTTAGACAACATATATGTGAACTACCACATCTGTCTATCATACAATGTCTGTACGTTCAATTTCTTTTCTTGTTTATCAGCCATTTGAATTAGAGGGGGTGCTGGCAGTATCTAAGGGAGCAAAAACTCGTTCTTCACAAAAGACAGTGCTACCCATTGATACGTACATTTTGCATCATGCTTTTATATCGATATTTGTTGCATTATGGGCTGTTATTACATGTTATGTCACGATACTTCTGGCTATTCTCTCTTGTTTTACATGGTTTTACATGAAGAGGGAGAATGCCGGCAGCTGGGATTCTGGGGTGGAAAAGGAGCAAATATTGGAAACCTATTCTGCACAGCACCAAAAGTCCTGAAACTCCATGAAAGTCATTTTTGGAATTAATAAGAATTATTGAGCGAAAGAAGTGCCAGAGGGGGCACACACCCTGGCCACGAGGGTGAGGGCACGCCCACCCCTAATGGGCACGCCCCCTGCCTCGTGGGCCCCCTGGTGGCCCTCCGGTGCCCATCTTCTGCTATATGAAGTCTCTTACCCTGGAAAAAATCATAAGCAAGCTTATAGGACAAAACTCTGCCGCCACGAGGTGGAACTTTGGCGGAACCAATCTAGGGCTCCGGCGGAGCTGTTCTGCCGGGGAAACTTGTTGGAAATATGCCCTAGAGGCAATAATAAAAGTATTATTATATTTCCTTGTTCGTGATAATTGTCTTTTATTCATGCTATAACTGTGTTATCCGGAAATCGTAATACACGTGTGAATACATAGACCACAATATGTCCCTAGTGAGCCTCTAGTTGACTAGCTCGTTGTGATCAACAGATAGTCATGGTTTCCTGGCTATGGACATTGGATGTCGTTGATAACGGGATCACATCATTAGGAGAATGATGTGATGGACAAGACCCAATCCTAAGCATAGCACAAAGATCGTGTAGTTCGTTTGCTAGAGCTTTTCCAATGTCAAGTATCTCTTCCTTAGACCATGAGATCGTGTAACTCCCGGATACCGTAGGAGTGCTTTGGGTGTATCAAACGTCACAACGTAGCTGGGTGACTATAAAGATGCACTACAGGTATCTCCGAAAGTGTCTGTTGGGTTGACACAGATTGAGACTGAGATTTGTCACTCCGTGTAAACGGAGAGGTATCTCTGGGCCCACTCGGTAGGACATCATCATAATGTGCACAATGTGACCAAGGGGTTGATCACGGGATGATGTGTTGCGGAACGAGTAAAGAGACTTGCCGGTAACGAGATTGAACAAGGTATCGGTATACCGACGATCGAATCTCGGGCAAGTAAAATACCGCTAGACAAAGGGAATTGTATAAGGGATTGACCGAGTCCTTGACATCGTGGTTCATCCGATGAGATCATCGTGGAACATGTGGGAGCCAACATGGGTATCCAGATCCCGCTATTGGTTATTGACCGGAGAACGTCTCGGTCATCTCTACATATCTCCCGAACCCGTAGGGTCTACACACTTAAGGTTCGATGACGCTAGGGTTATAAAGGAAGCTTGCATGTGGTTACCGAATGTTGTTCGGAGTCCCGGATGAGATCCCGGACGTCACGAGGAGTTCCGGAATGGTCCGGAGGTAAAGATTTATATATGGGAAGTCCTGTTTTGGTCACCGGAAAAGTTTGGGTTTCATCGGTGAGTCTGGGACCACCGGGAGGGTCCCGGAGGTCCACCAAGTGGGGCCACCTACCCCGGAGGGCTGCATGGGCCATGTGTGGGAGGGAACCAGCCCCAGGTGGGCTGGTGCGCCCCCCACAAGGGGCCCAAGGCGCAGGAAGTGGGGAAGGGGGGCAAACCCTAGGGCAGATGGGCCCTAAGGCCCACCCTGGGTGCGCCTCCCCCCTCTCCCCTTCTGGCCGCCACCCAGATGGGATCTGGGGGCTGCCGCCACCCCTGGGGAGGGAACCCTAGAGGGGACACAGCGGCCTCCCCTCTCCCTATAAATACTAGAGGATTGGGGGCTGCCCAATACATGAGAACTCCTCCTCTTGGCGCAGCCCTTCCCCTCTCTCTTCTCCTCATATCTTGCGGTGCTTGGCGAAGCCCTGATGGACTACCACGCTCCTCCATCACCACCACGCCGTTGTGCTACTGCTGGATGGAGTCTAAACCCTAAACCCTTGAACCCAAACCCGAGACTAAGTGCTTCTATGATAAGGGGAATAGTCACTAGAGCGGAATTACCCTAGATACTTGGTAGATGAGAAGGCTGGCAAGGTCGATAGAAGTATATTGGATATACATTATGTTAATGTGTACTTTACTAGTACTCCTAGTAGCACCAGGGTATTAGATACCGGTTCGGTTGCTAAGTGTTAGTAACTCGAAATAAAAGCTACGGAATATACGGAGACTAGCTAAAGGTGAGCTGACGATATATGTTGGGAGTGTTTCCAAGGTTGATGTGATCAAGCATCGCACGCTCCCTCTACCATCAAGATTTGGTGTTTGCGTTAAGCATAGATATGATTGGATTATGTCTATCGCAATACGGTTATTCATTTAAGGAGAATAATGGTTACTCTATTTATTTGAATAATACCTTCAATGGTCTTGCACCTAAAGCAATGGTTTATTGAATCTCGATCGTAGTGATACACATTTTCATGCCAAAAGGTATAAGATAGTAATGATAGTACCACTTACTTGTGGCACTGCCATGTAAGTCATATTGGTGTAAAACGCATGAAGAAGCTCCATGTTGATGGATCTTTGGACTCACACGTTTTGAAAAGTTTGAGACATGCGAACCATGTCTATTGGTGTATACGCATGAAGAAACTCCATGCAGATGGATCGTTTGGACTCACTTGATTTTGAATCACTTGAGATATGCAAATCATACCACATGGGCAAGATGACTAAAAAGCCTCGTTTTTCAGTAAAATGGAATAAGATAGCAACTTGTTGGAAGTTACACATTTTGATGTGTGCAGTCCAATGAGTGCTGAGGCATGCAGTGAATATCGTTATGTTCTTACTTCACAGATGATTCGAGTAGATGTAGAGTATATTTACTTGATGAAACACAAGTCTGAATTATTGAATGGTTCAAGTAATTTCAGAGTGAAGTTGAAGATCATCGTGACAAAAGGATCAAATGTCTATGATATGATCGTAGAGATGAGTATCTGAGTTACGAGCTTTGGCACGCAATTAAGACATTGTGGAAATTGTTTCACAATTAATACCGCCTGGAACACCATAGTGTGAGGGTGTGTCCGAACATCATAGTTGCACCCTATTGGATATGGTGCGTACCATGATGTCTCTTATTGAATTACCACTATCGTTCATGGGTTAGGCATTAGAGACAACCACATTCACTTTAAATAGGGCACCACGTAATTCCGTTGAGATGACACCGTATGAACTATGGTTTAGAGAAACCTAAGTTGTCACCTCTTAAAGGTTTGGGGCTGCGACGCTTATGTGAAAAAGTTTCAGGTTGATAAGCTCGAACCCAAAGCGGATAAAATGAATCTTCATAGGACACCCAAAACAGTTGGGTATACCTCCTAATTCTGATCCGAAAGCAATAAGGATTGTTTCTTGAATCGGGTCCTTTCTCGAGGAAAAGTTTGTCTCGAAAAGTTGAGTGGGAGGATGGTGGAGACTTGATATGGTTATTGAACCGTCACTACAACTAGTGTGTGGAAGGGCACAGGAAGTTGTTCCTATGGCACCTACACCAATTGAAGTAGAAGCTTATGATAGTGATCATGAAACTTCGGATCAAGTCACTACCGTACCTCGTAGGGTGACAAGGATGCGTACTGCTTCAGAGTGGTACAGTAATCTTGTCTTGAAGGTCATGTTGCTAGACAACAATGAACCTACGAGCTATGGAGAAGCAATGGTGGGTCCAAATTCCGATAAATGGTTAGAAGCCATGAAATCCGAGATAGGATCCATGTATCAGAACAAAGCATGGACTTTGGTGGACTTGCCCGATGATCGGCAAGCCATTAAGATAAATGGATCTTTAAGAAGAAGACGGACGTGGACGGTGATGTCACCGTCTATGAAGCTCGACTTGTGGCGAAGAGTTTTTCACAAGTTCAAGGAGTTGACTACGATGAGATTTTCTCATCCGTAGCGATGCTTAAGTCCGTCGGAATCATGTTAGCACAAGCTGCATTTATGAAATCTGGCAGATGGATGTCAAAACGAGTTTCCTTACCAGTCTTCGTAAGGAAAGGTTGTATGTGATACAATCCGAAAGTTTTTGTCGATCCTAAGGATGCTAAAAGGTATCTTTGGCTCCAATGATCCTTCTAAGGACCGGAGTAAGCATCTCGGAGTTGGAATGTACGTTTTGATGAGATGATCAAAGATTTTGGGTTTATACAAAAGTTTATGAGAAACTTGTATTTCCAAAGAAGTGAGTGGGAGCACTATAGAATTTCTGATGAGTATATGTTATTGACATATTGTTGATCAGAAATGATGTAGAATTTCTGGAAAGCATATAGGGTTATTTGAAAAGTGTTTTTCAATGGAAAACCTGGTTTAGGCTACTTGAACATTGAGCATCAAGATCTATAATGATAGATCAAAAACGCTTAATGGTACTTTCAAAATGAGCACATACCTTGACATGATCTTGAAGGTGTTCAAGATGGATCAGTCAAAGAAGGAGTTCTTGCCTGAAATGTAAGGTATGAAGTTAAGACTTAAAAGCTCGACCACGGCAGAATAGAGAGAAAGGACGAAGGTCGTCCCTATACTTGAGACGTAGGCTCTATAGTATGCTATCTGTGTACCGCACTGAAGTGTGCCTTGCCATGAGTCGGTCATGGGGTACAAGAATGATCCAGAATGGATCATTGGACAGTGATCAAAATTGTCCTTGGAGTAAATAAGGACATGTTTCTCGATTATGGAGGTGATAAAGAGTTGGCGTAAAGGGTTACGTCGATGCAAGCTTTAACACCTATCAGAGTGACTCTGAGTAGCAAACCGGATACATATAGTGGAGCAACCATTTGGAATAGCTCCAAGTGGAGCGTGGAAGCAGCATTTACAGAATGACCTAGATATTTGCAAAGTACATACGGATCTGAATGTTGCAGACCCGTTGACTAAAACCTCTCTCAAAAGCAAAACATGATCAAACCCCAGAACTCATTGAGTCTTAATCACATGATGATGTGAACTAGTTTAATGACACTAGTAAACTCTTTGGATGTTGGTCACATGGCGATGTGACCTATCAATGTTAATCACATGGCGATGTGAACTAGATTATTGACTCTAGTGCAAGTGGGAGACTGTTGGAAATATGCCCTAGAGGCAATAATAAAAGTATTATTATATTTCCTTGTTCATGATAATTGTCTTTTATTCATGCTATAACTGTGTTATCCGGAAATCGTAATACACGTGTGAATACATAGACCACAATATGTCCCTAGTGAGCCTCTAGTTGACTAGCTCGTTGTGATCAACAGATAGTCATGGTTTCCTGGCTATGGACATTGGATGTCGTTGATAACGGGATCACATCATTAGGAGAATGATGTGATGGACAAGACCCAATCCTAAGCATAGCACAAAGATCGTGTAGTTCGTTTGCTAGAGCTTTTCCAATGTCAAGTATCTCTTCCTTAGACCATGAGATCGTGTAACTCCCGGATACCGTAGGAGTGCTTTGGGTGTATCAAACATCGCAACGTAACTGGGTAACTATAAAGGTGCACTACAGGTATCTCCGAAAGTGTCTGTTGGGTTGACACGAATCGAGACTGGGATTTGTCACTCCGTGTAAACGGAGAGGTATCTCTGGGCCCACTCGGTAGGACATCATCATAATGTGCACAATGTGACCAAGGGGTTGATCACGGGATGATGTGTTGCGGAACGAGTAAAGAGACTTGCCGGTAACGAGATTGAACAAGGTATCGGTATACCGACGATCGAATCTCGGGCAAGTAAAATACCGCTAGACAAAGGGAATTGTATACGGATCGATCGAGTCCTTGACATCGTGGTTCATCCGATGAGATCATCGTGGAACATGTAGGAGCCAACATGGGTATCTAGATCCCGCTGTTGGTTATTGACCGGAGAACGTCTCGGTCATGTCTACATGTCTCCGAACCCGTAGGGTCTACACTTAAGGTTCGATGACGCTAGGGTTATAAAGGAAGCTTGCATGTGGTTAACGAATGTTGTTCGAGTCCGGATGAGATCCCGGACGTCACGAGGAGTTCGGAATGGTCCGGAGGTAAAGATTTATATATGGGAAGTCTGTTTTGGTCACCGAAAAGTTTGGGTTTTATCGGCAGAGGTCTGGGACCACGGGAGGGTCCCTGAGGTCCACCAAGTGGGGCCACCTACCCGGAGGGCTGCATGGGCCATGTGTGGGAGGAACCAGCCCGGTGGGCTGGTGCGCCCCACAAGGGGCCCAAGGCGCAGAAGTGGGGAAGGGGCAAACCCTAGGCAGATGGGCCCTAAGGCCCACCCAGGTGCGCCTCCCCTCTCCCCTTCAGCCGCCACCAGATGGGATCAGGGGCTGCCGCCACCCGGGAGGAACCTAGAGGCGCAGCCCCTCCCTCCCCTATAAATACTAGAGGTTTGGGGGCTGCCCAATACATGAGAACTCCTCCTCTTGGCGCAGCCCTTCCCCTCTCTCTTCTCCTCATATCTTGCGGTGCTTGGCGAAGCCCTGCTGGACTACCACGCTCCTCCATCACCACCACGCCGTTGTGCTGCTGCTGGATGGAGTCTTCCTCAACCTCTCCATCTCTCCTTGCTGGATCAAGGCGTGGGAGACGTCACCGGGCTGTACGTGTGTTGAACGCGGAGGTGCCGTCCGTTCGGCACTAGGATCTCCGGTGATTTGAATCATGACGAGTACGACTCCTTCAACCCCGTTCTCTTGAACGCTTCCGCTTAGCGATCTACAAGGGTATGTAGATGCACTCTCCTTCCCCTCGTTGCTGGTTTCTCCATAGATAGATCTTGGTGACACGTAGGAAAATTTTGAATTTCTGCTACGTTCCCCTACAAAACTTCCCTCCGGGAGGGGGAAATCATCACCATTGTCATCACCAATGATCCTCTCATCGGGAGGGGGTCAATCTCCATCAACATCTTCACCAGTACCATCTCCTCTCAAACCTAGTTCATCTCTTGTATCTAATCTTTGTACCCAAACCTCAGATTGGTACCTGTGGGTTGCTAGTAGTGTTGATTACTCCTTGTAGTTGATGCTAATTGGTTTATCCGGTGGAAGATCATATGTTTAGATCCTTAATGCATATTAAGACCCCTCTGATTATGAACATGAATATGCTTTGTGAGTAGTTACGTTTGTTCCTGAGGACATGGGTGAAGTCTTGCTACTAGTAGTCATGTGAATTTGGTATTCGTTCGATATTTTGATGAGATATATGTTGTCTCTCCTCTAGTGGTGTTATGTGCACGTCGACTACATGACACTTAACAATTATTTGGGCCTAGAGGAAGGCATTGGGAAGTAATAAGTGGATGATGGGTTGCTAGAGTGACAGAAGCTTAAACCCTAGTTTATGCGTTGCTTCGTAAGGGGCTGATTTGGATCCACTAGTTTCATGCTATGGTTAGGTTTACCTTAATACTTCTTTTGTAGTTGCGGATGCTTGCAATATGGGTTAATCATAAGTGGGATGCTTGTCCAAGGAAGGGAAGCACCCAAGCACCGGTCCACCCACATATCAAATTATCAAACTAACGAACACGAATCATATGGGCGTGATGAAAACTAGCTTGACGATAATTCCCATGTGTCCTCGGGGGCGCTTTTCTCATTATAAGAATTTGTCTAGGCTTACCCTTTGCTACAAAAAGGATTGATCCACCTTGCTTCAACTTATTTACTTTCATTTCTTTTTACCCGTTAGAAATTATGTCATCACAAAACTATCTGTTACCTACAATTTCAGTGCTTGCAGAGAATACCTTACTGAAAACTGCTTGTCATTTCCTTCTGCTCCTCGTTGGGTTCGACACTCTTACTTATAAAAAGGACTACGATAGATCCCGTATACTTGTGGGTCATCAAGACTCTTTTCTGGCACCGTTGCCGGGGAGTGAAGCGCCTTTGGTGAGTGGAACTTGGTAAGGAAACATTTATATAGTGTGCTGAAATTTTCTGTCACTTGTTACTATGGAAACTAATCCTTTGAGGGCTTGTTGGGGCATCTTCGCCCCGACCAAGAGAGCAAAGAGTTGCTCCTCAACCCTTGAACCTCATCAAACTGTTTACTTTGAGATTCCTTGGTATGATAGAGAAAGCGCTAGCTAATCCCTTTGAAGGAGATGGAACATTGCATCCCGATTTACACCTTATCTATGTGGATGAAGTTTGTGGATTATTTAAGCTTGCAGGTATACCCGATGATGTTATTAAGAGGAAGTTCTTCCCTTTATCTTTGAAGGGAGATGCATTGACATGGTATAGGCTATGTGATGATACGGGATCTTGGTACTATAAGCTATTGAAATTGGAATTTCACCAGAAGTTCTATCCTATGCAACTTGTGCATCGTGATCGTAATTATATATATAATTTTTGGCCTCGCGAAGGAGAAAGCATCGCTCAAGCTTGGGGGAGGCTTAAGTCAATGTTATATTCATGCCCCAATCATGAGCTCTCAAGAGAAATGATTATTCAAAAAAATTATGCTCGGCTTTCTCTCAATGATCGCACCATGGTCGATACTTCCTGTGCTGGTTCTTATATGCTGAAGACTATTGAATTCAGGTGTCGGGGGATGCTGCCCGCCACGGACACCTATGGGGCCGGGGCCCCTTGTGTGTGCGGTACGAGGGCGGAGGGAGCACAGAGAGCAGATCGTAGCGAGCACGCGGGCGGTTTTTACCCAGGTTCGGGCCGCGTTGGACGCGTAAAACCCTACTCCTGCCTTGGTTTGTATTGAGCTCGGGAGCTTGAAGAGCTACAGTAGCAGCTACACCGAGCGTGAGAATTGCAGTGTCGAATGAGTCGAACCTCCCGAACCGAACCCAACCGAACCCCCTCCACGTTGTGCATGGGCCTCCTTTTATAGTGCAAGGGGTCACCGACAGGTGTCAACGTAGGAGAAAGGGGTAAAAATGTAAAAGAGGTGGTAGTTGGAGCAAAGGGAACAGTGAAGCTACAAAGGCGTGAGCAAATGGTCGCTACCTACTTTGACAGTGGGGGACAAGGGCATTTAATGCCCGTCGCCGTCGACCCCAAAAGCTCCCGCCCTTGTGTCTTCGTCTGCCACGGCGATGGATCCACCACCGTGAAGCGCCACCGTGTCCCCCATGCTGCACAGCCATCCGCCCGCGTCCTCGGCAGGCCCTGTGGCAACGTGGGCTGATGAGCTGGAGCGCAGCACCTGGCGCAATTCTCCGGCAAGCACCTTGCCGGGTCTTGATTTGCCGGGCCCGGAGCTTGCGGGCTCAGAATTTGTCGCTCCCCGGGCCCTCGCCGGGACGCATACAGCGCTGAAGCGTGTCTTCTATGATATAATCTTCTAGTCTTCCTGGCGAGCTCCTCTCGCCAGGGCCTTGCGTGATCGATGTAACCTTGAGCCTGGAACGGCCTTCCCGGCAAGCTCCGCTTGCCGGGGTCTCGATCTTCTGTCTTGTATACTTCGTCTTTGAATGGTTTGATATGGAGCAGGAAGGTCTTCGGCGAGCACGTGGTAAACCCTGCCGCGGGAAGCTGCAACCGCCCGTGCACAAGTTGGGGTACTGAGGTACCCCTACCTTAGTACACCGACAGAGCCCGGGCTGGGCCACACACGGTGCCGGCGTTGTTGGGCCAGGCCCAAAAACATGCACGGGCACACGCGCCCACTGGCGCCGAATCCACTTCCGCATCGCCGCATCCCCGCAGAACGGCACGCGTCGATTGCGGCGTCG
Source organism: Aegilops speltoides (assembly GCA_021437245.1). NCBI lineage: Eukaryota > Viridiplantae > Streptophyta > Magnoliopsida > Poales > Poaceae > Aegilops > Aegilops speltoides. The sequence goes on from CM038145.1 coordinate 184,437,777, forward strand.
TGGGAGACGGGGGCGGCGCGGCGGTCTTTAGGGCATCCACCCCGTGATCGCGGTGCGGCGAGGTCACTTCACCCCCGCCGGCCCGCCCGCCGCCACGCTGCCCTCATGCATGGGGGTCGGGGGGCGGGTGGGAGACCGAGCCGCCACGGGCGGAGATGGCGAGTCGGCCCGCTCTCTCGCCCTCCTCGCTTCCCGATTGGCGGGCAGGCGGTTGAGCCCCACCTCGCCCTTTAAAAAGGGCGGAAGGGGAGCACAATGGTCTCACACCTCCTCTTCTCCTTCGTCTTCACTTCCGTTCTTCTTTTCCGCCATGGAAGGAGGAAATCCTAGTTCTTCAACGGTGGCAGCGAGGGTCGCCTCCAGTAGCGCACTTCTCCCTATCTCAAGACTTTTCGTGGCGGAGCCGGCCACGAGGGGGAGAGGGAGGGGTCGAGGCCGCGGACGAGGCCGAGGGCGTGGTCGAGGCGGTCGGGGGAGAGGCGGTCGGGGGAGAGGCGGTCGTGGCGAGGCGCCTCCCCCGTCTCCTCCGGCGGCTCCCCTTTTGCCCTTCCCGGCAAGCTTCTCTTGCCGGGGCCTCCTTGACCTACCTCCTGAAGAGAAGGACAGGAAAGGGATTACGGGCATCTTATCTTTTTAGTTTGTAAGCCTTCGGGCCTTAGCTGCATTTAAAACTTGTAATCCTCTCTTTCATGTTTTTCATCCTCTATGGACTTGTACTGGAATGGGATGTTTTTTAATGAAAAGAGGGGAATGCTTGCTGGGTAACGTCCTTTACTTGATACCGTGCCTTGTATGTTTACACCCTACGCTTCTAGGGAACCTGCCGGCAAGGGGCCCTTGCCGCGAGCGCTGAGTGCTGAACTCGAAGCAGCCTGCTGGCCAAGGTCTTACCGGCAAGCAACCTTGCCGCGGCTAGTCGCAACGCACTTAGCTTGTTGAGCGGACTCGAAAACGAAACAAGGGCGCGACACTTGTCGCAACTCGCTTAAATCGTTGAGCGTGCTCGAAAACAAGATAAGGGTGCGGCTATCCACGGGTAGGTTCCTCCGCGCACAGGTTCTTTTCATACAAGGCATGCTCGTTCAAGGACACGGCCTCGCATCCTCCAGTCCATAAGAGGATGCATGAAAAGGGATGAAAAACTTATCTGATATCACAGCCCCCGGCAACTCTGGCTTGCCGGGACATAGGAGCCTGCGCCCTTTTCCTTTGTTCTTGCCGCTGTCATCGCAGCCCCCAGCGACTCTGGCCAGCCGCAAAGGAACCTTGGTACTCACAGCCCCCAGCAACGCCGGTTTGCCGGGGCCCAGGTGCCGGTGTGCTCTTCTGGTTTCTCCTTGTTGCTGTAATTCCAGCCATGAAAACAGCTGAGATAGGTCGGCAACAGTTTCATTATTTACATGCATATGTATATAAATCTTTTCTGTGCGACTTTGCAATACGATGCCGTGCCTTGCCCTTCGTATGTTTATACTCTACGCTGCTAGGGAGCTTGCCGGCGCGAACACGCTTGCTGAGTCACGGAACATCAGCGCCATTGGCGGTGTTGCTTCCGGCAAGCAACCTTGCCGGGCCAGCTGCAGCGCGTTCGAGTTGTTGAGCGGACTCGGAAACAAATCGAGGGCGCAACTGGGCCGCGACCTGGCTCCTCCGCGCACAAGTTTCTCATCGAAGGGCATCTCACGGCAGGGCTTGCTACGTTACGCCTCTACTTTACACCCTTGTGCGCTTTACCCCACGCTTCTAGGGAACTTGCCGGCAATGGGCCCTTGCCGCGAAGCGCCGAGTCTTGAACTCGAAGCAGCCTGCTGGCCAAGGTCTTACCGGCAAGCAACCTTCTGCTGACTAGTCGCAACGCACTTAGCTTGTTGAGCGGACTCGAAACGAAACAAGGCGCGACACTTGTCGCAGCTCACTTAAATCGCTGAGCGTGCTCGAAAACAAGATAAGGGTGCGGCTATCCGCGGGTAGGTTCCTCCGCGCACAGGTATTGCGTACAAAGGATGAACGCACGAGGAACATAACATAAAAAAACATGAAACTAAGGAGCGCTCTGCACAAAAGCACGGACGACTTAGCTTTTCTATCTTCTGTGCTCCGGCAAGGCCGCGCTTCTCCCTTGATTTCCTCCCTTGTACGCTTTCTCCCTCACGCTTTCAGGGAACCCACCGGCGCAAACACACTTGCTGAGTGCGGAACATCAGCAGCCCGCTGGCGGTGTTGCCTCCGGCAGGAAGAACTCCTCGGGCTAGTTGCAACGCGCTTTCATCGTTGAGCGGACTCGAAACAGATCAAGGGTGCAACTTAGCCACGATTCGTCCCCTTTGCGCACAGGTTTTCCATACAAGGTATGGACTTTCAAGGGATACGGCTCAAAAGTTTGAAACCGACTGCTTTCTTTGCTTTACTTGCGGTGGAGCTCGATGGCGCGTCCTCGGCAATGGCGCAAAGACTCCGGGAGGTGCGCTTGCCGGAGTAGGCACCAGAGCTGTTCCTGCCGGACTTAGTCTTTGGCTGGTCTGTCTTTGTTTCCTCGCACTTGCCGGTGGAGCTCGATGGCGCGTCCTCGACGGCAGCGCAGCACTCCGAAGAGGTGCGGTTGCCGGAGTGGGCCCCAGAGCACTTGCCGGACTCGTGCGCTGCTCCGAGGAGCAGTTTCAGCAGCAGCCCCCAGCGTAAGTCCGGTTCGCACTCGCTTCGCCGGGCGTGTTTGAAGATTTTGGTCTTGTGCTGAGATGGACGCGGGTCCACGGAGACGAGGCGCCGCCATCCGTCTTGTTCTTGATCCGTGGCGCCGCGAGTGTCCTCACCGGCGACCACCCTTCCGACGGCGTCTCCCCGCCCACCGCTGGCTCGGCGGCGGCGGATGAGACGCAGACGGATCGCAACCTCCAAGCCTTCTTCTTCGGGCCATGGCGCAATTGTTGATGAAGTTCTTGTAAACCGGAGAGGTTGATGAAGAACGCGCCCGCGCGAACGCCGGATCAGGTCCGCACAACCTCGACGCCCCCTACCTGGCGCGCCAGAGATGTCGGGGGATGCTGCCCGCCACGGACACCTATGGGGCCGGGGCCCCTTGTGTGTGCGGTACGAGGGCGGAGGGAGCACAGAGAGCAGATCGTAGCGAGCACGCGGGCGGCTTTTTACCCAGGTTCGGGCCGCGTTGGACGCGTAAAACCCTACTCCTGCCTTGGTTTGTATTGAGCTCGGGAGCTTGAAGAGCTACAGTAGCAGCTACACCGAGCGTGAGAATTGCAGTGTCGAATGAGTCGAACCTCCCGAACCGAACCCAACCGAACCCCCTCCACGTTGTGCATGGGCCTCCTTTTATAGTGCAAGGGGTCACCGACAGGTGTCAACGTAGGAGAAAGGGGTAAAAATGTAAAAGAGGTGGTAGTTGGAACAGTGCGGGAACAGTGAAGCTACGGCGTGAGCAAGTGGTCGCTACCTACTTTGTGATGGGGACAAGGGCATTTAATGCCGTCGCCGTCGACCCCAAAAGCTCCGCCCTTGTGTCTTTCGTCGCCACGGCGATGGATCCACCACCGTGAAGCGCCACCGTGTCCCCATTTGCACTGACCATCCGCCACGCGTCCTCGGCAGCCCAGGTATGCACGCGTGGGTGATGAGTGGGAGCGCAGCACACAACGCAATTCTCCGGCAAGCACCTTGCCGGGTCTTGATTTTGCCGGGCCCGGAGCTTGCCGGGCTCAGAACTTGTCGCTCCCGGGCCCTCGCCGACGCATACAAAGACCGAGGCGTGTCTTCTATGATATAATCTTCTAGTCTTCTGGCGAGCTCCTCTCGCAGGGCCTTGCGTGATCGATGTAACCTTGAGCCTGGAACGGCCTTCCCGGCAAGCTCCGCTTGCCGGGGTCTCGATCTTCTGTCTTGTATACTTCGTCTTTGAATGGTTTGATATGGATCAGGAAGGTCTTCGGCGAGCACGTGGTAAACCCTGCCGCGGGAAGCTGCAACCGCCCGTGCACAAGTTGGGGTACTGAGGTACCCCTACCTTAGTACACCGACATCAGGTGGGACTTATTGGAAAGAATTAAACGCAACTCTGAAGATTGGGGTTCCGATGATGGTAAGGAGTTAGGTATGACACCTAAGTTTGATTGTGTTAAGTCTTTTATGGATACCGATGCTTTTCGTGGATTTAGCACTAAATATGGGCTTGACTCTGAGATAGTAGCTTCTTTTTGTGAATATTTTGTTTCTCACGTTGATCTCCCTAAGGATAAGTGGTTTAAATATAATCCTCCCATTGAAGTAAAAGTAGTTGCACCTGTTAGAGTTGAAGAAAAGACTATCACTTATAATGATCCTATAGTTCCTCCTACTTATGTTGAGAAACCACCTTTCCCTGTTAGGATAAAGGATCATGCTAAAGCTTCAACTGTGGTTCGTAAGAGTAATACTAGAACATATACACCTCCTGAGCAAATTAAAGTTGAACCTAGTATTGCTATGGTTAAATATCTCTTGGCTGATAATATTGATGGGCATGTTATTTACCTTTGTGAAGAAGCTGCTAATATTGCTAAACCCGATGCTAAGATACATAGACCTGTTGTAGGCATGCCTGTTATTTCTGTTAAAATAGGAGATCATTGTTATCATGGCTTATGTGATATGAGTGCTAGTGCTAGTGCAATACCTATTTCCTTATATGAAGAGACTATGCATGATATCGCACCCGCTGAGTTAGAAGATATTGATGTTACTATCAAGCTTGCAAATAGAGATACTATTTCACCAATTGGGATTGTTAGAGATGTTGAAGTCTTGTGTGGGAAGGTCAAATAGCCTGCTAATTTTATTGTTCTTGGTTCCCCAGAAGATAGGTTTTGTCCCATTATATTTGGTAGACCCCTCTTGAATACTGTTAATGCTAAGATTGATTGTGAAAAGGATGTTGTTACAATTGGCTTGGGGGATATGAAACATGAGTTTAATTTTGCTAAATTCTGTAGACAACCCCATGATAAAGAATTGCCTAGTAAGGATGAAATTATTGGTCTTTCTTCTATTGCCGTGCCTCCTACTGATCCGTTGGAACAATATTTGCTAGATCATGAAAATGATATGTTTATGAATGAAAGAAGGGAGATAGATGAATTATTCCTTAAATAGGGTCCTAGTTTGAAACACAACTTGCCTGTTGAAATCCTAGGGGATCCTCCTCCACCCAAGGGTGATCCCGTGTTTGAGCTCAAACCTTTACCTGATACTCTTAAATATGCTTATCTTGATGAAAAGAAGATATATCCTGTTATTATTAGTGCTAACCTTTCAGAGCAGGAAGAGGAAATATTATTGAAAACTCTGAAGAAGCACCATGCTGCTATTGGATATACTCTTGATGATCTTAAGGGCATTAGTCCCACTCTATGCCAACACAAAATAAAATTGGAAGAAGACGCCAAACCATTTAGAGACCATCAACGGCGGTTAAATCCTAAGATGACAGAAGTGGTAAGAAAGGAGATACTAAAGCTCCTCGAGGCAGATATAATTTATCCCATTGTAGATAGTCAGTGGGTAAGCCCTGTCCATTGTGTCCCTAAGAAGGGAGGTATTACTGTAGTTCCTAACGATAAAGATGAATTGATCCTGCAAAGAACTATTACAGGTTATAGGATGGTAATTGATTTCCGCTAATTAAATAAAGCTACTAAGAAAGATCATTACCCTTTGCCTTTTATTGATCAAATGCTAGAAAGACTATCCAAACATACACATTTCTGCTTTCTAGATGGTTATTCTGGTTTCTCTCAAATACCTGTGTCAGCGGACGATCAAGCAAAGACTACTTTTACTTGCCCTTTCGGTACTTTTGCTTATAGACGTATGCCTTTTGGTTTATGTAATGCACCTGCTACCTTTCAAAGATGCATGATGGCTATATTCTGTGACTTTTGTGAAAAGATTTGTGAGGTATTCATGGATGATTTCTCCGTTTATGGATCCTCTTTTGATGATTGCTTGAGCAACCTTGATCGAGTTTTGCAGAGATGTGAAGACACTAGTATCGTCTTGAATTGGGAGAAGTGCCACTTTATGGTTAATGAAGGCATTGTCTTGGGGCATAGAATTTCAGAAAGAGGTATTGAAGTTGATAAAGCTAAAGTTGGTGCTATTGAAAAGATGGCGTGTCCCAAGGACATAAAAGGTATAGGAAGTTTCCTTGGTCATGCCGGTTTTTATAGGAGGTTCATTAAGGACTTCTCTAAAATCTCTAGGCCTCTGACTAATTTATTACAAAAAGACATTCCTTTTGTTTTCGATGATGATTGTGTAGAAGCATTTGAAATACTTAAGAAAGCTTTGATCACTTCACCTATTGTTCAGCCACCTGATTGGAATTTACCCTTTGAAATTATGTGTGATGCTAGTGATTATGTTGTAGGTGCTGTTCTAGGGAAAAGAGCTGATAAGAAATTGAATGTTATTCAATATGCTAGTAAAACACTAGACACTGCACAGAGAAATTATGCTACTACTGAAAAAGAATTCTTAGCAGTTGTATTTGCATGTGATAAGTTCAGACCTTATATTGTTGATTCTAAAGTAACTATTCACACTGATCATGCTGCTATTAAATATCTTATGGAAAAGAAAGATGCTAAACCTAGACTTATTAGATGGGTTCTCTTGCTACAAGAATTTGATTTGCATATTATTGATAGAAAGGGAGCTGAGAACCCCGTTGCAGACAACTTGTCTAGGTTAGAGAATGTTTTTGATGACCCACTACCTATTGATGATAGCTTTCGTGATGAACAATTAGCTATCATAAACATTTCTCGTACTGCTCGATGGTATGCTGATTATGCTAATTACATTGTTGATAAATTTATACCACCTAGTTTCACATACCAGCAAAAGAAAAAGTTCTTTTATGATTTAAGACATTACTTCTGGAATGACCCACACATTTCTAAAGAAGGAGTAGATGGTGTTATTAGACGTTGTGTACCTGAGCATGAACAGGAACAGATCCTACGCAAGTGTCACTCCGAACCATATGGAGGACACCACGCTGGAGATAGGACTGCACATAAGGTATTGCAATCCGGTTTTTATTGGCCTACTCTCTTCAAAGATACCCGTAAGTTTGTCTTGTCTTGTGATGAATGTCAAAGAATTGGTAATATCAGTAGACGTCAAGAAATGCCTATGAATTATTCTCTTGTTATTGAACCATTTGATGTTTGGGGCTTTGATTATATGGGACCTTTTCCTGCCTCCAATGGATACACACATATTTTAGTTGTTGTTGATTACATTACTAAGTGGGTAGAAGCTATTCCAACTAGTAGTGCTGATCATAACACCTCTATTAAGATGCTTAAAGAAGTTATTTTTCCGAGGTTTGGAGTCCCTAGATACTTAATGACTGATGGTGGTTCACATTTTATTCATGGTGCTTTTCGTAAAATGCTTGCTAAGTATGATGTTAATCATAGAATTGCATCTCCTTATCACCACAGTCTAGTGGTCAAGTAGAATTGAGTAATAGAGAGCTCAAATTAATTTTGCAAAAGACTGTTAATAGATCTAGAAAGAATTAGTCCAAGAAACTTGATGATGCGTTATGGGCCTATAGAACTGCATATAAAAATCCTATGGGTATGTCTCCGTATAAGATGGTTTATCGAAAAGCATGTCACTTACCTCTCAAACTTGAACATAAGGCATATTGGGCTATTAAAGAGCTCAATTATGATTTCAAACTTGCCGGTGAGAAAAGGTTATTTGACATTAGCTCATTCGATGAATGGAGAACCCAAGCCTATAAGAATGCCAAGTTGTTTAAAGAAAAGGTTAAAAGATGGCATGATAGGAGGATACAAAAGCGTGAGTTTAACGTAGGTGATTATGTGTTGTTATTCTCAACTCTCGTTTAAGACTTTTTGCAGGAAAACTTATCTCTAAATGGGAAGGTCCTTGCGTTATCGAGGAGGTCTACCGTTCTGGTGCCATAAAAATCAACAACTTTGAAGGCACAAATCCGAAGGTTGTGAACGGTCAAAGAATCAAACATTATATCTCAGGTAATCATATAAATGTTGAAACTAATATTATCGAAACCGTAACCCCGGAGGAATACATAAGGGACACTTTCCAGAATGTTTCAGGCTCCAAAAAGGAATAGGTATGTGGTGCGGTAAGTAAACCGACTCCAAAATAGTTCTAATAGCAATTTTTCTCCGTTTTGGAATATTTAAGAAAATAGGAAAATAAGAAGTAGTCCGGGAAGGAAACGAGGCCTCCACGAGGGTGGAGGGCACGCCCACCCCTACTAGGCACGCCCCCTGCCACGTGTGCACCTCGTGTGCTCTCCGGACTCCGTTTTCTTGCACAATACTTCTTTTGGTCGATAAAAATTCATTATATAATCAACCGGAGGTTTTGACCACCGTATCATGCAAAAATCTTATGTCTTTGTCTCGAGCTGTTTTTTTGACAGATCTAGAGCATCATGATGTCGCCCTCCTCCAACAATGAAGACAAGGATGCTTGGCTATTGAAGATAGAGCTTAAAAGAGAAGAACCAGAGGAGATCAACAAGGATGAAGGGATCAAGAAGGCCATGGAGGATCAAGCATCAGCAGCGGAAGAAGAAAACATCCCTCAACCTCTACCTAACCTCTTTACCCCAACTGAGATTGAAGCTTTCAAGATGATTGAGTTGGCTCGCATACAAAACAAGTATCTCACACAGGAAAATATTTGGTTGAAGGATCATATCATTGCACTCAAGGGCATTATCTGCAAGTTGGAGGAGCTTTTACGCTTGATGTGCGATTATCCACCATCATCATCACCTCCGAGGACATAATCACATGGGTATGGGCACTCCCCTTGGCAACTGCCAAGCTTGGGGGAGTGCCCCGGTATCGTCTCACCATCACACTCCTATCTTTACCGTTTTTCTTAGTTCGATCCTTTTAGTAATATCTTGATCTAGTAGAATAAAATTTTGGTATGAATTAGTTTAAGTTTTGCTTTGTGATCTCTCTATGTAATAGAGTCCGTGAGCTATATAATAAAGATTAGTGTTGAGTCAAGGGCTTTGCTATTTTTCTATGATCTTGAGAAAATAGAACGAATAAAAAGAATAAAAGAGTTCATATTGATCTTATGGATAGTAATGACTTCACATATAGAAAGTATGAGGCTTAAAAGTTGTTGGGAGTTGGCAAACATAGTTTTGGTCATCGTTGCAATTAATAGGAAGTAATAAAGAAAGAGAGGTTTTCACATATAAATATACTATCTTGGACATCTTTTATGACTGTGAGCACTCATTCAGTATGACATGCTAAAGAGTTGATGTCAGACAAGGAAGACAACGTAATGGGTTATGTTTTCTCACATCTTAGTTAAAGTATATTGTCATGGATCGTCCAACATGTTGAGCTTGCCTTTCCCCCTCATGCTAGCCAAATTCCTTGCACCAAGTAGAGATACTACGTGTGCTTCCAAATATCCTTAAACCCAGTTTTGCCATGAGAGTCCACCATACCTACCTATGGATTGAGTAAGATCCTTCAAGTAAGTTGTCATGTTGCAAGCAATAAAACTTGCTCTCTAAATATGTATGACTTATTAATGCGGAGAAAATAAGCTTTATACGATCGTGTGATATGGAAGTAATAAAAGCGACGGACTGCATAATAAAGGTTCATATCACAAGTGGCAATATAAAGTGACGTTCTCTTGCATTAAGATTTTGTGCATCCAACCCTAAAAGCACATGACAACCTCTGCTTCCCTCTGCGAAGGTCGTATCATTTACTTTATGTCTTTTACATTATGCAAGAGTCAAGGTGATCCTCACCTTTCCCTTTTTCATTTTATCCTTTGGCAAGCACCTCGTGTTGGAAAGATCCTGATATATATATTCAATTGGATGTAAGTTAGCATGCACTATTATTGTTGACATTACCCTTGAGGTAAAACGTTGGGAGGCAACACTATAAGCCCCTATCTTTCTCTGTGTCCGATTAAAACTCCATAACCATAAGTATTGCGTGAGTGTTAGCAATTGTAGAAGACTAAATGATAGTTGAGTATATGGACTTGCTGAAAAGCTCTATTCTTGACTCTTTTCGATGTTATGTAAATTGCAATTGCTTCAGTGACTGAGATTATAGTTTGTTAGTTCTCAATGAAGTTTCTGATTCATACTTGACATTGTGAATAGATTGTTACTTGAGCACAAGAAATCATATGACAAAATATATATAAATATGTTGCTGTTATAAGAATGATCAGGATGCCCTCATGTCCGTATTTTATTTTTTATCGACACCTCTATCCTAAACATGTGGACATATTTTTCGATATCGGCTTCCGCTTGAGGACAAGCAAGGTTTAAGCTTGGGGGAGTTGATACGTACATTTTGCATCATGCTTTTATATCAATATTTATTGCATTATGGGCTATTATTACACGTTATGTCACGATACTTATGGCTATTCTCTCTTATTTTACAAAGTTTTACATGAAGAGGGACAATGCCGACAGCTGGGATTCTGGGTTGGAAAAGGAGCAAATATTGGAAACCTATTCTGCACAACTCCAAAAGTGCTGAAACTCCACGAAAGTCATTTTTGGAATTAATAAGAATTATTGAGCGAAAGAAGTACCAGAGGAGGCCCACACCTGGCCACGAGGGTGGGGGGCGCCCACCACTACTGGGCGTGCGCCCTGCCTCGTGGGCCCCCTGGTGGCCCTCCGGTGCCCATCTTCTGCTATATGAACTCTCTTGCCCTGGAAAAAATCATAAGCAACCTTACGGGACGAAACTCCGCCGCCACGAGGCGGAACCTTGGCGGAACCAATCTAGGGCTCCGGCGGAGCTATTCTGCTGGGGAAACTTCCCTCTGGGAGGGGAAATCATCACCATCGTCATCACCAATGATCCTCTCATCGAGAGGGGGTCAATCTCCATCAACATCTTCACCAGCACCATCTCCTCTCAAACCCTAGTTCATCTCTTGTATCTAATCTTTGTACCCAAACCTAAGATTGGTACATGTGGGTTGCTAGTAGTGTTGATTACTCCTTGTAGTTGATGCTAATTGGTTTATCTGGTGGAAGATCATATGTTCAGATCCTTAATGCATATTAATTCCCCTCTGATTATGAACATGAATATGCTTTGTGAGTAGTTACGTTTGTTCCTGAGGACATGGGTGAAGTCTTGCTATTAGTAGTCATGTGAATTTGGTATTTGTTCGATATTTTGATGAGATGTATGTTGTCTCTCCTCTAGTGGTGTTATGTGAACGTCGACTACATGACACTTCACCATTATTTGGGCCTAGAGGAAGGCATTGGGAAGTAATAAGTAGATGATGGGTTGCTAGAGTGACAGAAGCCTAAACCCTAGTTTATGTGTTGCTTCGTAAGGGGCTGATTTGGATCCACTAGTTTCATGCTATGGTTAGGTTTACCTTAATACTTCTTTTGTAGTTGCGGATGCTTGCAATAGGGGTTAATTATAAGTGGGATGCTTGTCCAAGAAAGGGCAGCACCCAAGCACCGGTCCACCCACGTATCAAATTATCAAAGTAACGAACGCGAATCATATGAGCGTGATGAAAACTAGCTTGAAGATAATTCCCATGTGTCCTCGGGAGCGCTTTTCTCATTATAAGAATTTGTCCAGGCTTGTCCTTTGCTACAAAAAGGATTGGTCCACCTTGCTGCACCTTATTTACTTTTATTGCTTGTTACCTGTTACAAATTATCTTATCACAAAACTATCTCTTACCTACAATTTCAGTGCTTGTAGAGAATACCTTACTGAAAACTGCTTGTCATTTCCTTCTGCTCCTCATTGGGTTCGACACTCTTACTTATCAAAAGGACTACGATAGATCCCCTATACATGTGGGTCATCACCCATCGATGCAGATAGAACCATGGTTGCACTAGCCCACAAACTAGCCCCACCACACATAATCGAGACTCTTCCAGATTGCACACTTACACCGTTGGACAGAGAACCAGCTACAACCCATCTAACCCCAACCCCAGCGGATAGTAACCCACTTCTAGTTGACAAAGCACCATGTCCACCACAGAGTACTCCCACACAAGCAGTTTGTAAAGCAACTGCGGTGCCCAAAGCACAAAGACCACCACAGCAAACCCAAACTCCACATTTAAAGCAGAAGAGCAACTGTTCTCAGGTCAGATTCCGTAGCTATGGTCCATACTCCTTTGTTGTTGCATCACTGTATTTACTCATACCAACTACTTTCGAATTTGAAGGATCCAATTGAAACTCCAATGGCGCAACAGGTATGTTTTAAACCTATTTCTTTAACTAGATTGTTGTTCTAACTTCTTGCTCTATGTTGATTTCAGTTTCAGTTGTATAAACAGTTATGTTCTCATGTGATGCACATTACAAGTGTTGCCAATGCTATGTAGTTTCTCACACTTATATTCTGTCTATGCTGCTGTGTCTTCAAAATATATGAGTTGAACTGTGTCTCTATCTTGATTAGGCAACATAAACTAGAATGATATGGACAATATAGTAACCATAGTACATAGATATATGTTTGTTTCATGTTGTTATCCTATCCACCTTACTACTGAACCGGTTTACCAAAATGAGTTCCGTATACTACATGCTAAACCTATGATGTGTTTGCTTGTTTCTCTTGTAGTATGCGAACAGAATATTGGAGAAGAGCACCACACTATGGAATGGTAGAGAAAGTAATGCAGATAAGGTTCAAGATAGTGAGACAGCCCTGTTGGTCTCCAAGAAAGGTGATAAAAACAATCTTGCAGACAGTGAGAAAACCCCACAGTCCTGCGTTGATGTAGTGTTCGAGTTAATGGCCAGTACAGCTGGCACAAGCTCTTCGAACTCGCTGCCTGAATCACTTTGGCTTCTTCAGTCTCAACTACAAGCTGAAAGGCATCAGTCAGTTGTGCTGTGGCAAGAAGCCGAAGGACTGAGGAAGTCCCTGGAGAATTTATATGCATACTTTCTTGTGCAACAACAAGTGCTGGAGGATTTAAGCGCGAAACAAGAGAAAGTTAATAAGCTTGCTAAGCATCTTGCAAGCATTATGGGTACCCGGGGTATTCTTTCTTGAGCTCTTCTGAAGTGGTTTTGTTTCTGGACTTGTTTTGTTGCGGCATTTATTTGCACTGGTCGCCAAGTTTGACCCAGTGTATATGATATGCGGCTCTATTCCCTATATTTGCACTAGTGGCGAACTTTGATGCCCAGTGGATGTAATATGTGTAATAGCCGTGATAGCCTAGCGTAAGTTGCTTGCTTATTTATTTCCTTGTTGTCTTGTTTATTTGTTTGTTTGTGGTGAGTGCAATTATTTTTCTGCGGTTTGCTAGTGGCCGCAATAACCTATTTTTAAAAACTAGTCCACAATAACCATGGGCTCCATATTTACTGTAGTTACCATGGGCCACCTACTAGCCGTAGAAACAATGGGCCTTCTAAGGGTCGTAGAAACGATGGGCCTTCTACGGGTTGTAGCATCAATGTGCCTTATATGGGCCGTATGATCGATCGGCCAAACATGGGCCAATAACAGACCGCATTATGGGTCGTAAACGGGCTATATTTGGAATCGTCCGTTCATGGGCCGACCATAATGGGCCGTCGTTAATCTGCCGTATTTGATGATGCTACGAAAACGGCCCAACGGATTAATGGGTCGCAAACGGGCCGATTGTAACCACAGGCTGAATTTGGCCCTAGCGAAAAAGGCCGACAATGGGCGTAAGTAATGGCTGATCTTGGAACTAAGCCCAAGAATAAATGGGCCCTGAGAAGGCCGAAACATAACACGGGTTGGAAACGGCCCAATGGAATAATGGGTCGTTAATGGGTATAAAGCGGTACACTGTTCAGTGCGAGCCAGATTCCCCATGGACCTTTAATGGGCCAAGAGTTACAAATGGCCTCGTATGGGCCGAAAGACATCATGGGCCATACATGGGATGGAAGTTACAACAGGCTGGAATCATATTGGATGGCCCAGATGAAGCTACTGGGCTTAATTCTGGTAGGCCATAACGGGCCCTATGTTAGCGGGCCGTAAATGGGCTATATACTAACAAGCCGTTAACAAGCTTTCCGTGGGCCGGCCCGTCACCGTTGGACCAAGTCAAACGGGCCAGCCTTTTCACCAGAATGGGCCTCTGTTGGGCCATGCCATGTGTTGACGTATCATCAGCGCATCCTGTCCAATGAATGGATGACATCTATCCAAACGGTGAGCCAACAGGTGTTTCCTCCGGTCAATGAGAATTTTACACGTGGAAAATCCTCATTGGCCTAGGCTGTTAGCGGGTTATCGGATCCAAAACCGGACCCGATAGCTTAACGGCGTCCCATTACGGTGGATGCCACGTGTCGGCCACCCTTGACGAAAGCACTTCTATGACGCGCAATTTATCGTCATGGAAGTGGACACTTCTGTGATGAAAATTTTGGTAATGTCATGGAACACTTCTACGACAGCACAGGTATGACTATCTTGATTGTCATAAAATTGTCATGGATGTACATGCATGACAGAAAACGTGACCTACTATGACAAACACGTATCATCACGGAAGTGTATTTTTTTGTAGTGATGTAATATGACAATAGTGGTATCTCGCTAGCCCTTTCCGAGACCGCAAAACATAAATGCAGAGCACCTCCAAAGTTCAAGGAGCGACTAAACATTTTAATTCATGGTAAAAAAGATCCAGTCATGATGCACCCAACATTAGATACACACAATGCATCAGCATGACATCAGTTCTCTCAGGTTCTGGCGCTTATTTTAGAAGGTGATGACACAACATAAAAGTAAATAGATAGTCCCTTCGCAGAAGGAAGTAGTGATTTGCAGAGGTGCCAGAGCTCAAGTTTTAAAATAGATGTAAATGATATTTTGAGAAATGCACCCTTCTCATTTACTTCACGACTATCAGTTATCAATATCTTCCATGCTAAACACGCTAGTGGCAGTTCCCAAGCGATAACGTAAAGGTTATGACTCCATTGGGAGTTTTTGTTTGATTAATTGAGAGATCAATTCTTTTCGCAGTTTGGGACTGGGCATCCCTATTACCACCCTTTTCCCGTGCGATGGCGAGTGAATAAACACTTGACCTGAGAATAACGCGCTTAGCATGGAAGATACTGACCACCTCCTGTCGTTCCATGAACGATACAGGCACACAAAAAGGATATTTATTTGAAGTTTTTAGAGGTGGCACGTGCAAATTTACCTATCACCGCAGGGTAATACCGCATATGGGTAGGTATGGTGGACTCATCTGGAATAACTTGGGTTCAGGTTTTGGATGTACAAGCAGAATTCCCACTTAGTACAGGCGAAGGCTAGCAAATAGGTTGAGAAGCGGCCAGCTAGAGAGCAACAACGGTCATGATCATGCATTATGCATAAGTAACATTGGACACTAGCATGAGTAGGATATGAACACCATGAACATAAATATCATAGAGGCTATGTTGGTTTTGATTCAACTACATGCATGAACATGTGCCAAGTCAAGCCACTCGAACAACCAGAGGGGGATATCGTATCATCATAGTACATCACAATCATTTTAACGCAATGTTGACATCCAAGATAAATCATTATCCACTCCTAGCTACTTATGCATGGCATGAAAAACTATAATCTCTAATTGTCATTGCAAACATGTTTAATCATAATGGGCTAAATCATGGATACTAGGTTAAACATATTTACAAAAACAGAACAAGTCGAGTTCATACCCATTTCTCTCTACCATGGCCAGTTCATCGAATATCTTCATTATTGCCTTTCACTTGCACGACCGAACGGTATGAAAATAATAATAGTGCGAGAGTGCCATGGACTAAGCTGGAATCTGCAAACATTTTATTCAATAGGAGAAGGCAAGGTAAAATGGGCTCTTTGTTAGATCAACAATTATGCTTATGAGAGCCACTCAACATTTTCTCATGGTCTTGTCCTTGGTACGACTCAATAAAAAGAAAAGAAATTCAGAGAAACACATTGAAATATTTTTGGAGTTTTTGATTTTCTAGAACAAGCAAATAAAAAGGGAAAAGCAAAAACGAGAAAAACTATTTACATGGTAAAGCTCCCAACAAGCAAAAGAAGAACACAGAAATCTTTTTGGGTTTTATTTTAGTGCTACGGCTAAGTACTCTAGAAAGAAAATAAAAAAGAAGCCGGAAATACTTTTGTATTTTCTCAAAGTTTTTCAAACACACAAGAAGAAAGCGAGAAACTAAATTTAACATGGATAATACAATGAAGTGTGAACACCGATAACTGAAATGTGTGAACATGAATGTAAACTCAGTGAGAAATACGTACCCCCCAAGCTTACACTTTTGGCCTAACTTGGTAAGCAGTCAATAGTCGAACTGTTGAGGAGCAGGCATCCATGGATCCACTACTGAGGTTCCTCCTCTGCTGCAGCCTGGTTGTTCCGATAGGCGA
Organism: Aegilops speltoides; assembly: GCA_021437245.1. NCBI lineage: Eukaryota > Viridiplantae > Streptophyta > Magnoliopsida > Poales > Poaceae > Aegilops > Aegilops speltoides. Next base: position 184,454,304 of record CM038145.1, read on the forward strand.
TGATATTTGCAGGCATAATCTTGTATCCACCCCTGGCAATAGGATCAAACAAGGTAGGTGCAGGTAGTGGAATAATAGCATGAGTTCTCACACTAAAAACCAGGTTATAAGGAATAGGAATGTTAGGATAATCTACAGCAGTAAACTCGTGGTAATTCATGGCCGCGCGGTCTAAGTAAACCTTGGGCAAAGGATGATCATGCAGGCCTGTCTAAACATTAAAGCGAGCCGCCAAATGAGTGGCGTAAATACCCCCATGCATTTTACCCTTGGAGTTATTAATGTGGAGGTGACGTTCCACAGTAGCTCCCAAGCTATAAGTGTTGTCGCCCTCTAGTGCACGACGCAAAACAGCAAGGTCTGGTGAACTGAGTGCACCACCTTCTCTCTAGCAAGCAAGCATTCTGCAATGAAAAGAGAAAAATAATGAACAACAGGAAAATGCAAGCCAGCGGCAGTGATACCCGACACCCCTCTCTCATCACCCACTGTCAGAGTACGATAAAAGCTTTCAAACTCTGCAGGCTTAGGCTCTGTCGAACTATCATCAGAAGGAAGCAAGCATATTTCACAAAATTCAGTAAGCAGTATCTGATGGGGCTCAACATATAAATTAAATTGTACCTCAGGGGGATTATTCCTAGGAAGAAAAGTAAAACTTTGCATAAAGGTGTTTGTGAGGAGATGATACTATTCGCATTCAGCCTCAATGAAGTCGGTGAGGCTGGCATTAGCAGCATATTGTGCAAACTCTTGAAGGATTCCAGCCTCTTCCATGAACGGGGTATGTGGCCATTCGCATGGCCGTACTTTCGCCAATCTTCGGGTATGGAGATCACTGTCAGACGACTCCCCAATAACTCCCATGGAGTTCCTCTTGGAAGCAAGCTTCCTAAAGATATTCATCTTTTTCCTATGAAGAAAATTCTGAAATTGTTAGTCCACAAATTTTTCTCAACAAAACTTTGCAAAATTGATAGCAACTACTCATAGGGATACATATAGGCTATAGCAAGCATTCAAACTACTTAGAACTCTAAGAATTCAACATGCAAGCTCATCTACAGCAGCACCAAGAGTAGCTAATTATTCAAAATATAAATTACTAAAGCAAAAACTAATTGGACAAACGGAGGAGTCACATACCAAGCAACAATCCCGTGAAACAGTTTCGGAAACGGAGCTTCGAGCAAAGAGATCGAAATCCACAGGTTTGAGAGCAAGAACACGAGAGAGAGAGCAATGGTGAATTTTTTCTGGAGGTAGGTGATGATGTGGTGCGAAGGGATAAGTGAGGGGGCCACGTGGGGACCACAACCCACCAGGGTGAGCCTAGGGGGTCTTGGCGTGCCTAGGTGGGTTGTGCCCACCTGGTGCACCCCCCTCTGGTATTATTTGCACCAAAAATTCTTTAATATGCAAGAAAAATCGTATTAAATTTTCAGAGCATTCTGATTTATTTGTGGGTCATTTTTTATTGCACGGGAAATTCAGAAAACAGACAAAACATGGCATTTTATTTTATATAACTGATAAGGTAGGGACAGAAGGTAGTGCCCACTAAATTCATCAACTTCACACCTCTCAAAAATGATCCATTAATAAGGTTGATCAGGTCTTATTAACAACCACTTTCGATTAGCATGAAACTGAAGAACTTTCATAAATCACTAAGTTATCTTAACTGGGATATGAATGTCCCCAACAATAAGCATTTCATATTTCTTTTTAACAGTAGGTAGAGGTAGTTGAAAACTTCCAATAGTGATTGTCGGAGATTTTTCAATAACATTAATACCATTCACTTGGAATTGTTTCTTCGGAAAGTGCACCGTATGCTCAATACCATTGATATGAAAAGTGACCTTGCTTTTATTGCAAGCAATAACGGCCCCTGTAGTATTCAAGAAGGGTCTACCAAGGATAATCGACATGTTGTCGTCCTCGGGCATCTCAAGTATAACAAATTCAGTCAAAATAGTAACATTAGCAACAACAAAGGGCACATCCTCACTGATAACGATAGGTATGGCAGTTGATTTGTCAGCCATTTGCAAAGATATTTCACTAGGTGTGAGTTTATTCAAATCAAGTCTTTTATATACAGAGAAAGGCATAACACTAACACTAGCTCCTAAATCACATAAAGTAGTTTTCACATAGTTACTTTTGATGGGGAAAGGTATAGTTAGTATTCCTGGGTCTCCAAGTTTTTTAGGTACTCCATATTTAAAAGTATAATTAGCAAGCATGGTGGAGATTTTAGCTTCCGGTATTTTTCTCTTATGGGTGAGGATGTCTTTCATGTACTTTGCATAAGGAGGCATTTTCAAGATATCGATCAGCGATGCAAAAAGATCGGCCTCGACATTCCAAAGAAAGCGTTTAAATTCTTCATCATCTTTCTTTTTAGTTGACTTGGGTGGAAAAGGCATAGGTTTTTTAACCGACGTTTCTCTTTCTTTACCGTGTTTTCTAGCAACAAAGCCTCTTTTATCGTATCGTGTATTCTTGGGTTGTGGGTTATCAAGATCAACATTTGGTTCTATTTCAACATCATTATTTGGTTCTTTTTCATTGTTTGGTTGAGCATCTTCATGAACATCAGCATTATCTTTTTCATTATTATTAGGTGAGTGTTCAGTACCAGATTGAGTTTCAGCATCAGAAATTGAAACATCATTATCATTATCAGGAGGTTTTTCTACTTCATGTTCACTAGTAGCATGCAAAGTCCTATCATTTTTCTTTTTCTTCTTCTTTTTAGAAGGACTAGGTGTAGTGGTGTTGTTCCTTTGTGGATCCCGTTCAATTCTTTTTGGGTGTCCCTCAGGAAAAAGTGGTTCCTGAGTCATTTTACGTCCTCTGGTTGCAACTCTAACAGAAAAGTCATGTATGTTGTTATTCATTTCATCTAGCAATTCTCTTTGAGATTTAGCAACTTGTTCTAACTGGGTTTGTACCATAGAAGCATGCTTTCCCACACCTCTAACATCATTTGAGATTCTAAATAACAAGTCACCCAAGCGAGCAATCATATCAGAGTTATATTTCAATTGTTTCATAACATTTGCATTGAAGTGATCTTGCTTTCTAATATAATTCTCAAACTCATAAAGGCATTGGCCAGGGTGCATATTGTGAGAATTATCATTATCATTTAATTTCATTAGAGAATTTACCTCTACCACCTTAGGCAGTGGTGGTGTATCAAGCCCATGTATTTCTTCAATAGGAGGTAAATTTTTGACATCCTTAGCTTTAATACCTTTTTCCTTCATGGATTTCTTTGCCTCTTGCATATCTTCAGGACTGAGATATAGTATACCCCTCTTCTTCGGAGTGGGTTTAGGCGGTGGTTCGGGAAGCGTCCAATCATCATAATTTTTCAATATGTTATTCCATAATTCTTTAGCTTGCCCAATAGTTCGTTCCCTGAAAGCACAACCAACACAACTATCTAGGAAGTCCCTAGAAGCATCCGTTAGTCCATTATAGAAGATATCAAGTATTTCATTTTTCTTAAGAGGATGACCAGGCAAAGCATTAAGCAATTGGAGAAACCTCCCCCGAGCTTGTGGGAGACTCTCTTCTTCAATTTGCACAAAGTTAAATATCTCCTGCAAGGTAGCTTGTTTCTTATGAGCAGGAAAATATTTTTTAGAGAAGTAATAAATCATATCCTGGGGACTACGTACACAACCAGGAGTAAGAGTATTGTACCAAGATTTAGCATCACCCTTTAATGAGAATGGAAACAATTTGAGAATATAGTAATAACGTGTTTTCTCATCATGAGTAAAAAGGGTGGCTATATCATTCCACTTAGTAAGATGTCCCACAATGGTTTCAGTTTCATAACCATGGAAAGGATCAGATTCAACGAAAGTAATTAACTCTGGGTCGACAGAGAATTCATAATCCTTATCATCAATAAAGATAGGTGAGGTGGCAAACTTAGGATCATATTGCATTCTAGCATTCAGAGATTTTTCTTTATACTTGCATAATAATTTCTCTAGATCATCTCTATCCTTACAAGCAAGAATATCTCTAGTTGTCTCCTCATTCATAACATAACCTTCCGGTACCTTAGGCATTTCATATCTAGGAAGGCTAGTTCTAGTAGGTGTTTCAAGCTCATCATCAGATTCAACAATATCATGTTGTCTTACTCTAGCAATTTGTTCATCAAGAAATTAACCTAGTGGCACATCATCATCATGCAAGGTACTAGCATCATCATAAGCATCATTCAGAGCAGAAGTAGCATCATCAATAACTTGCGCATATAAGGATTGATAGCATGTGGTGTTGTTGCAAGTTTACTTATAACAGAAGGTGAATCTAAAGCAGTCTTAGAGGGAAAAATAGTAGTCTTAGCATCCTTCAGATTCTTCATAGTGAATAATTGATAATAATCTCAAGTGACTCAACAAATATAGCTATGCTCTCCGGCAACGGCGCCAGAAAAAGGTCTTGATAACCCACAAGTATAGGGGATTGCATCAATTTTCGAGGGTAGAGTATTCAACCTAAATTTATCGATTCGACACAAGGGGAGCCAAAGAATATTTGCAAGTATTAGCAGCTGAATTGTCATTTCAACCATACCTGGAGATTAATTATCTGCAGCAAAGTGATCAGTAGCAAAGTAGTATGATAGTTTTGATAGTAGTGACAGCAGCAATAGTAACGGTAACAGTGATAGAAGTGATTTTGTAGCAAGTGCAACAGTAATGATAGCAGTAGTAACTTAGCGAGAACAATATAGGATAAATTCGTAGGCATTGGATCGGTAATTTGTTGGATGATATTCATCATATGACAGTCATAACCTAGGGCGATACGACACTAGGTCAAGTTCATAAATATAATGTAGGCATGTATTTCGTAAATAGTCATGCGTGCTTATGGAAAGAACTTGCATGACATATTTTGTCCTACCCTCCCGTGGCAACGGGGTCCTATTGGAAACTAAGGGATATTAAGGCCTCCTTTTAATAGAGAACCGGAACAAAGCATTAACACACGGTGAATACATGACTCCTCAAACTACGGTCATCACTGGGAGTGGTCCCGACTATTGTCACTCAGGGTTGCCGGATCATAACACATAGTAGGTGACTATACCTTGCAAGATTGGATCTAGAACATAGATATAATGGTGATAACATAAACGGTTCAGATCTTAAATCATGGCACCCGGGCCCAAAGTGACAAGCATTAAGCACGGCAAAGTCATAGCAACATCAATCTCAGTACATAGTGGATACTAGGGATCAAGCCCTAAAAAAACTAAATCAATTACATGAATAATCTCATCCAACTCCTCACTGACCAGCGAGCCTATGAAGGAATTACTCACTCTCGGTGGGGAGCATCATGGGCTTTGGCGATGGAGAAGGGTTGGTGATGACGAAGATCGAAGATCCCCCTCTCCGGAGCCCAGAACGGACTCCAGATCTGGCCTCACGATGAAGAATAGGAGACGGCGGCGGCTCCATCTCGTGGAATGCGATAATTCTTCCTTCCTGATTTTTTCTGGAAAAATGTGATTTTATAGCGTAGGTTCAGGGTCTATGAGGCCACCAGGTGGGGACAACCCACCTGGGTGCGCCTGGTGGGTTGTGCCCACCCAGGTGCCCCCCTCAGGTGACTCTTGGCTCCAGAAATTCTCTTTTATTGTATAACAAATCCTCGCAAAGTTTCGTTCCATTTCGAGAACTTTTATTTCTGCAACAAAACAACACCATGGTAGTTCTGCTGAAAACAATGTCAGTGCGGAGTTAGTTTCTCTCAAATCATGCAAATTAGAGTCCAAAACAAGAGGAAAAGCATTAGGAAAAGTAGATACGTTGGATACATATTAGTGATCTCACTGGCGCCAAGTGTGTGAAGCTTATTTGTGATATCAGTGAGGCGGTAGAACGTGAGCTGGACCTTTTCATTGTCATTTCTCTTGAAGCGATTGAAAAGATTTCGAAGAACATCAATCCTTGAGTCTCTCTAGGTTGAGACGCCTTCGTTGACCTTGGACAGCCAGTCCCAGACTAGCTTCGTGGTTTCCAGAGCACTCATACAGCCATACTATCCTTTGGTCGAATGACCACAGATGGTCTTCTTGGCGGTTGAGTCCAGTTGCGCGAACCTCTTGACATCAGCGGCGGTGGCACCTTCACCGGCCTTGGGAGCACCTGGCTTGACGACATACCGGAGGTCAATGTCAATGGCTTCAAGATGCATGCGCATCTTATTCTTCCAGTAGGGGTAATTAGTGCAGTCCAAGACGGGGCACGCAACGGAGACCTTGATTATCCCTCAGTCGACATAGCTAAAACTCCAGGTGGTTAAACCGAATCACACAAAACAAGGGAGCACCTTGCTCTGATACCAATTGAAAGTGCTAGTTATCGACTAGAGGGGGGTGAATAGGTGATTTTTTTGAAAGTTCTCAAAATATGAGGTCTTTGAAGACAAACAATTAAATGGAACCTATATGATATGCAGCGGAAGAAGGACTACACTAGACAGGACATAGTCAAGTAAGCAATATAATGAAAGCACGAAGACTAATAGCAGCTAGGTAGTACAGATCAGAATGGAAGATAGAATGAAGCCAAACAAGTAATAGTCTTTGCACAGTGAAGTCAAACAGATCAGGCAAGCAAGCAATGACTTCACGAAGACAAACTGAAATGTAAAGAAGGTGGGGGATAGAACCAATAGCTTGGTGAAGACAAAGATTTGGTAGACCAATTCCAGTTGTTGTGACAACTGTACGTCTGGTTAGGGAGGCTGAGATTGAACTTAGAAGACCACGTCTTCACCTTATTCCCCTTGAGCTAAGGACACCCAGTCCTCGCCCAATCACTCTGGTACGTCTTCAACGTAGACTTCCAAACCTTCACAAACTCCGTTCACCGGCGATGCACAATGAATCTTGGATCCTCAGAATGTGACGCCTAACCAACTGGAGGATACATAGTCCTCAAGTGTAACAAGTCTTCAAGTCACGCGGTGTCGGTGTACTAAAGTAGGGGTACCTTAGTACCCCGAACTTGTGCACAGGCAGTTGCAGCACCCCGCGGCAAGGCTCGCCGGGCGCCCGCCAAGACCCTCCGTCATTTCCACTTACTGCCATTCAAGAACAAAGTATCGACCAAGTAGACAAAAGCCCCGGCAAGAGGAGCTTGCCGGAAAGAACGAGGCCCCGGCAAGAGGAGCTTGCCGGGAAGGCCAGCCAAGGCGCTTCCAGAAGACTTGCCACGACGCCCCGCGCGTCCCGGCAAGGCCCGGCGGCCGGCAAGCTTGCCGGCGCGGCAAGAGAAGGGCCACGGCAAGGCACTTGCCGCGGCAAGGCTGCCACCCTGCACCCAAGCTCCAGCGCATCCAGCGACGTGTCACTCCAGGGCCATCCCAGGAGCACGTGGCGGTATTTGTGCAATATGCGGGCGAGGTGGCAAGAGGAGCTAACAAGGAGGCCATCGTGGCGTCGGTGGCGCCCCTAACGGTCGTTTCCTCACTTTGTTGGGGCGGCCGGACGGGCATAAATGCCCTTGTACCTGCCGTCGAGTTAGGTAGGGTACCTTTGTTAATTCTTGTTGTACCAACCTGCGTTTTTACTCTTTTGCCCCCTCTTCCTCGCTGCCACTGTTGGTGCCCCTTTAGACTATAAAGGGAGGCCCATGCGCGCGTAGAAGGGGTTCGGTTCATTCGACACATCCAACACCACCACACGCTCGCGCTCTCGAGCAAGAACAAATACAAACACAAAGCAGCAGTAGGAGTTTTATCTCTCCGGAGAGCTCCGAAGCTGGGTAAAAATCGCCCGTTTCCCCCGCGCGCTCGACCTCGATCTGCTCTGTGTACGCCCTCCGCTCCCTTGCCGGACTAGAAGGGGCCCCCTGCCCCATAGGTGCTCGTCCCCCATCACGACATCTTTGGCGCGCCAGGTAGGGGTGCGCCGAGGTCGTGAGCATCTGATCCGGTCTCCGCGCGCGCTACATCAACGCCTTCATCAACATGCCACCAAAGAAGAAGCCTTCGGAGGTGGCTGCTCCGTCTACATCGATTCTACCACCGCCGCAGGAGCAAACGGGCGGTGGAGTGGACACCGGCGGAGGAGCGGGCGCCGATGGTGGGACTCACGTCGTCACCAGGTCCAAAAACAAGGCCCCGCAAGCGTCGGCAACCGTGCAGACACCACGCCCTTCCCAGGAGGTGCAAGGTCGACAACGCCCCAGTGCTCCTAGGACCGTGCTCGCGTTGGAGCAAGGCCAAGCTGGTGGGTCGCGGGACATTCGAGACCAGCATGCACGCCAACATGCTGGCGCGAGTGAGGTACGGTCGCCCGGACGGGGTGTTGCTCCTTCCAACCCACTTGGGAGTCCGAGCACATCCCGCTCCTCGCGCCGCTCGTCGCCACCGCCACCCAAGACTGCAGAGGAAGCGCTGGCCCGAGCCCAGCTGCTTCTAGATTACCCTCCGGCGCCACACAAGATCGACGACTAGAGGATGACCATTTACAGCCTCATCGGCTTCGCCAACGGCGACAAGCCCCGGCAGCCGAGCGCATCGAAGCCCCGGCGAGGCGCCCAGGCGCAGGCCGATGCCGACAAGACCGCTGGGGGTGCCACTACGCGACTCCCGCCCGAAGGCGAGATCGCCCGGCTTGCGGGCCAACCCGACGCCGACTCCCGCTGCGTCGTCGGACCCGCGAACTTCGCCGCGATCAATGCCAAGTTCTCCAAACGGCGACACGAAGACGCTTCGTACTCGCATCGAGCGCGAAGAAGAGAAGCGGCGTCAATCGACCAAAGGCGTTGGGCCCACTGTCGATGTGCATGCACCAGGGGAACCAGGCGACTTGCCGTACACGACAGGTTGCCCTGCGTTCACCCGTGAGCTACGGCAAGTCCAGTGGCCCAGTACCAAGAACTTCAAGCCCGACGTGTCCGAGAAGTGCGATGGCAGGATACATCCGTCGGAGTTCCTCGGCATCTACACCATCGCGGTGCGAGGCTGCGGAGGGCGCGACGAGAAGATCTCGCCAACTACTTCCGGCGGTGCTCAAGCCCAACGCCGATCTTGGCTCATGCACTTGCCGGACGGCTCCATTTCTTCGTGGGCGGACTGTGCCATCGGTTTGTCGGCGCCTTCACGGCGCCACTGGCGACATGGCCAGAAGCGATCTGCACTGCTCGCGTCGAAGGAGGAGAACCCTGCGCAAGTACATACAGAGATTCAGCCAAGTGCAGCGCAACATCCCAGACGTCCACCCTGCCGCGGTTATAAGCGCGTTCCATCAGAACGTGCGTAACCGCAGGATGAGGGAGGAGATGGCGATGTGCAAGATCAGAGATGTCGGTGAGCTTTATGCTCTGGCCGACAAGTGTGCACGGGCTGAGGAGGGGAGGAGAATCCCCGGAGAGGCAACAGGAGCAGAAGGATCTGACAGTGAAGAGGACGCCGCCCCGGCAAAGAAGAACCGGAGGCGGAACAACAGAAAGAGAAAGGCTAAGGATGTGCTAGTCGTTGAGCATTCCGGCAACGAAGGCGGTTCTAGCAAGGCCAAAGCCAGCAACTCCGGCGAGGCTGTGGTGGCCACCGACAAGCAGGACGGCTCTAGCAAGCAATATTGCAAGATCCATTGGACCAAGGGCCATGATCTCCAAGCATGCAAGAAAGTCGAGCAGATGGCGAACTCTGAGAGCTGAATCTGGCGCCCGACAAGGAGAAGGCCCAGAAGGTGGCGGAGGATCGGCAAGAAGCTTCCCGCCAGGAGGGCGCCATGACAAGCCCAAGCAGCGGCAAGGAGATAGACCTCCCCGGGGCCGCGACAAGGACGAAGAAGAAGATGAGGATGATGAGATGGATGAGGATGAGACTGATGATCAAGAGTTTCAGAAGGCGACGGAGGTTTTCTGCGTTGACGGCGGTGCTTCTCTGCACACCTCGCACCGTCAACTCAAGCAATGGGTGCGGGAGGTGAACGCAGCAGAGCCATCAGTCGAAGCGCGCAAGCCCCTGAAGTGGTCCAGCACGCCCATCGTCTTTGACGTTGAGGATCACCTTGATCGCATCACTGCGGTCGGGTGCTTGCCGATGTTGGTCTCTCCAACTATCCGCAACCTCAAAGTCACAAAGATGTTGGTTGACGGCGGGGCCGGCCTTAATCTCATCTCCTCCGTAGTGCTCAAGAAGCTCCAGATCCCCGACAGCGAGCTCGAAGAAACCGGTACCTTTCAAGGGATAAACCCGGGAAGGAGCAAGCCGAAGGGGAAGATCACGCTGCCAGTAACATTTGGCAGTGAGCTGAATTTCAGGACAGAGAGGGTCGCGTTCGATGTTGCAGATTTACCATTGCCATACAATGGGATACTCGGCCGTCCAGCGCTTGCCAAGTTCATGGCAGCCTCTCATTATGCCTACAACGTGCTCAAGATGCCTGGTCCGATAGGTGTTATTTCTGTCCAAGGCGACAAGAAGGATGCACTTATCTGCACCGACAAGATCTACTGGGAAGCAGTAGCCGCAGCGGAGCGCCAACCACTTGCCGCTGAAGCTCCCCGGGGGAAGGAGAAGGCCAAGTCCGGCGAGTGTAGCCCTGATGCCTACTCCGGCAAGCGCACCTCTCCGGAGTGCTGCGCTGCCGTCGAGGACGCACCATCGAGCCCCACCGGCAAGTAGAGCAAAGAGAGCAGTCGTTCTCGAACTTTTGAGCCATATACCTTGAAAGACCGTACCTTGTATGGAAAACTTGAACGCGAAGGGATCGAATCGCGGGTAAGTTGCGCCCTTGATCTATTTCGAGTCCGCTCAACAATGAAAGCGCGCTGCGACTAGCCCGACGAGATTTCTTGCCGGGGACAGCACCGCCGGCCGGGCTCGATGTCCCTTTTCGACAAGTGTGCTTGCACCGGCAAGTTCCCTAAAAAGCGTAAGGGTAAAAACATACAAGGGAGGGAATCAAGGAAGAAGTGCAGCCTTGCTGGAGCGTAGAAGACGGAAAAGCTAAGTTGCTAAAGTTTGAGTACGAATGCTGTCGGTTTTAAATTTTCTATGTTATATTCCTTGAGCGTCCTGTACCTTGTATGGGAAACCTGTGCTTGTGGAAGGAGCCGACTCGTGGCTAAGTTAAGCCCTTGATTTGTTTCGAGTCCGCTCGACAATAAAAGTCTTGCTGCGACTAGCCCGACAAGGTTTCTTGTCGGGGCTACACCGCCCGTGAACTGCTGATGTTCCGCACTCAGCAAGTGTGTATGCGCCGTCAAGTTCCCTAAAAGCGTAGGGTAAAAACATACAAGGGGTGCGACGGGGTAAAGGACGTAACATAACGAGCCTTGCCGTGGGACATCCTTTGTATGAAAAACCTGTGCGCGGAGGAACGGATCGCGGCTACGTTGCGCCCTTGATTTGTTTTCGAGTCCGCTCAACAATGAAAGCGCTGCAACTAGCCCGACAAGGTTTCTTGCGAGCCCACACCGCCCGAAGAGGCTGCGGCGTTCACTTTTCGAGAAGTGTGTTCGGCGGCAAGTTCCCTAAAAGCATAGGGTAAACATACAAAGGATGTGACATAGCGAGCATAGCACAGGATGAAGTTACATTACAAAAATAACTTATTACGGCGCTACCTAAGTTGTTCTTATGGTTGAAATAACAGCAACAAGGAAAGAGCAAGAAGGCGCACCGGCACCTGAGCCCGACAAACCCGCATTGTCGGGGGCTGCAGGCACCAAGGTCCCTCCGCGGCAAGCCAGGGTCGCCGGGGGCTGCGATGCCAGCGGCAAGAACAAAAGAAAAGGGCGCAGGCTCCTGTGTCCCGACAAACCAGAGTTGCCGGGGGCTGTGGTATCAGATAAGTTTTTCATCCCTCATCATGCACCCTCTTACGGACTGGGGAATGCGGGGCCGCATCCTTGAACGAGCGTGCCTTGTATGAAAAACCCGAACGCAAAGGAGCCGAATCGTGGCCAAGTTGCGCCCTTGATTTGTTTCCGAGTCCGCTCAACAATACAAGCGCGCTGCAACTGACCCGACAATGTTTCTTGCCGGAAACAGCACCGCCAGCGGGCTGCTGATGTTCCGCACTCAGCAAGTGTGCTTATGCCGTCAAGTTCCCTCGAAGCGTAGGATAAAAACATACAAGGCGCAGGATCAAGTAAAGGATATAACCCGGCAAGCATTCCTTTTTTCATTAAAAACATCCCATTCCAGTACAAGTCCGTAGAGGATGAAAAACATGAAAGAGAGGATTACAAGTTTTAAATGCAGCTAAGGCCCGAAGGCTTACAAGTTGAAAAGATAAGATGCCCGTAATCCTTTTCCTGTTTCTCTCTTCAGGAGGTAGGTCAAGAGGCCCGGCAAGAGAAGTTTGCGGGAAGGGCAAAAAGGCGCCTAGGTGAGCTACGGGTGCGAAGACACCAAGAGAACATCCGGGGCGGCGGGGGCTTGGCGGAGGCGGAGGCGCCGAAGCGAGCTCGAGGCAGGCGGCGGGGCGTCGGCCTGCGTCGAGGCACCACGCCTCGTGCTCAACAGCGGCCTTGCCGCCACCCCTCTTCCTCTTCCGCAGCCTCCCTACGCCGGCCGCCCAAGGAGACGACCCCGGGGAGTTCAGAAGGCCGGCGACCCGGATGATGGGGTCGCCGGTGGCGCGCGAGGCGACGGCCGACGCCTAGTCGGACCCACCGCCCTCATCGTCGCTGTCGCTCTCCTCCTCGTCACTCTCGCTCGAGGGGGAGTCTTTGCTATCGGAGGAGCTGTCCACGCAACATCTCGCCCGGGTGCCGGAGTCCCCGAAGACCTTGACGGCGAGAAGGTCGCCCTCCATTAACTTAAAATGGAGGGTGAACCCCGCCGTCAAGCTGTGGATGCGGGCGAACGTCTTCCACCCTCGATCAAAATACATCACGCCGGGGGCTGGGGATACGACACTAACTCGCGTGCCGCTGATCCCACAGCCCCTCATGCGCAATTCCAGCATCTCGGGCGGGTCCGGCTCCATCGCGCTCGCAAACGGAGCCGGAAGCCGGAGGCGACGACGAGGTGCCCGGCGCAGCTTGACGAAGAACTCCCAAGGATCGTCCCCGGTATGGACCGCCTCAAGGAGAGGAACTGCCGGCGGAGGCGAGGGTGGCGTACCGCCCCAGCCGCCTCTTCCCCGAGCGCTCCGACCACGTCCTCGACCTCGTCCACGACCTCGCCCCCTCCCTCTTCCCCTCGTGGCTGGCTCCGCCACCACCGGCGCGGGATAGGGAGAGGCGCGCTGCCTGGTGGCGACCCTCGCCGCCACCGATGAAGGACCAGGGTTCCCTCCCTCCATGGCGGATGAGAGGAAGAGTAGCCGAAGTTGAAGAAGGGAGAAGATGAGGAAGTGCGGGATTTTTGCGCTCCCCTTCCGCCCCTTTTTAAGGAGCGAGGTGGGGGCCCGGCCGCCCCGCCCAGCCAATCGGAGCACGGGGAGAGCAGAGGAACGGGGCCGACCCACCACCTCCACCCGTGACGGCTCGGTTTCCCACCTTCACCGCCCACGACCCCACGCGCATGGGAGCCGCGTGGCGGGGAGGCAAAGCCGGGGCGACAGATGAAGTGACTTCACCCTGCCCCATGATCACAGGGATCGGCGCCTCGAAAATCGCGCACACTACCCACGCCTCCCACGGCGCTGCAATCGACGCGTGCCGTTGCGGGGGGACGCGGTGGAAGCGGAGTAGGTTTTGTGTGGACCCAGGCCGCGCGTGCCCGTGCACTGTTTTGGGCCTGGCCCAACAGCGCTCGGCACCGTGTATGGCCCAGGCCGGGGCTCTGTCGGTGTACTAAAGTAGGGGTACCTTAGTACCCCAAACTTGTGCAGGCGATTCTGACACCACGGCAAGGCTCGCCGGGCGCCCGGCAAGGCTCGCCGGGCGCCCGCCAAGACCCTCCATCATTTCCACTTACTGCCATTCAAGAACAAAGTATCGACCAAGTAGACAAAAGCCCCGGCAAGAGGAGCTTGCCGGGAAGGCCAACCAAGGCGCTTCCAGAAGACTTGCCACGACGCCTCGCGCGTCCCGGCAAGGCCCGGCGGCCGGCAAGCTTGCCGGCGCGGCAAGAGAAGGGCCACGGCAAGGCACTTGCCGCGGCAAGGCTGCCACCCTGCACCCAAGCTCCAGCGCATCCAGCGACGTGTCACTCCAGGGCCATCCCAGGAGCACGTGGCGAGGCGCTGTGCAGCCATGCGGAGCGAGGTGGCAAGAGGAGCTAACAAGGAGGCCATCATGGCGATCGGTGGCGCCCCTAACGGTCGTTGTACACTGTTGAACACTGTTGTACCCTTGTCCTTGTCCCCTTGTCCCCTGCCGTCAGAGTTAGGTAGGGGACACTGTTGAACACTGTTGTACCAACCTGCGTTTTTACTCTTTTGCCCCCTCTTCCTACGCTGCCACCTATTGGTGCCCCCTTCAGACTATAAAAGGGAGGCCCATGCGCACGTAGAAGGGGTTCGGTTCATTCGACACATGCAACACCACCACACGCTCGCGCTCTCGAGCAAGAACAAATACAAACACAAAGCAGCAGTAGGAGTTTTATCTCTCTGGAGAGCTCTGAAGCTGGGTAAAAATCGCCCGTTTCCCAGTAAGCGCTCGACCTCGATCTGCTCACGTCGCCCTCCTTCGCCCGGACTAGAAGGGGCCCCCTGCCCCATAGGTGCTCGTCCCCCGTCACGACACGCGGACAGAAAGACTTTGGTGATGCCTAACACTCTTTGGCTCTGGGTATTTTGGGCTTGGTCCTGTCAAGGATCTCTCTCTCTCTCAAAGGCTTCAGAGATGGGTTGCTCTCAAACGACAAAAGTCGTGCACTCACTCTGAGCTGCCACCAATTTATGGTGGATGGGGTGGGCTATTTATAGCCATGAGGCAACCCGACATGATATGTCCGAAATGATCGTGGGTCACTAAGGAACCGACACGTGTCCAACGGTCGGATTTCAAACACACGCGGCAGCTTGGCTTGGGCTACAAGCAAAGCTGACTCATCCAATTCTGGATAAGATTTGCTCTCATTGTCTTCGCTCGAAGACATAGTATTTTGGTTGAGCATCACGTCGGTCTTCTGACTTTGTTCACTTGGACCCCACTTAATAGTACGGTGGTTCCTATGACTCAATAAAGAATAAAATGAAACCACAAAAGAAACTATGTCTTCGCACTCCATAGTTTTCAAGTGAATGTCTTCACGGGTCATTATCTTCAACGTGAATGTCTTCACAAACCACCATTGTCTTTAATGTCTTCATACATTTTTAGGGGTCATCTCTGGTAGGAAAACTAAATTAATGAGGGACGTCTACCTATGTTATCCTGCAATTCTCACAAACACATTAGTCCCTCAACCACGTTTGTCGTCAATACTCCAAAACCAACAAGGGGTGGCACTAGATGCACTTACACCCCTCGACCACCATAAGTGAAAAATCAACTCCTACAACATTAGTATGTCCTCTTTTATGTATGGTGTGTTGGTTACTCATGCTTGTGTGAATCTTGTTCCAATTCACATGTGGAAGACTATATGTGTTAAAATTACGGGGCGCGATAGGCGCCAGCTGACCGGCCGAAACTTTCGGCCGGTCCAATTGTAGTTGTATGATTGAACAGCCTCCGGTCGTGTGATCTTTCTTCCTTCCCTAACCCCTCGCATGAACACCAATTACCCTACATAGAATGTGTGTGCAAGAGGGGCGCTACCCCTCATCGGCTGCCATCCCCCTTCACAAACTCGTCGTCGATGAACTCCCCCGGCAGTCGTCAATCGCCATCACCGATCGTCGGGCGCCCGAATGGTCCCACGGAATCCTTGTTGCCGGACGGCTCGCAGCACCTTGGGTTGCCGTTGTAGCAAAAAAATGTCTATCGTCCCAGCTTCCTTCCCCCGATTGCAAACCATCACAATGTTGTTGCCATCGGCCACAAAAAATAAACCCCACCAATCCCAGCTCCCAGTCGCCGGTTTCACACCATGGTAGCATTTGTTTGCCATTGTTCCAGCAAAACAAGATTGTGGTTCCAGCAAAACACAAAAACGGCATGGGACGCAAAAACAGTGAAACGTTTCCAACAAAACATAAAAAATAATGCTTCCAACAGAAGAAAAACATGGTTCCAAGAAAAAGAACTTGCCCGTTCCAACAAAAGCCATGGATCGTCGTTGTTGGACCATAGCAAAAGAAGAAGCTGGTTCCAACAATGATGGATCCCCGCGGCGTGGCCGTCACTAGTCGTAGCAACAACCATAGCTGGTTCCAGCATTTATTCTGGCTGGTTGCAACTCCATCGCCCTACGGTTGTTGCTCTGCTGTGCCGAGGTTGTAGCATCTCCGCCGATGTCTCGCATTGGTGGTAGGCGGTGGCCGCCCCCGCTCGTAGCCCGTCGTCGCCTCCCCGAAACACCGACTTCTGCTGCTTACAGCACTTGGGCTTGCCGATTCTAGCACAACGTTGTGGGCATCACAGCCCCCAACTTGTAAGCTTCGGTGGCCGACCTTTTGTCACGATGGTATTGCCGTCGCCCTTGCCCGTGTGTTGCCATGGATTTTGTGGCGCATTGTTGGGGAACGTAGCATGCAACTTCAAAAAAATTCCTACGATCACGCAAGATCTATCTAGGAGATGCATAGCAATGAGAGGGGGAGAGTGTGTCCATGTACCCTCGTAGACCGAAAGCGGAAGCGTTAGTTTAACATGGTTGATGTAGTCAAACGTCTTCACGATCCAACCGATCAAGCAACGAACGTACGGCACCTCCGAGCTCGGCACACGTTCAGCTCGATGAAGTCCCTTGAACTATTGATCCAGCAGAGGGTCAAGGGAAAGTTTCATCAGCACGACGGTGTGGTGACGGTGATGGTGATGTGCCCCGCAGGGCTTCGCCTAAGCACTACGTGAATATGACCGGAGGAGTAAACCATGGAGGGAGACGCCGCACACAGCTTGGAACAATTAGCGTCTCTCCAAGGGGTGCCTTGCCCATGTATATAAACGAGGGAGAGGAGGAGGCCAGCCACCAGGGGCGCGCCAAGAGACGGGAGTCCTTCTAGGACTCCAGTCATAGTAGGATTCACCCCCCCCCCTTTTCCTTCTTCCGGAAGGGGAAAGGGGGAAAGGAGAGGGAGTAGGAGAAGGAAAGGGGGGCGCCGCCCCCTTCCCTAATCCAATTCGGCCTCCTCCCTTGTGTGGGGCGTGCCAGCCCCTTGTGGGCTGGTTAGCCTCCCTCCTATGGCCCATATGGCCCATATCTTTCCCCGGGGGGTTCCGGTAACCCCTACTGTACTCCGGTATGTACCCGATACACTCCGGAACCCTTCTGGTGTCCGAATACTACCTTACAATATATCAATCTTTACCTCTCAACCATTTCGAGACTCCTCATCATGTCCGTGATCTCATTCGGGACTCTGAACAATCTTCAGTAACCAAACACATAACTCATATAATACAAATCCTCACCGAACATTAAGCGTGCGGACCCTACGGGTTCGAGAACTATGTAGACATGACCGAGACACCTCTCCGGTCAATAACCTATAGCGGAACCTGGATGCTCATATTGGTTCCCACATATTCTATGAAGAACTTTATCGGTCGAACCGTTATGACAACATACGTTATTCCCTTTGTCATCGGTATATTACTTGCCCGAGATTCGATCGTCGGTATCCTCATACCTAGTTCAATCTCGTTGCCGGCAAGTCTCTTTACTCGTTTCGTAATGCGTCATCCCGTAACTAACTCATTACTCACATTGCTTGCAAGGCTTATTATGATGTGCATTACCAAGAGGCCCTAGAGATACCTCTCCGATACTCGGAGTGACAAATCCTAATCTTGATCTATGCCAACCCAACAAAACACCTTCGGAGATACCTGTAGAGCGTATTTATAATCACCCTTTTATGTTGTGACGTTTGGTAGAACACAAGGTATTCCTCCGGTATTCGGGAGTTGCATAATATCATAGTCAAAGGAATATGTATAAGTCATAAAGAAAGCAGTAGCAATAAAACTTAATGATCATTATGCTAAGCTAACGGATGGGACTTGTCCATCACATCATTCTCTTAATGATGTGATCCCGTTCATCAAATGACAACACATGTCTATGGTCAGGAAACTTAACCATCTTTGATTAACGAGCTAGTAGTAGAGGCATACTAGGGACACTTTGTTTTGTCTATGTATTCACACATGTATCAAGTTTCCGGTTAATACAATTCTAGCATGAATAATAGATATTTACCACGACATAAGGAAATATAAATAACAACTTTATTATTGCCTCTAGGGCATATTTCCTTCAGTCTCCCACTTGCACTAGAGTCAATAATGTAGTTCACATCATCATGTGATTTAACACCAATAGTTCACATCTTTATGTGATTAGTTCACATCGCCATGTGACTAACACCAAAAGGGTTTACTAGAGTCAATAATCTAGTTCACATCGCTATGTTATTAACACCCAAAGAGTACTAAGGTGTGATCATGTTTAGCCTGTGAGAGAAGTTTAGTCAACGGGTCTGTCACATTCAGAGCCGTATGTATTTTGCAAATTTTCTATGTCTACAATGCTCTGCATGGAGCTACTCTAGCTAATTGCTCCCACTTTCAATATGTATCCAGATTGTGACTCAGAGTCATCCGGATCGGTGTAAAAGCTTGCATCGACGTAACTCTTTACGACAAACTCTTTATCACCTCCATAACCGAGAAATATTTCCTTAGTGTTGTGGAATTATCACGTCAGATGTCCTAGTGTGAGGACTTAGTCGTGGAGCCATCGCAATGAGATTAGCTTAAAGGGGTTAAACCGG
Source organism: Aegilops speltoides (assembly GCA_021437245.1). Lineage (NCBI taxonomy): Eukaryota > Viridiplantae > Streptophyta > Magnoliopsida > Poales > Poaceae > Aegilops > Aegilops speltoides. The sequence continues at coordinate 184,473,160 of CM038145.1, forward strand.
ACAAAGGACACGGGGAGTTTATACTGGTTCGGCCCCTTGCGGTGAAGGTAAAAGCCTACAATCCAGTTGTGGTCGAATTGATGGGGTCTCGATGATTAGGGAGCAAATCAGCTTTACCTGGTTCTCAAGTTGTTGTTTCTTGTCCCTGAACCGCCGCCGGGTCATCCCTTTATATACACAGGTTGACGCCTGGTGGTTTACAGAATCCCGATGCCGGCTCATACACGTGTCCGGCTCGGTTTCTACCCTTTCCTATCTTACCATACAAGTTACACATCACATGGCGGTTTATATCTACGGGCCCTAATCCGCCTTTGGGCCCTGGGCCTTTAAATCTCTGTAGTAAAGCGCCATACTCCTTGTCTTCATGGGTTTCAATACGGATGACTCCTTATGAGTATAACCCGGCCCCTCCTGGGTGGTTTATACTCAATAGTTATATCCCCAACATTAGGCCCCAGATTGATTTGAACCTGTTCATGTCAATCTTCAACACTTAGGAAAATTTCTCCTTGAACATCTTCATGTGAACCTTGTAAACCGCCATGACATCATCTTCCAAGATTGTAATAAACCGCCATGACGTCACCTGCTTATTAAAACCGTATATACTTCCCTTTTATTAATAAACTCCGAAAATCAAGGTGACAGCTCTGTCACACATCCATTTTTTGAGCTCCTCGATTCCCGTGCCTATCACTTATTCCTTCGTCTTATAAATAGGGCTGAGGGTCCTTTTCCTTTTCTCCCCTTGCCTCTTCGTCTTTCTTCCACCTCGCGTCGCCTCAGTGCTCAAGCACAGCCGCCGTCGTCGACCTTCGCCTCTGCCCCAACAACGGCCGCTGCATCAACCTGATACGATCAGATCCTCGTCTGCACGCCTCCGCGCTCAACATCCCTGGTAACTCCTTCTTTGCTCTTCCCATAGATCCTGTTAGGGTTTTCCGCGAGTTCATCGAAGCTCAGTGCTGTTCTTCCCTGTTCTTCTCCATAGGGTGAACGGCGAGGTTAATCTGGTATTTTTCCTATGTAGTCGTAGCTTATAATCCCCTTTTCCGCCATTAGCGCATCCTCTCTGTGTAGAAGAAATCTCAACTAGATCTGATGAACTGCTTAAGCACAAGTATCTTAGGTCTAAATATATTTTGATTTGCTGACACGCTGCAGATCTGAAATTATCATATCAATCTGTGAAACTTGTTTCTCATCACTTCAGATCTGTACTTTCCACACTAGTATAGGCGGTTTAATTTTTAGAAAATGATAACCCGCCAGGTACCATTAGTCCTCCCTTAAACCGTCGATTTGCCTTTAATGTCAAAATCCGGTTTAACATGTACATATGTTTCAATGTCTTCTCCCTCCGTCCTTGCGCCGGTTTATACGTGTCAGTCATGAATCTTAAACCGGCATTGATCCTCTTTTCCAGCTTGTCGTTGAAATGGCCAAACAGTTCTATGCTTGCAATTGGGTCCCTTCCCGAGTTACTGAAGAACAATTAAATGGGTTTGTTGCCACTGGCGTTTTAGCGAAGAAGGAAGTTATGCAGTGGAGAGTTCCCGGTCCAGAAAATCCTCCTAGACCCGAAAATGGAGAGGTGGTTGTGTTTATTGACCATCTGGGTCGCGGGTTTAGCCCGCCCGGTTCAAAATTCTTCCGTGATGTGCTTGCTAGCTTTCAACTCCACCCTCAAGATATTGGGCCTAACTCTGTGTCCAACATTTGTAACTTTCATGTTTTTTGTGAGGCTTATCTGCAAGAAGGACCCACTGTTGAGAAGTTCAGAGATTATTTCTATTTGAACCGCCGTACTGAATTCATAGATGGGCCCAACACTGAACTGGGCAGGGTTTCAATTCAGAAGAGAAAAGATGCCAGCTTCCCTCATGCCAAGCATCATAGTCATCCCAAGGACTAGAATCAAACTTGCTTTTATTGCCGTGATACATCTCCACCTGATGAGAATCCTCTGCCGGGTTACCGTGCTCACCGGCTTACCAACACTCATCTATTTCCCCAGCGGCTAACTGCTAAGGAACGATCAAAATATGCCCCTCGGCTATCAAAACACAGAGCTTTTGTTGCAAACGGATTGACAGGCATTGACTTTGTTCGATGCTGGGTTTCTTGGAGCATTATGCCTTTAAGCCGGCGCCCCGGTTTAATATGTGAATACACATGGGATCTGAAAGACCCTCGGCGTCATATTGACATCCAGCTCACTGATGATGAAGTCACCGAATCTGTCAAACAAATGCTTGAACGGTGGCGGTGTATGCACAAAGAAGGGCTCGATCCTTACGTACTTCAACAAACCGCCAGCTATAAGAATTGCATCACTCTTTTTAATCCGTCCTCCTGTAAACACTCTATTATAACCTTTTTGCTAATCTTTGCAGGGCGATGATCCATTTTGGAAGCGGAAACTGCAGGATAAACCGGCGAAGCCACAGGATAAACCGGTGAGAGCGCCTCGCGTCAAGACCAAAGTTACAAAGAAACCAGCGAAGAAGAAAATCGCCGAGTCCACTGACTTGCCCAATGATGAAGAGCTTGATGACCTGGAGTCAGAGGTAGAACTTGACTCTCTTGGTTCTTTTTTCGTACACCTCATTGACAATTATCATTATCAGGATGATGTGGAGGCTAGCCGAGTTGGTGAGGTAGAGGTAATTATTCTTTCTTCTGACTCAGATCCCGTGCCACACCAAAAATCCGTCGAGCAGCCCGGAAAGTAAAATTTTCATGCCCTCTTGCTTATTTGGATCCGCACTTTCTTTTAACGACTCAGCAGGATGAAGCTCGCCACACAACTCGGCATAGCGGCCAAGTGGTGACCTCCTCCGGTTTACCGAACTCTCCAGTTTGTAAACGCCGCCAAGAGGTTTCTTATACTCCTGACACACTTTGTCCTCAAGTGGGTTACTTCCGATACCCCCTTAATCCGTCTGACTCAAATTATCAGGGAACCTCCCATTCATCACCCGGCGAGTCATCGGCCACACAACTCCCTCCCCTCAAAATTGTTCCTGGGTAAGCATATTACACTTAGCCCTTTATGCCTTGTATTTATTTATTATACTAACTTTTGTGTCTGTTCTTTCCAGTGCCAAAGCCAGACTTAGCAAGAAGGGTAAGTTGAATAAACCGACCGATGAGAATCCGGCCACTGAACCGGAGAAGACCCAAGGGACCTTTGATCCGAATGCTGATACCATCCTGGATGACCCGGTACCTCAGGTTCAGGATACTTTTGTTGAACCGGTAGAGATAAATCTGACGAGCCAGACTGCTGATCCGCCAAGCCCATCTGCTGATCCACCAAGCCCAGCAAAAACAACTAATAAACCGCCAAGCCCAGCCAAAACTAATGATGACACCACAGATGATATTATGATTACCGGTGTTGGCCATACTGCTCCTGGCAACCATATCGCTTTATCAAAGCATAGTGCCAAGGAAGAGTTTTCTGCTATGGACAAGGGCAAGTGGAAAACAGACTTATCAAGTTATGCCCATCTCAACGCCCAAGACATTGATTCTGGATTTTTGAACCGCCTGTACACAAGCCGCGACTATGAAACCGGTTTAGTGGGCCTGATGAAGGAGCGGTATGAGGTAAATATCACTCACTCTTGCATAAGGTATCTTTCCTTATGACTGGTTCAGGCTATCAATTCCAGTAGCCCCCAAGGGTCGGTTCATAATATTGATGAACCCGGACTTGTAGTAGAATCAATATTTAATTTTGCTTGTATAACCCCCATGGACCAGTTTATACCTTAAGGATGAACCGGTACATCTTCTGTCATGCAGCTTTCAAAATTTCTGATAATCATCAAGTAATCCGTTTGAATTGGAAAAATCCATAACCTGAACTTGAACAAACATACATTAGCCCCCAAGTGCCAAGTAGATAACTTGTTAAGTGCTTGGGACTTTTAAAAATGACAGTGGATAAAAAGCAATCTGCATTAGCCCCCAAGTGCCAAGTGTATAACTTGTTATGTGCTTGGGACTTCAAAGATATACTACCAACTCATTAACTGTCTCTTGCAGGCTGAGCTGACCAAAAAGGAATCTCAAATCGCCGACCTTCAAGAAAATATCAAGTTCCAGCAAGCCGAAATCTCCAAGGCTAAAGAAGAGCTGACCGGCGCTTTAACAGCCATGGAACAATTAAAGGATGGCTTTAAAGGTGAATGGGCAGAATGGGAGACTGAAAAGGCAACTTTGCTAAAGTGGGCGAGGATGCTGAAGCAGCCCTTAACTCGGTAACAGAAGAACTGACTGGCTTGAACCGGCAGATCAATGTTATGAGCTCTGCTGTCTTTGGTAAATAACCTCTTCATAAGCTTTAAATAAATAATAGCCATGAAACTTCCAGTTTAATAATACTTTGACCATTGCAGGTAGCCGTGTTACTCATATTGGCTCAGATATGCGCAGAAAATTGAAAGCTGCCTATACATTGATAGAGCAATTATATATCGGCGTTCAATGGGTCATCTGCACAGCTTCGTACAATACACCACCCCCAACCTTAATCAAGGAAAGATTGGAAAAATTATCCATGACGCCTGCCCAGCTTGAGGATTTGAAGAAATCAGCTGCTCGGGCCGTTGCTCTGGCTGCATTGACTCGGGCCAAAGCCTGCATATCTGACCTTGATCCGGAAGATATTGGAAATGGTTATCCAAGCCAAAAAGACGACGGGTCAGATTTTGATAATGACGACCTCAGGGCCATAACAAAGGAAATGCGTCCACTGGCAAGCAAGCTGGCTGAAGACACTGACTTGTCGTTTTACCGGACGGTTTATGATGCCAACAACAAATGGGTTGACGCACCAACTTATGATGTGCAAAATCTTATCCCGCCAATCTGTAAGCATACTTACGCCCCTGATGTTGAACCGTCCACCCTTATAAGCGATGAAGCTGTCTTCCGAGCCTTAACTAGGATTGACTGAGCAAACATTGACTTCTAGCCACTGTATGGAGAGGAGGAGGGTGAACCGGCGCAGGATGATCCACAGCCTTCAAGTCAGCTTAAGGAAGAACCATAATCTGGAGGCCGGTTTAGCTGTTGCATACTGAGATATCGGTGATAAACAATTATTCTTTTGGGCACCTGCTGCCTTGTAATAGGCTAGCTTAAACACTTGGTCTGCTATGCCGTCGTGCATATTTTTTTGCACAATACTGTTAATCCATCATGATTATGCTATGTCTGCTTATGATCCTTATCAGCTTTATGCAATCTTGTTTCTGCATATAATAAACTTAAAATTGTCCTGGCGGTTTACCGCGGACGGGTCATAACACCCAATATAAAGCCAGGGTTTATAACCAAGGCTGTATTTTCAAGAATAATTAAATATGAAATACATCATACTTGTGACATTGAATCACATTGCTGATATATCAACTTTATTGGAGTAAGGGTGGTAACCCAAATCTTGAGTGCTGATAACTCCCACCATGCTTTGCTGGTTTATAATGAAGCCATACCGGTTTATAATAAACACTGGATGATCATACTGGCGACTTATAGTCAAAACCAGACCGGGTTAACTAACACCGGATTATAATTGAGCGTGTACTGACAACTTATAGTTGAAAGCCAAGCCGGGTCAATTGACACCGGTCATCTTGTAAGTTTGTACTTGGCAACTCAAAAGCCAGGCCGGATTAAAAACACAAGATTAAATATAAACCTTAATGAAATAAACATCAAAAGAAAAGATTTACGAAGAAAAACATGTAAAAATGGCGAGGCTTTTCATGGGCTTCCAGGCCACTAAGTTAAACCATTTTACAAAGCCTTATAAGATGGACCTCACATTGACCAATCTTCAATTTAACTATGACAAGTTCAGGGTCTTTATAAGATTGACTGTCAAACATCCGACGGGTCAAAATAGGATTACCTGGATGGAGTGACTTACTTAAAAAAGGCAGGATAACCCGGGGGTTTAGGTGAATACACCTGGCTTCCAAGCCTGGGTTTTGTAGCCTACTCCAAGGTTGTAGGCTCTATGTTCTCGTAGAAGCAAAGAGCCCCCAAGCAATATTTTGAGCTGTGCTCAGTGGATGCCTATGTTTGAGTTGTGCTTTGCAACAAACTCTCTTTGGCTCCTTATGATGTTGGGTATTAAGCCCCCAAGCTTATGTTTGAGCTATGCTCTCTCTTTTTTTTGTAGCTTTATAAGCCGGATCAATGGACAATTAGAACTCCACTTTATAAGCAGAAGCCCCCATGTAACCAAGAAAAAACTTTTAGGAAGAACGGCAGAGATCCCGCTTTAGCAAGGATGCCGGTTTATTATATTGATCATAATATATACATTGTCAAAAATATGTACATAATAGGAGCCTATGGCTCAGGTGTAGTAAGGCCAAAGATGAGCGATATTCCACGGCCGGCGGGTCTCCTCCTTTGATTTGCGTGAGTCTTTGTGCTCTCGAAGATCGATAAGGTAGTATGACCCGTTGTTCCGATTCTTGCTGACCACAAAGGGCCCTTCCCAAGGTGGGGATAACTTGTGCATATCGGTCTGATCCTGGATAAGCTAGAGCACTAAGTCGCCTTCTTGAAAAGCTCTGGATTTAACCCAGCGGCTATGATAACACCGTAGGTCCTGCTGATAAATCGCCGAACGCGCCGCCGCTATGTCCCGTTTTTCATCTAACAGGTCCAATGCATCTTGGCGTGCTTGTTCGTTGTCCGCTTCAACATAAGCTATCACCCGAGGCGAGTCATGGCGAATGTCACTTGGGAGAACTGCTTCTGCTCCATAAACCATGAAGAAGGGCGTATAACCCGTAGATCTATTGGGTTGGTATTAATGCTCCATAATACGGAAGGCAACTCTTCCACCCAACAACCCGGCGTCCTCTGCAAAGGAACCATAAGCCAGGGCTTGATACCTTTTAGGATCTCTTGATTAGCTCTCTCAGCTTGACCATTAGACTGGGGGTGAGATTCGTGCTATTATCTGTTATGATGCTGTGTGGAAAACCAAAGCGGAAGATCACCTTCTTCATAAATTGGACCGTCATGGCCGCATCACACTTGCTAACTGACTCTGCCTCTACCCACTTAGTGAACTTATCAACCGCCACCAGAAGGTGGGTCTTCTTATCCTTGGACCGCTTGAAGGGCCGAACCATATCAAACCCCCAAGTTGCAAATGGCCAGGTGATTGGAATCATCCTCAATTCCTGAGCCGGAACATGGGTCCGGCATGAAAACTTCTGACAACCGTCACACTTCCTGACCAAATCCTCAGCATCAGCATGAGTTGTTAGCCAGTAAAAACCGTGTCGGAAAGCCTTAGCCACAAGGGATTTTGAACCGGCATGATGACCGCAATCCCCTTCATAGATCTCACGCAAAATCTCACAGCCTTCTTCAGGAGAAACACAACGCTGAAACACCCTCGAGACACTGCAGTGATGTAACTCGCCATTGACAATAGTCATGGACTTGGACCGTCGGATTATCTGTCTGGCCAAAACTTCGTCCTCGGGTAACTCGCACCGGGTCATATACGCCAAGTAGGGCACCGTCCATTTAGGGATAGCATGAAGAACCGCCACCAATTGAGCCTCCGGGTCAGGAACAGCCAGATCCTCCTCCGTTGGTATTTTGACCGACGGGTTATGCAAAACATCGAGAAAAACATTGGGCGGTACCGGTTTACGCTGAGATCCCAGCGGGCTTAAAGCATCTGCCGCTTCATTCTTGCGTCGATCAATGTGCTCAACCTGGTAACCCTTGAAATGACCAGCAATGACATCCACCTCACGCTGATAAGCCACCATGATTGGATCCTTGGAATCCCTAGTGCCAGAGACATGCTGGGCCACTAAATCGGAGTCCCCAAAGCATCATACCCGGATTAAGTTCATCTCCTTAGCCATCCGAAGACCGTGAAGTGAGGCCTCATACTCAGCTGCATTGTTAGTACAAGGAAACATCAAGCGAAGAAAATAACAAAACTTGTCACCTCAAGGGGAAGTAAGAACCACTCCAGCCCCCAAGCCCTCCAATTGTCTAGACCCGTCGAAGTGAATAGTCCAGTATGTGTTATTCGGTTTATCCTCCAGCGCCTGCAATTCTGTACAGTCATTGATGAAATCCACGAGCGCTTGGGACTTGATGGCCGTACGAGGCATATATTTTAACCCGTGAGGTCCAAGCTCAATAGCCCACTTAGCAACCCGGCCAGTTGCCTCCCTGTTTTGGATGATATCTCCCAAAGGAGCAGAACTGACCACAGTGATGGGATGGCCCTGAAAGTACTGCTTAAGCTTTCGGCTCACCATAAAAACTCCATACACAATCTTCTGCCAATGTGGATATCTCTGTTTGATTCAATGAGCACCTCACTGATATAATAAACCGGCCGTTAAACCGGATACTCCTTACCTGCCTCCTTGCGCTCCACCACAATAAACACACTGACAACCTGGGCGTTAGTAGCCACATATAACAGCAATGGTTCTTTATCAATGGGGCGGCAAGAACGGCGGCTCGACTAATCGCTTCTTGGATCCTCAAAGCGCCGCGATTAGCATCACTCTAGACAAAGTTATGCATCTTCTTCATCATCGATATAGAGGATGGCCTTCTCTCCCAACCGGTGATAAACCGGCTTAGCGCTGTCTGACCCCGCCAGACGTTGAACATCATTTATACCGCCCGGTTTAGCGGGGCGTAATAGCCTTGATCTTTTCGGATTAGCTTCAATGACCTGTTAGACACCGAAAACCCAAGAGCTTGCTGCGGTACACAAAAACACACTTGGCCGGATTAAGCAGCATCTTATAAACCCGAAGATTATCAAAAGTTTCCTTCAAATCCTCTATCAATGTCTCTGCTTTCCTGGACTTCACCATGATAACAGCCACATAAGCATGAACATTGCGCCCAATCTGACTACGAAGACAATTCTACACACATCGCTGATAAGTCGCCTGGGCACTCTTGAGCCCAAAGGGCGTAGATACATAGCGGAAGGCTCCAAAGGGAGTTATAAAGGTTGTCTTCTCCTGGTCCTTAACTGCCATTTTAATTTGATGATAACTAGAATAAGCATCCAGAAAGCTCAAACGCTCACAACCCGCCGTAGCATCAATAATTTGATCAATACGAGGGAGAGCAAAGGGATCAGCTGGACAAGCCTTGTTCAAATCTGTGTAAACCACACACATACACCAAGTGTCGTTCTTCTTGAGTACCAGCACAGGGTTAGCCAACCACTCAGGGTGAAAAACCTCCACAATAAACCTTGCTGCCAAGAGCCGGGCTACCTCCTCACCAATGGCCTTGCGTCTCTCTTCATTGAAGCGGCGGGCCTTGACGGTTTAAACTTGGGATCGATATTAAGAGTGTGCTCAGTGAGTTCCCTCGGTACACCTGGCATGTCAGAAGGTTTCCATGCAAAGATGTCCCGGTTCTCACGGATGAACTCGATGAGCACGCCTTCCTATTTCAGATCCAGGTTAGCGCTGATGCTAAACTGCTTGGATGAATCGCCAGGAACAAAATGAACCAACTTAGTCTCATCAGCCGATTTAAACTTCAATGTCGGATCATGCTCTGTAGTTGGCTTTTTCAAAGACGTCATATCTACCGGATCAACATTGTCCTTATAGAACTTCAACTCCTCTGTCGCACAAACCGACTCAACATAGGCCGCATCGCCCTCCTTGCATTCCAAAGCGATCTTCCTGCTTCCATGTACTGTGATGGTCCCCTTATGACCCGGCATCTTGAGCTACAGATATACGTAACAGGGCCTTGCCATGAACTTAGCATAAGCCGGCCTTCCGAACAGGGCATGGTATGGGCTCCTGATTTTCACCACTTCAAACGTCAATGTCTCTGATCTCGAATCATGATCATCTCCAAAAGCAACCTCCAGAGCTATCTTACCGGCCGGATAAGTCGATTTACCAGGCACCACACCGTGAAAAACGGTGTTTGACAGTTTAAGATTCTTGTCTGTCAACCCCATACGTGGGAACGTTTCATAATACAAGATATTGATACTGCCCCCTCCATCCATGAGCACCTTGGTGAACTTATAACCTCCAGCCTGAGGCGCCACCACCAACGCCAGGTGACCCGAATTATCAACCCGGGGTGGATGATCCTCTCGACTCCACACAATAGGCTGTTCAGACCAGCACAAGTAAAGGGGCACTGCCGGTTCAACGGAGTTCACTGCCCTTTTATGAAGCTTCTGATCGCGCTGCACAAGCTAGTGGTGAAGACATGATACTGCCCACTATTCAACTGCTTCAGGTGGCTCTGGTAACCTGATTGTTGCTGCTGCTGATTCCCTTATTGATTATAACCTCCCTGGTTGCCCTGATTGCCTTGATTGCCATGTCCACCCGGATTGCCTTGAAATCCTGAGCCAGAATTGCATCCACCATAACCCGGCCCGTGAGACCCCGGTCCTGAACCGCTGGACGGTCCATGATCATATCGGAAAAGATCCGAGTTTTTAAATTCCCGCATAATAAAGCAATCATTCCAAAGGTGCGTAGCTGGCTTCTCTCGCATTCCATGCTTCGGGCAAGGCTGAATTAACAGGTGCTCGAGATTGACACCTGATCCTCCACTCCGCGGGGCAGTTTACCCTTACGACGTTGGCCATTGTCCTGCACATTGGTGTTAGCCACAAAATCTGAACTATTATCCGCTTTACGCTTACCATTGTTTCCATGGCTTGCCTGGTTATGTTGATGCCCCTTGGTGTCGCCGTTCTTTTTTCCCTTTTCCCTCTTTTCATCGTCAGACTCAGGGTCCTTGGTACTATCAGAATCGGCATACTTCACCAGAGCTGCCATAAGTGTTCCCATGTCATTGCAGTGACGCTTGAGCCGTCCCAACTTCAGCTTCAGAGGTTTAAACCGACAATTACCCTCCAACGTTATGCTGCTGAATCGGCATTGATGCGGTCCGATGAATGCAAGATCTCTGAAACCCAGCGCACCCAATGGGTGGTCGATCCACCTTCTTATTGGACACAGGCGGCTAGATCCACAATTGACATGGGTTGCTTGCACGTGTGCTTGAAGTTTGCTATAAACCGGGACTTTAACTTAGCCCATGACCCAATGGAATTAGCTGGCAAACTTTTCAACCAAGTGCGGGCCGCTCCATCCAACATCATGGGGAAGTACTTAGCACATGCCGCCTCATCTACGTCCAGCATCTCCATTGCCATCTCATAGCTTTCAACCCATGACTCCGGGGGTAAGTCAGCAGTGTAATTGGGCACTTTACGCGGACCCTTGAAATCCTTAGGAAGGCGCACATTGCATAGAGTTGGGGTGATACACGGCACCCCCCAAGAGCAGAAAGCAACACCTCGTTCCACTGATGTTGTCGGACAAACTGGAGTAAGTTGACGGTCCGCGTACTGCGCTGCTAACTCGGCTTCTCAACGCGCTCTACCGTTATCCACCACATCCTGAGCATTTGCACCACCGCCCGCCGGGTTAGGTCCTCGAGGGGCGTCACGGTTTCATGCACAGATCGACGCAGCCGGTTCATCAATATGCCTGATGTAACTCCGGCTCGGGCGAGGGGTTGCATGAATTATGTCTCGACTATACGAATAGGCCTGCTGCTGAACCATAGCCGTTTGGAGGAGATCTCTGGCCCTCCGCGTCTCAACCGCTACTGGAGACTCGCCTTCCATTGGAATAGCTGCCAATCGTGACGCTGCAGTGATCATGTTATCCAATAGGGTGGAGAAGTGACCCGGTGGTGTCAGCATGTACTAAGGCGGGTCATGGTTCCGACGAGAGGAGTCCCTTGCCGGGCGAATCCGCGCTCTGTCCCAGTGCTTCGATCCGGTTTACATTGCCGAATGCGGTTCTGCTCTGGCGTGTTGAAGAGATTCATTGCTTCATAAACCGCTGGTAGACAAGACCGATGCCTCCTCCTGAACACGTCGTTTGAAGCATTCTGATCCAGCATGACCCGGTAATTTTCTGCTTGAATTCGCTGCGCCTGAGCATCCAAAGCGGCCCACTCCTCAGCCATCCTGGTTTCCTCAACAGCCAAGTCCTTCTTGGCCTGAGCTATCTGATCTCACAGCTTCATGACCTCCGCGTTATGTTGATCTCGATTGTCCACGGTAACCTCTGTGGTCAACAAGGTCATCCAAGCGTCCAATAAACCGGACAAAACTTGAGCCGGCGGGCGCGCGGGGCCTCCTGCCCCGGTTGCCAATCCGGATATCATTGCTGCTGCTGATAAGGAGTGCTGCGTGGGCTGCATACTAATACGTCTCCGTCGTATCTATAATTTTTGATTGTTCCATGCCAATATGATTCAACTTTCATATACTTTTGGCAACTTTTTATACTATTTTTTGGGACTAACATATTGATCCAGTGCCCAATGTCAATTCCTGTTTGTTGCATGTTTTATGTTTCACAGAAACCCAATATCAAACAGAGTCCAAACGGGATAAAAACGGATGGAGAATTATTTTGGAATATTTGTGATTTTGGGAGGAAGAATCAACGCGAGATGGTGCCTGGGGGGGCCACGAGATAGGGGGGCACGCCCCAGGGAGGCAGGCTCGCCCTGGACCCTCGTGGGCACCCCGTAAGGCGGTTGATGCTCTTCTTTTTCCGCAAGAAAACTAATTTTATGGGGAAAATCTGGATGAAAGATTTGCCCCAATCGGAGTTACGGATCTCCGGATATAAAAGAAACGGTGAGAGGGCAGAATCGAGAACGCGAAAGAGAGAGAGCGAGAGATAGATCCAATCTCGGAGGGCTCTCGCCCTCCCACGCCATGGGAGCCAAGGACGGAGGAAACCCTTCTCCCATCTAGGGAGAAGGTCGAGGAAGAAGAAGAAAAGAAGGGGCTCTCTCCCCTTGCTTCGATGGCCGGAGCGTCACCGGGGCCATCATCATCACCGCGATCTTCACCAACAACTTCACCGCCTTCATCACCAACTCTTCCACCCTCTATGCAGCGGTGTAACCCCTCTCTTACCCGTTGTAATCTCTACTTAAACATGGTGCTCAACGCTATATATTATTTCCCAATGATGTATGGCTATCTTATGATGTTTGAGTAGATCCGTGTTGTCCTATCGGTGATTGATGAATTGCTATGATTGGTTTAATTTGCTTGTGGTTATGTTGTTGTCCTATTGTGCCCTTCGTGTCATGCAAGCGTGAGGGATTCCCGCTGTAGGGTGTTGCAATATGCTCATGATTCGCTTATAGTAGGTTGCTTGAGTGACAGAAGCATAAACCTGAGTAAGGGGGTTGTGGCGTATGGGATAAAGGGGACTTGATGCTTTAATGCTATGGTTGGGTTTTACCTCAATGATCTTTAGTACTTGCGGATGCTTGCTAGAGTTCCAATCATAAGTGCATATGATCCAAGAAGAGAAAGTATGTTAACTTATGCCTCTCCCACATAAAACTTGTTATCGGTCTAGTAAAGTAGTCAATTGCTTAGGGACAATTTCACAACTCCTACCACCACTTTTGCACACTCGCTATATTTACTTTATTGCATCTTTATCTAAACAGCCCCTAGTTTATATTTACGTGTTCTTTATTATCTTGCGAACCTATCCAACAAGACCTACAAAGTACTTCTAGTTTTATACTTGTTCTAGGTAAAGCAAACACTAAAGCGTGCGTAGAGTCGTATCAGTGGCAGATAGGACTTGAGAGAATATTTGTTCTACCTTTAGCTCCTCGTTGGGTTCGACACTCTTACTTATCGAAAGAGGCTACAATTATCCCCTACACGTGTGGGTTATCAAGACCTTTTTCTGGCGCCTTATCGGGGAGTCATAGCATGGGGTGAATATTCTCGTGTGTGCTTGTTTGCTTTATCCCTAAGTAATTTTTATTTGTTGTTCTCAGTTGTTTTCTATCTTTAGTTATGGGTAGGAAACACAAAATACCAAAAAAATTAGTTGTACCTACTGAACCAATGGTTGAAGAACCACTCAAAATCTATCACACTCCTGAAGCTTTTTACTTGGATCATCTTCGATCCTTTTGTGCTCGTGCTGAAACCCCCACTAGCTTAGTTGAGGGCAAATCTTTAGATGAGCTTGCTTGTTATGTGCGACACCGTATATCTTGAAAACGGAAACTTTTACTGGATCAAATTCATCATTTGCAATGCTATGCTTGGAATTTATGTGAAATATATGATGTTACTTGTTGTTCTGAAAACCCTAAGAAACACCTCCCCTACCAATGTGAGTTTATTGATAATGGAATCATATCTTCATATGCTAAGGGTGTTTATAATTACTATGATGTTCAACAAATTGAAGAATTTGTTGCTTTTAAGGGTGCTTATGAAATTGCTTCTTTGATTGAAAAGTATGATGCCACTCTTTACAAATCTGAAAATTTTGCCATACTTGAATATTGTTATGATAATTATACTTCTAATGCCTATGTTAAACTATATATTGGGAAATTCTCCGCTATCCAAGAAGAGATTAATATTTTGCAGGAGTCTATGGAAGAAGAAACTGATGAAACTGTGAGCTCATTGGATGAAAAAGATGATGAGGAGAGCGGAGAACAAAAGGAGGAAGAATGGATTAGCTACCCGTGCCCACCTTCTAATGAGAGTAACTCTTCAACTCATACATTGTTTAATTTCCCTTCGTGCTTATCGAGGGATGATTGCTATGATGATTATTATGATCCCTTTAATTCGTTTGAAATATCCCTTTTTGATGATGCTTGCTATGCTTGTGGACAAGACGCCAATATGAATGATGCTTATGGAGATGAACTTGCTATAGTTCCTTATGTTAAACATGAAATTGTTGCTATTGCACCCATGCATGATAGTCCTATTATCTTTTTGAATTCTCCAAACTACACTATATCGGAGAAGTTTGTGCTTATTAAGGATTATATTGATGGGTTGCCTTTTACCATTGCACATGATGATTTTGATAGATATAATATGCATGTGCTTGCTGCTCCTACTTGCAATTATTATGAGAGAGGAACTATATCTCCACCTCTCTATGTTTCCAATATGATAGAATTGCAAGAAACCGTTTATACTATGCATTGGCCTTTACTTTGTGTGCATGAATTGTTCTTTTATGACATGCCGATGCATAGGAAGAGAGTTAGACTTCATCATTGCTTGATATATGTTACCATGTGCTCACTACTAAATTACAAATCATTATTAGTTAAAATTGGCTTTGATATACCTTGGGATCCGGGTGGATCCATTACTTGAGCACTATATGCCTAGCTTAATGGCTTTAAAGAAAGTGTTGCCAGGGAGACAACCCGGAAGTTTTAGAGAGTCATTTATTTCTGTTGAGTGCTGTTATATAGTCTAAAAACAAAAAAATAAAGGGGGGAACCCAAAACTTTTCAAAAAGGAAAGTGAAAGTGAGAGAGACAAGCATTGTTAAAGTGGGAGAGCTCCTTGAACTTTGTTCATACTCACAGAAACTTTGTGAATCTTAATTACAGAAACTTTTTATCAAAAATAATTATCCCCTTGTACAATTCCATTGTATTATAAAAATAATGTGCCAAGGTTTGCCTTTAGGATGTTTACAATGCTTGTTGGTTTGTACGGTGCAGGACAGAAACTTTGGCCGTAGTGCGCGATTTTACATTTTTAACTGGAACGTAAAGTGGTTCTGATTCCTTTTGCAATGTCTTTCTGTACAAATTTTTTATCTTTCCTAATTTTGGTACAATTTTTGGGGTAACATAAGTATGGTGAATGTTCAGATTGCTATGGGCTGTTCTGTTTTTGACAGATTCTGTTTTTGATGCATAGTTTGCTTGTTTTGATGAACCTATCAATTTCTATCAGTGGATTAAGCCATGAAAAAGTTATGTTATAGTAGACATAATGCAAAGAAAAACTATGAATTGTTTTACAACAGTACCTAGAGTAGTGATTTGCTTTATTATACTAACGGATCTTACCGAGTTTTCTGTTGAAGTTTTGTGTGGATGAAGTGTTTGATCGAGGAGGTCTCGATATGAGGAAAAGGAAGAGAGGCAAGAGCTCAAGCTTGGGGATGCCCGAGGCACCCCAAGTAAATATTCAAGGAGACTCAAGTTCTAAGCTTGGGATGCCCCGGAAGGCATCCCCTCTTTCTTCAACAAGTATCGGTGTGTTTTTGTATTTGTTTCGTTCATGCGATATGTGCAAGTCTTGGAGCGTCTTTTGCTTTTAGTTTTCACTTTTATTTTATGCACCATGCTGGTATGAGATAGTCCTTGGTTGATTTATAGAATGCTCATTGCACTTCACTTAAATCTTTTGAGTATGGATTTATAGAATGCTTCACGTGCTTCACTTATATCATTTGAAGTTTGGATTGCCTGTTTCTCTTCACATAGAAAACCGCCATTTGTAGAATGCTCTTTTGCTTCACTTATATTTGTTAGAGCGTGGGCATATCTTTTGTAGAAAGAGTTAAACTCTCTTGCTTCACTTATATCTATTTAGAGAGATGACAGGAATTGTTCATTCACATGGTTAGTCATAAAATCTACATAAACTTGTGGATCACTGAATATGATATGTTTGATTCCTTGCAATAGTTTTGCGATATAAAGGTGGTGATATTAGAGTCATGCTAGTGGGTGACTACGGATTAGTAGAAATACTTGTGTTGAGGTTTGTGATTCTCGTAGCATGCACGTATGGTGAACCGCTTTGTGATGAAGTTGGAGCACAATTTTATTTATTGATTGTCTTCCTTATGAGTGGCGGTCGGGGATGAGTGATGGTCTTTTCCTACCAATCTATCCCCCTAGGAGCATGCGCATAATACTTTGTTCTAAATGGCTTGTAGATTTTTGCAATAAGTATATGAGTTCTTTATGACTAACGTTGAGTCCATGGATTATACGCACTCTCACCCTTCCACCATTGCTAGCCTCTCTTGTGCCGCGCAACTTTTGCCGGTACCATAAACCCACCATATACCTTCCTCAAAACAGCCACCAAACCTACCTATCATGGCATTTCCATAGCCATGCCGAGATATATTGCCATGCAACTTCCATCAACATCATATACATGACTTGAGCATTCATTGTCATATTGCTTTGCATGATCGTAAGATAGCTAGCATGATGTTTTCATGGCTTGTCCGTTTTTTGATGCCATTGCTACGCTAGATCATTGCACATCCCGGTACACCGCCGGAGGCATTCATATAGAGTCATATCTTTGTTCTAGATATCGAGTTGTAATATTGAGTTGTAAGTAAATAAAAGTGTGATGATCATCGTTATTAGAGCATTGCCCCAGTGAGGAAAGGATGATGGAGACTATGATTCCCCCACAAGTCGGGATGAGACTCCGGACTTAATGAAAAAAAGGCCAAAGAAGCCAAATAAAAAAAGGGGGCCAAAGAAGCCCAACAAAAGAAAGAGAAAATAAAAAAAAATGAGAGAAAAAGAGAGATGGGGCAATGTTATTATCCTTTTACCACACTTGTGTTTCAGAGTAGCACCATGTTCTTCATAGAGAGAGTATCCTATGCTTCCACTTTCATATACTAGTGGGAATTTTCATTATAGAACTTGGCTTGTATATTCCGATGATGGGCTTCCTAAAATGCCCGAGGTCTTCATGAGCAAGCAAGTTGGATGCACACCCACTTAGTTTTCAGTTTGAGCTTCCATACACTTATAGCTCTTAGTGCATTCGTTGCATGGCAATCCCTACTCACTCACATTGATATCTATTGATGGGCATCTCCATAGCCTGTTGATACGCCTAGTTGATGTGAGACTATCTTCTTCCTTTTTGTCTTCTCCACAACCACCATTCTATTCCACATATAGTGCTATGTCCATGGCTCACGCTCATGTATTGCGTGAAAGTTGAAAAAGTTTGAGATTCTTAAAGTATGAAACAATTGCTTGGCTTGTCATCGGGGTTGTGCATGATTAAATACTTTGTGTGTTGAAGATAGAGCAATAGCCAGACTATATGATTTTGTAGGGATAACATTCTTTGGCCATGTTGTTTTGACAAGACATGATTGCTTTATTGGTACGCTTGAAGTATTTGTTTTTATATCAAATGATAGACTATTGTTTGAATCACTCGTGTCTTAATATTCATGCCAAGATTAGATATATGATCAACATTATGCTAGGTAGCATTCCATATCAAAAATTATCTTTTTTATCATTTACCTACTCGAGGACGAGCAGGAATTCAGCTTGGGGATGCTGATACGTCTCCATCCTATCTATAATTTTAGATTATTCCATGCCAATATGATTCAACTTTCATATACTTTTGGCAACTTTTTATACTATTTTTTGGGACTAACATATTGATCCAGTGCCCAGTGTCAATTCCTGTTTGTTCCATGTTTTATGTTTCACAGAAACCCAATATCAAATGGAGTCCAAACGGGATAAAAACGGACGGGGAATTGTTTTGGGATATTTGTGATTTTTGGGAGGAAGAATCAGCGAGGCGGTGCAGGGCCCACGAGGCAGGCGCCCAGGGAGGCAGGCGCGCCCTGGACCCTCATGGGCACCCCGTAAGGCGGTTGATGCTCTTATTTTGCTGCAAGAAAGCTAATTTTATAGGGAAAATCTGGGCGAAAGATTCACCCCAATCGGAGTTATGGATCTACGGATATAAAAGAAACAGTGAGAGGGCAGAATCAGAGAACACAGAAACAGAGAGAGACAGAGAGATAGATCCAATCTTGGAGGGGCTCTCGCCCCTCCCATGCCATGGGAGCCAAGGACCAGAGGGGAAACCCTTCTCCCATCTAGGGAGAAGGTCAAGGAAGAAGAAGAAGAAGGGGGGCTCTCTCCCCCTTGCTTCCGTTGGCGACGGTACGTCGCCGGGGGCCATCATCATCACCGCGATCTTCACCAACAACTTCACCACCTTCATCACCAACTCTTCCATCCTCTATGCAGCGGTGTAACCCCTCTCTTACCTGTTGTAATCTCTACTTAAACATGGTGCTCAACGCTATATATTATTTCCCAATGATGTATGGCTATCTTATGATGTTTGAGTAGATCCGTGTTGTCCTATCGGTGATTGATGAATTGCTATGATTGGTTTAATTTGCTTGTGGTTATGTTGCTGTCCTATTGTGCCCTCCGTGTCATGCAAGCGTGAGGGATTCCCGTTGTAGGGTATTGCAGTATGTTCATGATTCGCTTATAGTGGGTTGCTTGAGTGACAGAAGCATAAACCCGAGTAAGGGGGTTGTGGCGTATGGGATAAAGGGGACTTGATGCTTTAATGCTATGGTTGGGTTTTACCTTAATGATCTTTAGTAGTTGTGAATGCTTGCTAGAGTTCCAATCATAAGTGCATATGATCCAAGAAGAGAAAGTATGTTAGCTTATGCCTCTCCCACATAAAACTTGCTATCGGTCTAGTAAAGTAGTCAATTTCTTAGGGACAATTTCACAACTCCTACCACCACTTTTCTACAGTCGCTATATTTACTTTACTGCATCTTTATCTAAACAGGCCCTAGTTTATATTTATATGCTCTTTATTATCTTGCAAACCTATCCAACAACACCTACAAAGTACTTCTAGTTTTATACTTGTTCTAGGTAAAGCGAACACTAAAGTGTGCGTAGAGTCGTATCTGTGGCAGATAGGACTTAAGAGAATATTTTTTCTACCTTTAGCTCCTCGTTGGGTTCGACACTCTTACTTATCGAAAGAGGCTACAATTATCCCCTACACTTGTGGGCTATCACGTACCGGCCATGAAGATCGCAACCCGGTTCGGCGGTGCAAGGGGGTCCGGAATACTATCGCCATCGGAATGGCCCCCAAACTGGCCATCTTGCAGTTGATACAGTGAATCGGTCTCACCGGTGGATGACTCGCCATCTGAATAAACGACTGTCTCACCATCAGACACCGGTTCAGACTCCGCACCATTGATGAATCCTACGAACGCACGCTTCACGACAGGCTGAACCCAGGCAGGGCTTGCACGCTGAGCCGTCTCGATGAGGTCGCTGCAGATGTCCGGCTCAGGGCCCGGCTCGCCGATCTTGCCAATGAAGACATGAATTCCTCCAAAGGGGACCCGGTACCCGTACTTGATTGAGCCGGCGTCGGGGCCCCAGCCTGCATCGTCAATGTAGAGCTTGTCGTGACGACTCTTGGTCATCCGGCCCACGGCGTATCCCTTGAGTCCTTCGAAGTTGCCCTTTAAGAACTCGAAACCATCGTGCGATAGCCCCACGGTGGGCGCCAACTGTCGTGGAATTATCACGTCAGATGTCCTAGTGTGAGGACTTAGTTGTGGAGCCATCGCAATGAGATTAGCTTAAAGGGGTTAAACCGGACAAAGGACACGGGGATTTTATACTGGTTCGGCCCCTTGCGGTGAAGGTAAAAGCCTACGATCGAGTTGTGGTGGAATTGATGGGGTCTCGATGATCAGGGAGCGAATCCGCTATACCTGGCTCTTGAGTTGTTGTTTCTTGTCCACTGAACCTTGTTGGTCGTCCCTTTATATACGAGTTGACACGGCGGTTTCTGAGAATCTGACGCCGGCTCATACACGTGTCCGGCTCGGTTTCTACCCTTTCCTATCTTACTATACAAGTTACACATCACATGGCGGTTTATGTCTACGGGCCCTAATCCGCCTTTGGGCCCTAGGCCTTTAAATCTCTGTAGTAAAGCGCCATACTCCTTGTCTTCATGGGTTTCAATACGGATGACTCCTTATGAGTATAACCCGGCCCCTCTTGGGCGGTTTATACTCAATAGTTATATCCCCAACACTTAGTCCTCTTAGGTAACTAAGGATAACTTTGACCGTTGTCTAGCGATCCACTCCTGGATCACTATCGTACCCCCTTGCCAAACTAATGGCAAGGTACACAATAGGTTTGCTACACCGCATAGCATACTTTATAGAACCTATGGCTGAGGCGTAGGGAATTACTTTCATTCTCTTTTTCTATTTTCTGTAGTTGTTGGGTTTTGAGTCTTACTCAACTTTACACCTTGCAATACAAGCAAGAACTCCTATTTGACTGTTCCATTTTTGAACTACTTCAAAATCTTGGTAAGGTATGTACTCAATGAAAAATCTTATCAAGCGTCTTGATATATCTCTATAGATCTTGATGCCCAATATGTAAGCATCTTCACTGAGGTCTTACTTTGGAAAAACTCCTTTCAAATACTCCTTTATGCATTCCAGAAAATTCTACATCATTTTCGATCAACAATATGTCATTCACATATACTTATCAGAAAGGTTGTAGTGCTCCCACTCACTTTCTTGTAAATACAGGCTTCACCGCAAGTCTGTATAAAACTATATGTTTTGATCAACTCATCAAAGCGTATATTCCAACTCCGAGATGCTTGCACCAGTCCATAAATGGATTGCTGGAGCTTGCACACTTTGTTAGCACCTTTAGGATTAAAAAACCTTCTGGTTGCATCATATACAACTCTTCTGTAAGATATCCATTAAGGAATGCAGTTTTGACATCCATTTGCCAGATTTCATAATCATAAAATGCGGCAATTGCTAACATGATTCAGACAGACTTAAGCATCGCTACGGGTGAGAATGTCTCATCGTAGTCAACTCCTTGAACTTGTCGAAAACCTTTTGCGACAAGTCAAGCTTTGTAGACAGTAACATTACCATCAGCGTCAGTCTTCTTCTTGAAGATCCATTTACTCTCTATGGTTTGCCGATCATCGGGCAAGTCCACCAAAGTCCACACTTTGTTCTCATACATGGATCCCATCTCAGATTTCATGGCCTCAAGCCATTTTGCGGAAGCTAGGCTCATCATCGCTTCCTCATAGTTCGTAGGTTCGTCATGGTCTAGCAACATGACTTCCAGAACGGGATTACCGTACCACTCTGGTGCGGAACATGCTCTGGTTGACCTACGAAGTTTGGTAGTAACTTGATCTGAAGTTTCATGATCATCATCATTAGCTTCCTCACTAATTGGTGTAGGCATCACTGGAACTGATTTCTGTGATGAACTACTTTCCAATTCAAGAGTAGGTACAATTACCTCATCAAGTTCTACTTTCCTCCCACCCACTTCTTTCGAGAGAAACTCCTTCTCTAGAAAGTATCCATTCTTAGCAACAAAGATCTTGCCTTTGGATCTGTGATAGAAGGTGTACCCAACAGACTCTTTTGGGTATCCTATGAAGACGCACTTCTCTGATTTGGGTTCGAGCTTATCAGGCTGAAGCTTTTTCACATAAGCATCGCAACCCCAAACTTTAAGAAATGACAGCTTAGGTTTCTTGCTAAACCACAGTTCATACGGTGTCGTCAACGGATTTAGATGGTGCCCTATTTAAAGTGAATGCAGTTTTCTCTAATGCATAACCCCAAAACGATAGTGGTAAATCGGTAAGAGACATCATAGATCGCACCATATCTAATAAAGTACGGTTACAATGTTCGGACACACCATTACGTTGTGGTGTTCCAGGTGGCGTGAGTTGTGAAACTATTCCACATTGTTTTAAATGAAGGCCAAACTCGTAACTCAAATATTCGCCTCCGCGATCAGATCGTAGAAACTTTATTTTCTTGTTATGATGATTCTCCACTTTAATCTGAAATTCTTTGAACTTTTCAAATGTCTCAGACTTATGTTTCATTAAGTATATATACCCATATCTGCTCAAATCATCTGTGAAGGTCAGAAAATAACGATACCCGTCGCGAGCCTCAACACTAATCGGACCGCATACATCAGTATGTATTATTTCCAGTAAGTCAATAGCTCGCTCCTTTGTTCCGAAGAATGGAGTTTTAGTCATCTTGCCCATGAGGCATGGTTCGTAAGTATCAAATGATTCATAATCAAGTGATTCAAAAAGACCATTTGCATGGAGTTTCTTCATGCGCTTTACACCAATATGACCTAAACGGCAGTGCCACAAATATGTTGCACTATCATTATCAACTTTGCATCTTTTGGCCTCAATATTATGAATATGTGTATCACTACAATTGAGATTCAATAAACCATTTACCTTGGGTGTATGACCACATAAGGTTTTATTCGTGTAAACAGAACAACAGTTATTCTCTGACTTAAATGAATAACCGTATTGCAATAAACATGATCTAATCATATTCATGCTTAATGCAAACACCAAATAATATTTATTTTAGGTTCAACACTAATCCCAAAGGTAGAGGGAGTGTGCGATGGTGTTCGTATCAACCTTGGAATCACTTCCAACGCACATCGTCACCTCAGACGATCGCTACCGCATAGTGATAAAGTAAAGCAATTACATGGCGTGTGCATCTCATACAATAAAGTGACAACCATAAGGCTCCTGTGAGTTGCCGATAACTTTTACAAAACATGATCATCTCATACAACAACGTATATCACATCATGTCTTGACCATATCACATCACAACAAGCCCTGCAAAAACAAGTTAGACGTCCTCTACTTTGTTGTTGCAAGTTTTACGTGGCTGCTGCGGGCTTCTAGTAAGGACCGTTCTTACCTACGCATCAAAACCACAACGATTTTTCGTCAAGTGTGTTGTTTTAACCTTCAACAAGGACCGGCCGTAGTCAAATTTGATTCAACTAAAGTTGCAGAAACAGACACCCGCCAGCCACCTTTATGCAAAACAAGTTGCATGTTTGTCGGTGGAACCGGTCTCATGAACGTGGTCATGTAAGGTTGGTCTGGGCCGCTTCATCCAACAATACCGCCGAATCAAAATAAGACGTTGCTAGTAAGCAGTATGACTATTATCGCCCACAACTCTTTGTGTTCTGCTCGTGCATATCATCTACGCATAGACCTGGCTCGGATGCCACTATTGGGGAACGTAGCATGCAATTTCAAAATAATTCCTAAGATCATGCAAGATATATCTAGGAGATGCATAGCAACGAGAGGGGGAGAGTGTCCACGTACCCTCGTAGACCGAAAGCGGAAGCGTTAGTTTAACACGGTTGATGTAGTCGAATGTCTTCACGATCCAACCGATCAAGCGCCGAACGTACGGCACCTCCTAGTTCTGCACACGTTCAGCTTGATGACGTCCCTCAAACTCTTGATCTAGCAGATGGTCGAGGGAGAGTTTCGTCGGCATGACGGCCTGGTGATGGTGATGGTGATGTGATCCGCGCAGGGCTTCGCCTAAGCACTACGTGAATATGACCGGAGGAGTAAACCATGGAGGGACACACCGCACACGGCTTGGAACAATTAGTGTGTCTCCAAGGGGTGCCTTGCCCATGTATATAAAGGAGGGACAGGAGGAGGGCGGCAACCATGGGCGCGCCAAGAGAGGGGAGTCCTACTAGGACTCTAGTCCTAGTAGGATTCGCCCCCCCCCCCCTTTCCCTTCTTTCGGAAGGGGAAAGGGGGAAAGGAGAGGGAGTAGGAGAAGGAAAGGGGGCGCCGCCCCCTTCCCTAATCCAATTCGGCCTCCTCCCTTGTGGGGGGCGTGCCAGCCCCTTGTGGGCTGGTTAGCCTCCCTCCTATGGCCCATATGGCCCATATCTTTCCCGGGGGGTCCGGTAACCCCTTTGGTACTCCGGTATGTACCCGATACACTCCGGAACCCTTCCGGTGTTCGAATACTACCTTCCAATATATCAATCCTTACCTCTCGACCATTTCAAGACTCCTCGTCATGTCCGTGATCTCATCCGGGACTCTCTTGATAAACCACAAGTATAGGGGATCGCAACAGTTTTCGAGGGTAGAGTATTCAACCCAAATTTATTGATTCGACACAAGGAGCCAAACAATATTCTCAAGTATTAGCGGTGAGTTGTCAATTCAACCACACCGAAACTTAGTATCTGCAGCAAAGTGTTTAGTAGCAAAGTAATATGATAGTGGTGGTAACGGTAACAAAAGTAAAGATAGCAAAAGTAATGTTTTTGGTATTTTTGTAGTGATTATAACGATAGCAACGGAAAAGTAAATAAGCGTAAACCAAAGTATATGGAAAACTTCGAGGCACCGGATTAGCGATGGAAAATTATGCGGATGTGGTTCATCATGTAACGATCATAACATAGGGTGACCTGAGAACTAGCTCCAGTTCATCAATGTAATGTAGGCATGTATTCCGTATATAGTCATACGTGCTTATGGAAAAGAACTTGCATGACATCTTTTGTCCTACCCTCCCGTGGCAGTGGGGTCCTAATGGAAACTAAGGGATATTAAGGCCTCCTTTTAATAGAGAACCGGAACAAAGCATTAGCACATATTGAATACATGAACTCCTCAAACTATGGTCATCACCGGGAGTGGTCCTGATTATTGTCACTTCGGGGTTGCCGGATCATAACACATAGTACGTGACTATAGACTTGCAAGATAGGATCTAGAACACACATATATTCATGAAAACATAATAGGTTCAGATCTGAAATCATGCCACTCGGGCCCTAGTGACAAGCATTAAGCATAGCAAAGTCATAGCAACATCAATCTCAAAACATAGTGGATACTAGGGATCAAACCCTAACAAAACTAGATCGATTACATGATAAATCTCATCCAACCCATCACCGTCCAGCAAGCCTACGATGCAATTACTCACGATCATGCAGTGAGCATCATGAAATTGGTGATGGAGGATGGTTCATGATGACGAGGCGACGAATCCCCTCTCCGAGCCCCGACGGACTCAGATCAGCCCTCGAGAGAGATTAGGGCTTGGCGGCTCCGTGTCGTAAAACGCGATGAAAATTTCTCTCGATTTTTTCTCCGAAAGCCAATATATGGAGTTGGAGTTGGCGCGGGAGGGCCACCTGGGGCCACGAGGTAGGGGCGCGCCCAGGAGG
Organism: Aegilops speltoides; assembly: GCA_021437245.1. Lineage (NCBI taxonomy): Eukaryota > Viridiplantae > Streptophyta > Magnoliopsida > Poales > Poaceae > Aegilops > Aegilops speltoides. The sequence goes on from CM038145.1 coordinate 184,499,044, forward strand.
CGCGCCCACCTCGTGGCAGTGTGGGCCCCTGGTCTTCATCTTTTGCATGGATTTTTATTATTTATTCTAAGATATTCCGTGGAGTTTGGTCATTCCGAGAACTTTTGTTTTACGCGACATAAAACAACACCATGGCAATTCTGCTGAAAACAGCGTCAGTCCGGGTTAGTTCCATTCAAATCATACAAGTTAGAGTCCAAAACAAGGGCAAAAGTGTTTGGAAAAGTAGATACGACGGAGACGTATCAGACTCTGAACAACCTTCGGTCACCAAAACACATAACTCATATAATACAAATCGTCATCGAACGTTAAGCGTGCGGACCCTACGTGTTCGAGAACTATGTAGGCATGACCGAGACACCTCTCCGGTCAATAATCAATAGTGGAACCTAGATGCTCATATTGGTTCCCACATATTCTATGAAGATCTTTATTATTGCACGGCATAAGGAAATATACATTGGTTCCCACATATTCTATAAAGTTGTTATTTATATTTCCTTATGCCATGAGCATCTAGGTTCACTTTATTACTCTAGGGCATATTTGCTTCACACATCTGGAAGAAGAGAGAAAGGGAAGAGAGATTGTGTCGGGTGGAAAAAATTGAGTGGAGGAGAATGTCGCACGCGTTAGAAGAGATAAGGCAATGCCAAAGCAGTGTGTGGGTCCACCAGTCTCGAACCCATTGCGCGAGGCGACCGACTCATGCTTCAGACGGTCGGCCGGTACGCAAAGTTTCCCTAAAACTAGTATCTATCAAGGTGTTGTTATTCACATATATTATTGCCATGTCACACACTCTTATGTTTGGGATTCGTTTATTATCTTCTCACTTTATATTTCGGATTCACTTATTATCGATCTAACTTCATATTTCCAACCATAAGCTAGTTGCAAGTGTATACTTCACAATGATTCATTCCATTTTCAGTTGCACATGTTGGGTAGCAATGAAGTAGCCGGAGTTCATCTCTACACTAGTGCATTTTGCGTTCAAATGCAAAGTATAAAACAAGGCATAAATGTTAGAGTCCAAAACAAGGGCAAAAGTGTTTGGAAAAGTAGATACGACGGAGACATATCAACTCCCCCAACCTTAAACCCTTGCTTGTCCTCAAGCAATTCAGTTGACAAACTGAAAGAGAAAAAGAAAAACGTTTACAAACTTTGTTTGCTCTTGTTGTTGTAAACATGAAAAGCCAGCATTCAAGTCTCAGCAATTATTACGAACTAACCATACTCACAATGACACGTAGGTCTCACAATTACTCATATCAATAATATAATCAGCTAGCGAGCCATAATAATAAAACTCGGATCTCAAACTAATCATAACATGATATAACAAAATGGTATCTCGCTAGCCCTTTCTGAGACCGCAAAACATAAATGCAGAGCACCTTTAAAGATCAAAGACTGACTAAACATTGTAATTCGTGGTAAAAGCGATCCAGTCAAGTCATGCCCAATATAAACCAATGATAATGAATGCAAACAACAGTGTGCTCTCCAGCGGGTGCTTTTTAATAAGAAGGGTGATGACTCAACATAAAAGTAAATAGATAGGCCCTTCGCAGAGGGAAACAGGGATTTGTAGAGGTGCCAGAGCTCGGTTTTGAAATAGATATAAATTATATTTTGAGCAGCATACTTTCATTGTCAACATAACAACTAAAAGACGACGATATCTTCCATGCTAAACAGATTATAGGCGGTTCCCAAGCAGAATGGTAAAGGTTATACTCCCTCCTCCACAAGCATCAATCCATGGCTTGCTCGAACAACGAGTGCTGCAACATTCAACGGGTCCCAAGGGGAGTTTTGTTTGCGATTATTTTGATTTAGTTTGCACGAAGCATGGGAATGGGCATCCGAATACCACCATTTTCTCGTGAATGAGGAGCGAGTCCACTCCTCTTGAGAATAACCCGCCTAACACGGAAGATAAGGGCAGCTCTAGTTGACATATGAGCTATTCGAGCATGCAAAACAGAATGTTTATTTAAAGGTTTAGAGTTTGGCACATACAAATTTACTTGGAACGGCAGGTAAATACCGCATATAGGAAGGTATAGTGGACTCATATGGCATAACTTTGGGGTTTAAGGAGTTTGGATGCACAAGCAGTATTTCCGCTTAGTACAGGTGAAGGCTAGCAAAAGGCTGGGAAGTGACCAACTGAGAGAGCGACAACAGTCGTAAACATGCATTAAAATTAATTCACACCGAGTACAAGCATGAGTAGGATATAATCCACCATGAACATAAATATCATGAAGGCTATGTTGATTGGATTCAACTACATGCATGAACATGTGCCAAGTCGAGTCACTCAATGCATTTAAAGGAGGATACCACCCCATCATACCACATCATAATCATTCTAATAGCATGTTGGCACGCAAGGTAAACCATTATAACTCATAGCTAATCAAGCATGGCACAAGCAACTATAATCTCTAAATGTCATTGCAAATATGTTTACTTCATAATAGCTAATTCAGGAACGATGAATCATCATATTTATAAAAACAAGAGAGGTCGAGTTCGTACCAGCTTTTCTCTTCTCAATAAGTCCATCATATATCATCATTATTGTCTTTCACTTGCACGACCGAACGGTGTGTATAATAATAAGAGTGCACGTGCATTGGACTAAGCTGGAATCTGCAAGCATTCAACTCAAGAGAGAAGACAAGTAATATGGGCTCTAGGTATAAATAATCAATCATGCATAAAAGAGCCACTAAGCATTTTCAATATGGTCTTCTCGACCCCCAAAGAAAGAAAAAGAAATAAAAACTATTTACACGGGAAAGCTCCCAACAAGCAAAGAAGAACGGGAAATATTTTTGGTTTTCTTTTTAATTCTACTACAAGCATGAAAAGTAAACTGACTAATTTTTTTTGGTTTTTCTTAAGGTTTATCAAACACACAAGAAGAAAGCAGGAAAAAGAAATTTAAACTAGCATGGATATTACAGTGAAAAAGTATGAGCACCGACATCTAGCAATGAGTGTGTGTGAACATAAATGTAATGTCGGTGGGAATACGTACTCCCCCAAGCTTAGGCTTTTGGCTTAAGTTGGTCTATTTCCAGGGATGGCCTGGCGGATATCCGTAGGTGAAGCTGGGGTCGTATCGTGATGCAGCGGCTATTGCCACCTGAGCTGTAGCGTGGAGTCGAGCAGCCTCCACTCCCCTTTCATACTCATCGCCTCCTCTCTGGTAATAATATATCTTCCTCTGCTTTGAAAATCAAAGAAGGTAGGGCGGGGAAGAGCAACACGGACCACATGTAAATGCATCAAAGATTAGTCGATCTTGGTAAGGTGGTCGATCCTCTCAATGATTGGTGGGAAAACATAGAATCAAGATCTAAATAAGAAGAAGGTAACTCCATATCACCCTCACGAATGTCTACATCAAGAAAATTAGCTAAGCGGGTCGCATAAATTCCTCCAAATAAATCTCCGCTATGCCTATTCTGATGCAACCTACGAGCTACAATGGCGCCCAAATGATAAGATTGGTCTCCTAACACAGCACTTCTAAGAATGCTGAGATTAGGGGCACACATGTGACATGCTTCATCCTTAGCAGTTATACATCTACCAATGAAGAGAGCAAAATAATGTATAGCAGGAAATTGAATGCTCCCTATAGTAGCATGCGCTATATCTCTAGATTCCCCCACAGTTATTCTAGCAAAAAGTCTCTATATTCAGATTTAGGGGGATCCCGGATACTACCCCAAGATAGAAGTTTGCATGCAAGAGTGAAATCCTCTAAGTCCATGGTACAAGATTTGTCATAAAGGTCAAACATGACTGACGGAGAATTACGCGAAGTTGTAAAATCAAACCTCCCCACAAATGAACTTCTGAGGTAACGATACTGTGGGCATTTATCAGCTTCAAAGTCCTCAAGACCGGCATTACGCACATATGCATAGAATTCTTCTTTAATTCCCACTTGATTCACAAAATTTTCTGAGGGCCATTGACAGGGCCTCACGAGTGCGTCTCTTGGTGGTTCCTCGTCAGCATCACGTATTGCAAGCCTGGGACCTTGCTTCCTTGAAGGACCACCTTGGAACATCCTCCTAAGCATATTGTTTCCTCTGAAAAATTTCTGAAATTTTTAGTAACTTCAAATAAAAGTGAACCAACCTCAATAAAACTGATAGCAACAACTCCCACAAGTGCCTAGGGCCTATATCAAGCATTAGAACTACTTGGAACCATATAAATTTGACATGCAATCTCAAGAACATGGTCACCTATGCAGCACAAATTTGCAATGAATAAAGCACTAGAACAAAAACTAATTGGACCAATGGAGGAGTCACATACCAAGGAACAATCTCCCCAAGCAGTTTTGCAAGAGGTGCTTTGAGCAAGGAGATCGAAAATCACAGCAACGGAGGATGGAGCTCGTGCTTGAGTTGGTTTTTCGTGTTTGTGTGAGACAGAGGAAGAAGATGGGTGCGAGAATAAGTGGAGGAGGGCCACGTGGGCCCACAGGCGGGCGCGCCCTCCACCCTCGTGACAGTGGCGGCTCCCGTGGTAATTTTTGCACGATAAATTCTCAAATATTCGAAAAAATCATATTAAATTGGCATGGCATTACGAGGACTTTTATTTTGGGATATTTTTATATTGCATGGATAAGTCAGAAGCAGATGAAAAATACTATTTTACTTTATTTCTACTAAATAATGAGAAAATATAAAGAGGGTACGAGAAGGTTGTGCTTCTAGTTTCATCCATCTCGTGATCATCAAAATGAACCCACTAACAAGGTTGATCAAGTCTTGTTAACAAACTCATTCAAATAATCACGGGCAGGAGAAATTTGAATGACACTAAGTTACCTCAGCGGGGATATGAAAATCCCCAACAATAAGAATACCATACTTTTTCTTGACAGTAGGGAGAGGAAATTCAAAACCTCCAAATATAATCGATGGAACTTTTCCAATAGAGTTGATACTATAAACTTGAGGTTGTTTCCTCGGAAAGTGCACCGTATGCTCATTACCATTAACATGAAAAGTGACATTGCCTTTGTTGCAATCAATAACAGCCTCTGCAGTATTAAGGAAAGGTCTTCCAAGAATAATAGACATACTATCATCCTCGGGGATATCAAGAATAACAAAGTCCGTTAAAATAGTAACGTTCGCAACTACAACAGGCACATCCTCACGAATACGGACGGTATAGCGGTTGATTTATCGACCATTTGCAAAGATATTTGAGAGGTGTCAACTTATTCAAGTCAAGTCTACGATATAAAGAGAGGCATAACAACGACACGGCTCCAAGATCACATAAAGCGGTTTTAACATAATTTCTCTTAATGGAGCATGGTATAGTAGGCACTCCGGGATCTCCAAGTTTCTTTGGTATTCCACCCTTAAAAGTATAATTAGCAATCATGGTGGAAATTTCAGCTTCAGGTATCTTTCTTTTATTAGTAATATTATCCTTCATATACTAAGCATAAGGATTTGTTTTGAGCACATCAGTTAATCGCATACGCAAAAAGATGGGTCTAATCATTTCAGCAAAGCGCTCAAAATCCTCATCATCCTTTTTCTTGGATGGTTTGGGAGGAAAAGGCATGGGTTTCTGAACCCATGGTTCTCTTTCCTTACCATGTTTCCTAGCAACAAAGTCTCTTTTATCATAACGTTGATCCTTTGATTGTGGGTTATCAAGATCAACAGCAGGTTCAACTTCTACATCATTATCATTACTAGGTTGAGCATCAACATGAACATTATCATTAACATTATCACTAGGTTCATGTTCATCACCTGATTGTGTTTTAGCATCAGACATAGAGATATCATTTGGATTATTAGGTGGTTCAGCGATAGGTTCACTAGAAGTTTGCACAGTCCTATCATTTTTCTTTTTCTTCCTCTTAGAATAACTAGGTACATCAATATTGTTTCTCTGAGAATCTTGCTCGATTCTCTTAGGGTGGCCTTCGAGGATACAAAGGTTCCTGAGTCATTCTACCAGTTCTAGTAGCCACTCTAACAGCATAATCATTTTTCTTACTATTTATTTCATCAAGCACTTCTTTCTGAGCTTTAAGTACTTGTTCTACTTGAGTGGTAACCATAGAAGCATGCTTGCTAACAAGTTTAAGTTCACCTCTAATATCAGCCATATAATCACTCAGCGTTTAATCATAAAGGTATTCTGTTTTATTTGTCTACCAAAATAAGCATTAAAGTCATCTTGCTTAAACATAAAGTCATCAAACTCATCCAAGCACTGACTAGCAATTTTAGTAGGAGGGACTTCAGCTTTATCATATCTATAGAGAGAATTTACCTTTACTACGTGTCGGGATATCGGGAGGTTCTTGATGAATAAGTAATTGAGATTATATACTTCTTCAACAAAGTGTAAATTAAGACCATGTATTTCTTCAATAGGAGGTAAATTCTTAACATCTTGACTTTAATACCTTTTTCTTTCATAGATTTCTTTGCCTCTTGCATATCTTCGGGACTGAGAAATAGAACACATCTCTTCTTCGGAGTTGGTTTAGGAATAGGCTTAGTAATAGGCTCACGAGCTGGCTCAGGAGTTGGCTCAGGAGGTGCCCAATTATTTTCATTAGCCAACATATTATTCAATAGAAGTTCAGCGTCATCCGGTGTTCTTTCCCGAAAAGAGAACCAAAGACAACTATCCGGTAATCTCTGGAAGCATCGGTTAGTCCATTATAAAAGATATCAAATATTTAAGGTTTCTTAAGAGGATGATCAGCAAAGCATTAAGTAACTTGAGAAGCCTCCCCAAGCTTGTGGGAGACTCTCTCGCTTCAATTTGCACAAAATTGTATATTTCCCTCAAAGCAGACTTGTTTCTTATGAGCTGGGAAATATTTAGTAGAGAAGTAATAAATCATATCCTGGGGACTTTGCACACAACCAGGATCAAGAGAATTAAACCATTTCTTAGCATTACCCTTTAATGAGAACGGAAATATCTTAAGTAAATAAAGGTAGCGCGATCTCTCATTATTAGTAAATAGGGCAGCTATATCATTTAACTTAGTAAGATGTGCCACAACAGTTTTAGATTCATAGCCATAAAAAGGATCAGATTCAACCAAACTAATTATATCTGCATCGACGTAAATATCATAATAATCATAATCAGAAACACGAATAGGTGAAGTAGCAAAAGCAGGGTCGGGTCTCATCCTACCTCTAAAAGATTCTTTACTCCACTTAGTTAGCAACCTCTTACGTTCAAGACTATCCTGGCAAGCAACAATAGCTTCAAAAGATTCAGCACTAAAAAGATAACCCTCAGGAATAGAAGGCATAGGCCCATCATCACTAACATCATCGTGTTCAGATTCAATAATTTCTCTTTCTCTAGACCTAGCAATTTGCTCATCAAGAAATTCACCGAGTGGCACAGTAGTATCAAGCATAGAAGTAGTTTCATCATAAGTATCGTGCATAGCAGAAGTGGCATCATCAATAATATGCGACATATCAGAATCAATAGCTGTAGTAGGTTTAGGTGTCACAAACTTACTCATAACAGAAGGAGAATCTAGTGCAGAGCTAGATGGCAGTTCCTTACCTCCCCTCGTAGTTGAGGGATAAATTTTTGTCTTAGCGTCTTTCAAGTTCTTCATAGTGTCCAGCAGATATAAATCCCAAGTGACTCAAAGAATAGAGCTATGCTCCACGAACGGCGCCTTGAAAAAGGTCTTGATAACCCACAAGTATAGAGGATCGCAGGTTTGAGGGTAGAGTATTCAACCCAAATTTATTGATTCGACACAAGGGAGCCAAAGAATATTCTCAAGTATTAGCAAGCGAGTTGTCAATTCAACCACACCGAAACTTAGTATCTGCTGACAAAGTGTTTAGTAGCAAAGTAATATGATAGTGGTGGTAACGGTAACAAAAGTAAAGACAACAAAAGTAATGTTTTGGTATTTTGTAGTGATTATAATGATAGCAACGGAAAAGTAAATAAGCGTAAACCAAAGTATATGGAAAACTTCGAGGCACCGGATTAGCGATGGATAATTATGCGGGATGTGGTTCATCATGTAACAGATCATAACATAGGGTGACACAGAACTAGCTCCAGTTCATCAATGTAATGTAGGCATGTATTCCTATATAGTCATACATGCTTATGGAAAAGAACTTGCATGACATCTTTTGTCCTACCCTCCCGTGGCGGTGGGTCCTAATGGAAACTAAGGGATATTAAGGCCTCCTTTTAATAGAGAACAGGAATAAAGCATTAGCACATAGTGAATACATGAACTCCTCAAACTATGGTCATCACCGGAGTGGTCCCGATTATTGTCACTTGGGTCACGGATCATAACACATAGTAGGTGACTATAGACTTGCAAGATAGGATCTAGAGTACACATATATTCATGAAAACATAATAGGTTCAGATCTGAAATCATGGCACTCGGGCCCTAGTGACAAGCATTAAGCATAGCAAAGTCATAGCAACATCAATCTCAGAACATAGTGGATACTAGGGATCAAACCCTAACAAAACTAACTCGATTACATGATAAATCTCATCCAACCCATCACCGTACAAGCCTATGATGCAATTACTCACGCACGGCGGTGAGCATCATGAAATTGGTGATGGAGGATGGTTGATGATGACGACGGCGACGAATCCCCCTCTCCGGAGCCCCGAACGGACTCCAGATCAGCCCTCCCGAGAGATATTAGGGCTTAGCGGCGGCTCCGTATCGTCAAACGCGATGAAAATTTCTCTTTGATTTTTTTTCTCCCCGAAAGCCAATATATGGAGTTGGAGTTGGCGTCGGAGGGCCACCAGGGGGCCCACGAGGTAGGGGGCGCGCCCAGGGGGGAGGGGCCCGCCCCCCACCCTCGTGAGCAGGGTGTGGGCCCCATGGTCTTCATCTTTTGCATGGATTTTTTATTATTTATTCTAAGATATTCCGTGGAGTTTCAGGTCATTCCGAGAACTTTTGTTTTATGCACATAAAACAACACCATGGCAATTCTATTTGAAACAGCGTCGATCCGGGTTAGTTCCATTCAAATCATACAAGTTAGAGTCCAAAACAAGGGCGAAAGTGTTTGGAAAAGTAGATCTGACGGAGACGATCGGACTCAACAACCTTGATCACCAAAACACATAACTCATATAATACAAATCGTCATCGAACGTTAGCGTCACGGACCCTCGTGTTCGAGAACTATGTAGGCATGACCGAGACACCTCTCCGGTCGATAATCAATAATGGAACCTAGATGCTCATATTGGTTCCCACATATTCTATGAAGATCTTTATTATTGCGGCATAAGGAAATATACATTGGTTCCTACATATTCTATAAAGTTGTTATTTATATTTCCTTATGCCATGAGCATCTAGGTTCACTTTATTACTCTAGGGCATATTTGCTTCACACATCTAGAAGAAGAGAGAAAGGGAGAGAGATTGTGTCGGTGGAAAAATTGAGTGGAGGAGAATGTCGCACGCGTTAGAAGAGATAAGGCGATGCCAAAGCGGTGTGTGGGTCCACGATCTCGAACCCATTACATGAGGCGACAGCTCGAGCTTCATATGGTCGGTAAGATGCAAAGTTTCCTAAAACTAGTATCTATCAAGGTGTTGTTATTCACATATATTATTGCCATGTCACACACTCTTATGTTTGGGATTCGTTTATTATATTCTCACTTTATATTTCAGATTCACTTATTATCGATCTAACTTCATATTTCCAACCATAAGCTAGTTGCAAGTGTATACTTCACAATGATTCATTCCATTTTCAGTTGCACATGTTGGGTAGCAATGAAGTAGCCGGAGTTCATCTCTACACTAGTGCATTTTGCGTTCAAATGCAAAGTATAAAACAAGGCATAAATGTAGGGGGGCTTTTCGTTGCTTTCACTTAAACATGTTGATAAGCTTATCATTTTCTTTATCTTATCAAGTTATGTTGCTTAGGTGATCTATGGATCTGGATGTAATTTTTTTCTTTGTACTGTCATGATTGAAGATGAATGGATCGGAAGTTTTCACGCAAAAAAAAGTTGTGTTGTCATCGATGCCAAAAAGGAAAAGATTGAAAGAGAATTTATTCTCTTAATTGTTTTTGACATTCATGGCAACATAATTGATGTTCTAACAGCATGCTTAAATCTATAAACAGCACCACCACATCTATATCAATATCTATAGCAACATAAAAAGACCCAAAGGGCAGATCCAACTAATATTGACCATCAAACCAGGTGAATCCAATGACTCAGACTGCTCCAATGGTGAGCGCCCAACACGTTTAGCGAGCAGTTAATATATATATATACCTCTATACACCAATATAAAAAGACACAAAAGGGAAAATCCAACTCATATTGGTCGAGTCAATCCAACGATTTATACTACTCCATTGGTGAGCGCTCAACATGTTTAGCATGTAGTTAAAATCATACCAAATATCAATGCCAACACTAATTACATAATTAACACACAAATAATATCCTATCTAATATATGCGTGGAATTAATATACTACCTCCTATCGGTCTACATGTGTTGCATGTACGCATTTACTACTCGATGGTTAGATACCCCTCAATTCGGAATAAGGAAAAAGAAGCGGACATTCATAGAGTTTGCATAACTAGTGCAAACTCTATAAATCCTAGGTCATGTCTGGAACTTCTGGGGCCAAAACTTCTGGACCCCTATACCTCCAGAGCAGGTTCTGGACAACTTCCGAGGGAACCTGGAAGTTTGCACGTCTATCAAAGTTTCTATAAACCCCGGAACCTTGCCCGAAACCTGGAACTACCCGACACGCCCTTCCTTGCGAAGTTCAAATGCGGCAAGCCTTGTAGTATAACTTGCTATAAACGAATGTTGTCGCCTACAATAGAAGAATATTTTTGCCTTGTTAAATCACATGATTTGAAATTGAGTAAATTGCAAGAAACCACCACTTTGAGAACTAGGTTATCGGAAAACACTACGTTACATTTCTTTGACAAAAACCATCATGTCTATGATAATATTTTTGTAAATAATACTAATCGGCGGATTAGAGCGCTTTAAACACATGTATGACAGATGAGGCCCGGTCGGCAGAAGGTGACTTGGCAAAAAAACGCCACCTGGGCACTTTGACTAGTCAAGATCGCTATGTGGACACGCAACTGTCTCTCTTGTCTGGTCCACTCCTCTACTCTCTCTCTCAAAAAACACGGCGGGGCTTGTGGAGGTTGTTAAGAATAGAATAGTTGCTTATTCATTAAGCTAATTAGGATTAAGTTAATTGTTAGATAGGTTGATTAGTTCTCAAGCAACTATGTAATTCCTTGGCTCTCAAGGCAACTATGTAATTCCTTGCCCTCAAGTAACTATGTGTTTACTTGACCGCCAAGCACCATGTTTTGTACTTCCGCCTGGGTATAAATACCCCACTTCTATCATCAATAAAGACTAATGGATCGTCTTTCATTCAACTCTCTCGTTCTTTAGTTTTTACTTCAAACACGTTGTCATGCACTTTGCTCTCCGATCGAGCGATTTAAACACACACAGGGGAAGAGATGACGCAAGAGGGATCGCCTCACAGACAGGGAGTCAAGAAGAACGGATAAATAGCAAATCAACGATTCCGTTGGAATCAACACCTTGGAGCAGCATGGAATAATCACACCAATACAGCCAAAGGCGATGTTAATCTAATTGCTATGATACATCATGTGCTAATGCGATTTACCTAATCTTTGTTCTTGACTATCAGGAATTGTCGCTGTCGGCACGACAAGATAGTCAAATGGCCTTCACGGCGCAGCACTCCAGACCAGAGCAGGGGCATCAGCCTTCATCGATTCACAAATCATTTCCAAACGGCAACAGAAAAGGAGGAACAAAGAAGGATAAGAAGAAAGGAATTGAAGAAAACACAAGATCATCAAAGACTAAACGAACATCCAGGGCCACCCCTTTCCGTAGGCGATCAAATGAATACAGAAGTCTTGATCTAATTGCTACTCCATAATAACAAGGTGTCCCTCTTCCAAACTTAATACTTCACGTAGCACATAATAAACAATATCAGAATTACCTTTGGCCTTCCCCATGGAAGCGTTGTGTGCCCTGCGCATGCAAAGGCTGATTTCAGGGACGCTGCAGCACGTAGGCCTCAACCGCAATAGAGCGGCTCCAGAAGATGGCCTGCGCACGGCGTGGAGACTTGGCAGGACCTTCATCACAACACCGGCACGTGGCACCAGAGCCCTCTTGTCTGGCATCAAGAGTCGACACGACGCACGACGCCCTCCGGCGTGGCCGCTAGCGGACACGGCCACTCCCGCGACATCGGGCCTTCAGGCACGGCCGTGGCGTCTCCCGGCGCGCGGCGTGCGGCAGGCGACACGCTCCAACGGCACCCTCCGGCACACAGCAGCGGCCGACACGGCAGGCCCTTCGGCCGGTGGCGGAGTCTAATCCCTAGCCACACGGCAGAAACTGGGGATTTCTTATCTATTTGATGAATTTGTAATTTAACCCTCAGGTTATGTAATGATCCCATATAACTCGTTAAGTTTTCTGTTCAGCCATCTGGTTAACAAAACTTTACGATTTAACCCCCAATTCATCCCAAATTATATATACAACATAATTATAAACCATTTTACAATGGGTAAAATTTTGATTTGAAGACCTCATGTCTTCATACATTTGCATAAGTATGTGAATTGTTATTTTTCCCCATATATGTATTGACACATTAATACTATTGCAGAAGTGCATTTTGCTTACATTCGAGACCCTATTTCTCCTAAATTCAAGACATGATCTATGTCTTCACCGCAAAATTTACATATGACATGCGATCTTAGACAACAACTTTTTGCACGGATTTTTTTCTTTGCAAACCTTAAGAATTATAAATTTTCATACTCAATATGACTAGCCCAAATTTTATTTGTGAATCACAAGGTATGGTGGCATCCACTGCACCATTTGCAGATTATCCATTATTACTGTGAAGTCTACATCTTTTCATTTGATAAGATGACTACCTTCAAAGTGCTCTTCCAAATATTAATATTAGATGTGACTACCTCAAGATATCATAAGGTAATACTGGCATCTCTGCGAATTTTGCAGACTATCCATTATTACTGAAAGGTCTACATCATGTCACTTTGGCAGATGATTACCTTGAAAGTGATTTTCTTAAATATAGCATAACATAAGGTAATAGAGATATGAACATTTACTGACAAAAGTCAGATTGTGTTATCTATTACTGCGAGATCTACACCGCATTCGGTGATTATCTTCAAAGTGTTATTCTATATAAATTGAGGTCTACACATATGGTTATAAAAGCATCAGCTGTTCTAAAATTGGCTCCTCTGAAGCACTTGTTGTTGTTCACTAAAATGATTTACTCTCATAGTAAATATTATTTATGCGCAATCACTATATATCGAAATGGTATACTTGCACTAATTCAAGTCTCACTTGGCTTAAATATGTCATAGTAAATTACGCAAATATTTGCATACCCCGGTGATTACCTTCTATTACATTGGTAAAATACATGGAAGTGGAGCCTATGTCACATTTTGATTAGTGTCGTCCGTCAACAAGATGGGTACCATAATTTATAGCAACGATTGAGTGTCTCACCAATGTTAAACATGCAAAATCTATACGTTTTGGTAGTGACTCTAAAGTCACACACTTCTTCAAGAATGAGGTCCAAAATATTAACAACGATTTTGATGAGGACATCAATACCATTGTTACACCCACAGACCCTATTTGCTATACATCTTGGGCGATTACTAGAGCTCACAAGACGCCAACTAAATTACCGGTACTTTCGTTTCTTGGTAATGATTCTAATGTTCATGAGAATATGATGTTGCTTAAATTGGATACATTTGTTTTGCTTACAAATGAAGGGCCTAGCTTGGAGAAGGATGAACATTGGAGCAAGAACAAGCATGGAGATGATGGCATGCAAGGGAACAAGAACGGAGTTCTGGTGATGATTTCGGGACTTTGAAGCCACCATAATGAGTGCATGAAGCCTTGGACGAAATATACAAGATGCCACTTCATAAATTTCATCCAGAGGCTATTCTAGGTCTTCGTCACCTTATTATTGGGCCAGCCCATGTAATTTCGAAATACATAAGTATAGGCTATTTTAGAGACCGTATGTGTGGGGAAACAAGAGATAGGGTTAGTTTGGACCCCTTCACCAAGGGCCACGAAATTCACCCCTCTTCCTCCATATATACAGCCCTTAGGGCCTTTGTTTAGACTTTGGGTTTTGTTTAGATTAAAGTTCGCCATAGCTGCAACTTCGCTGCATTTCGTTTGTGTTCAACGACTGCACAAAGCGCCACAGTAACCCCACCTTGATCAATAAAGCTTTCATCTTATATTCGCAATATCCAGTTGCAATCTCGGTTTCTTGCTTGTTCTTCGTTTGCTCGCAGAAATGACCCTTGTGGTCGAGTTGATCGTGCTCGGCATGGTCAATAACCTCTCGGAGTTGGTTTAGCGATTGCTAAGGCGCGGCGTCCTCGCACGTTCGTAGTCGGATCGTCAAAGTCGACTTCCACCAAAGCGAAATCCACCATCTCATCGAAAAGACGGACACCTTTGTCTCTATTAAGTGGTATCGATTTCCGGGTTGCTCGGTGAGATTTTACAGTTTTCGTAGTTTAAATCGAGTCATTCTTCATACCTACAGTCCACGAAAAAGCCACAAAAAACTAGGGTTAGTTCATCATATCCGAACCAATCGAGCCTTTGCATAATCTTTTTCGTATTTGCGTTGTTGAATTTGCGGTTGCATCGTCGTGTCTAGTTCTTTGGTCTTAGAGTCTAGTCTTTTAGAGTTTGAGTTACGGTCATAAGTTGCCCGCGTCGCCAAGACCATCATCATCGCCTCGCCATCTACCACCACCGCTTATCCGCCACCACTTGAATCCGTATCCATATACCACCACCGCTATCATATACCACCACCACGCCATATCCTACCACCATATATCCACCACCAATCCGAGTTCCTTGCATATTAGGTTTGTTTTGGGATCCATCTAGTTTCCGATTCGTGTTTCCTTGTGCGAGTAGGTTTGATTCAGCAATCTTTGCCATCCGTAGAAGAGGTTGGTTTCCAAAAAAAAAAGAGTCCGGAAACCACCCTCCGTTTAGGCCCAAAATTTTCCGAAAATGCACTTGACAAAAAAAAAATTGGCTATCCTATTTTTAGGTGTTTCTAAGCGTATTGAGACACTCGCCGTTATAGAAAGTTTTTTGACCCGTTTCAGCTTTTGGGTCGAGCAATCGAAAAAAAAATTGGTCGAAAAATTTCGTGCCCATCTGTCGGTTTGACACAGGAAGAGTTTTGAGACACTCGCCATTATTGTGATTTTTCGCAAAAAAAATAGCAGCAAGAAAAGAAAAGAGCAACAAGAAAAAAAAGCGAAAAAAAAATTCAGTGTGCTTTTCCCTTGTTTACGCGGTAGCCGTGATTTTGTTAGTGTTCTAGGCTCGCGTCTCTAGCACGGTCTAGCCTAGGACCAGACATAGTACCGTCGTGAGCGTTTATTCAACTTTGCATCTCTGAATTGATTATTCTTGACCTTTTTGCTACCATATTATAAGCCTTCCCAGCTCCACATACATCTCGTCGTGCATTTGATTCTCCCCGTAATCGCTATATCCAAGCTTTGAGAGTTTTGACTACAACGGTTGCCGATCACCACCTGCTGCTGGGTAAGAACTGGTAAGAATTTGAGATTTGCTTGACGGGTTTGTGATACACCACCACCACTTCTTAGTAGTCTGTAGGATCATATTTTTGTGTGTTTCTATTTGCTGCTAACCATGGTAGGATCACAAGCCGATGAGACTGATTGGGAGAACTGACGAACAAACGGCTACATGATAAGTTTCAGCAAATGATGAGTGGCAGTGCAAGATGTGCTAAACAGATTTGACGAGGCCATGGAGAAGATAGATGGCATTGAGAAGGCGTTTGAAATAAAGCTTGATAGCAAGTTTAATGAATTGCTCGCTGCGTTTTCCACAACCACCGCCGGCTGCACCTATCGTACCTCGGCAACAACAACAACCACGCCCTTCCGAATCGGTATGGACGAGCTCGGCGTGTTCCTATTGAGCGGGACAAAATTCGTGCCGCTGCCATGCTGTTGGTGCTTCAGTAGCTCCTGCCATCTCTGCTGCTGCTTTGTACCGAGGAGGATGATGAGTATGCGGGCGATTATGAGGATGAGGTTGATCGAATCGGGACTACGTGCATCCACCGGCACCACCACCAGCAGGTCGACCTCGGTATATATTCGTAATGGTAGGCTGCACCACCACCTCAGTGCGAGATGATGTCCATATTCCTAAACTGAAATTGAATATTCCACCATTTGAGGGTAGATATGTTCCCGATATATATCTTACTTGGGAGTTAGAAACGAACAACGTTTTACATGTTTACAATATCCCGAGGAGAGACGGGTTATTCTTCTTTGTTTGTGCTTTCACTAATTTTGCATGTGTATGGTGGTCGAACATTGTAGATTATATCCTATTCCGCTACTTGGGCTGCTTTGAAAACTGCTATGCGTGCTCGTTGGGTTCCGCCATATTATCAATGTGAATTGCTTCAAAAATTGCAGCGTTTAAGACAAGGAAAAATTACGTAGAAGAATATTATCGTGAATTACAAACTGGCATGATTAGATGTGGTATTGTTGAGGAGAATGAAGCTATGCTTGCACGTTTTATAGGTGGATTAAATAGAGATTGAGACCATTCTAGAGTATAAGGAGTATACTAATATCACTCGTTTATTCCATCTTGCTTGTAAAGTGAGCGTGAAGTGCTTGGATCGACAAGCATTGGCACGAACTAACTTTCTGCGCAGTCGACTTTCATCATGGACACGCGTGCATCCTCTACTTCCACTACACCAGCACCTCCATCATTGCTACCTCCAACCGTGATACAAGAAAGCGAGCACAACCTCCACTATCTCGCCAAGAGCGCACTTAGGGCCTACGAGCTCTTCTTCTTCCATGGCATCAGCTGGGCACACAAGTGATATTATTTGTCGTCGTTGTAAGGGAAGAGTTCATTATGCGAGAGAATGCAAATCTCAGCGTGTGATGGACTGCTCTCGAGGATGGTGGGTATGAGTCCGCTAGTGACTATGATGAGGAGGCGTTGGCTCTTATTACACGTGAAGAACACGGTGGAGATGATTACGATCATGAGACGCAATACATGGCTCTCGAAGATCTTGACGGTATGAATGTTTAGTTGCTCAAGCGTGTTTTGAGTGTGCAGTCACACAAGCTGAGCAAAATCAGAGGCACAATTTGTTCCATACCAAGGGAGTTGTGAAGGAACGTCATGTGCGCGTCATCATAGACGGAGGGAGCTGCAATAACTTGGCTAGCTTGGAGATGGTGGAGAAGCTTTCTCTCACCACAAGACCACATCCACATCCTTACTACATCCAATGGTTCAACAACAGTGGCAAGGTTAAGGTAACACGTACTGTTCATGTGCATTTTAGTATCTCTACATATGCTGATTATGTTGATTGTGATGTGGTACCTATGCAAGCATGTTCCTTATTACTTGGTAGACCATGGCAATTTGATAAAAATTATGTACACCATGGTAGAAACAATCAGTATACTCTTGTTCATAAGGATAAAAATATTACTTTGCTTCCTATGACTCTCGATTCTATTTTGAAAGATGATATTAATAGAGCTAATAAAGCAAAACAGGAGAAGAATAAGAGCGAAAATCAGATTGTGGCAAAAGAATTTGAGCAACAAATGAAGCCTAATAATAAACCATCTAGTGTTGCTTCTGAAATAAAATTGAAAAGTCCATGTTTATTTGCCACCAAATCGATATTGATGAGCTAGATTTCAGCAAATTTGTTTGTTATGCTTTTGTGTGCAAAGAGGCATTATTTTCATTCGAGGGCGTGCCTTCCTCTTTGCCTCCTCTGTCACTAACATTTTGCAGAGTTCGCCGACGTCTTTCCACAAGGCGTGCCACCGGATTACCGCCTATTCGAGGGATTGAGCATCAGATTGACTTAATTCCCGGTGCTTCACTGCCAAACCCTGCGCCATACCGTACCAATCCAGAGGAGACGAAGGAGATTATGCGTCAAGTACAAGAGCTGCTCGACAAAGGTTATATACGCGAATCCCTTAGTCCTTGTGTTGTTCCTATTATTCTAGTGCCGAAAAAGGATGGTACATCACGTATGTGTGTTGATTGTAGAGGCATTAAATATTACTATTCGTTATCGTCATCCTATTCCTAGGCTAGATGATATGCTTGATGAATTGAGTGGCTCTATAATATTCTCCAAAGTTGATTTGCGTTGTGGATACCATCAAATTCGTATGAAATTGGGGGATGAATGGAAAACAGCATTTAAAACTAAGTTTGGATTATATGAGTGGTTAGTCATGCCTTTTGGGTTAACTAATGCACCTAGTACTTTCATGAGATTAATGAACGAAGTTTTACGTGCTTTCATTGGACGATTTGTGGTAGTTTACTTTGATGACATATTGATTTATAGCAGATCTTTGGAGGAACATTTGGAACATTTACGTGTTATTTTTATTGCTCTCGTGATGCACGTTTGTTTGGTAACCTTGGGAAGTGCACCTTTTGCACCGACCGAGTGTCTTTTCTTGGTTATGTTGTTACTCCACAGGAATTGAAGTTGATAAAGCCAAGATTGAAGCTATTGAGAGTTGGCGCAGCCCAAAGCGGTCACACAAGTGAGGAGTTTTCTTGGCCTCGCTAGATTCTATAGGCATTTTGTGAGAGATTTCAGCACCATTCTGCACCTCTCAATGAGCTTACAAAGAAGGATGTGCCTTTTGTTTAGGGTACCGCACGGGAAGAAGCCTTCACGGTATTGAAAGATAAGTTGACACATGCTCCTTTACTCCAACTTCCCGATTTTAATAAGACTTTTGAGCTTGAATGTGATGCTAGTGGAATTGGATTAGGAGGTGTGTTATTACAAGATGGCAAACCTGTTGCATACTTTTACGAAAAATTGAGTGGGCCTAGTCTGAATTATTCTACTTATGATAAAGAATTATATGCTCTTGTTAGGACTTTAGAAACATGGCAACATTATTTATGGCCCAAAGAATTTGTTATACATTCTAATCATGAATCTTTGAAACATATTAAAAGTCAAGCTAAACTGAATCGTAGACATGCTAAATGGGTTGAATTCATTGAGACTTTCCCTTATGTCATTAAACACAAGAAGGGTAAAGAAAATGTTATTCTTGATGCATTGTCTCGTAAGCTATACTATGCTTTCACAACTTGACTTCAAAATATTTGGTTTGGAGACCATCAAAGATCAATATGTGCATGATGCTGATTTTAAAGATGTATTGCGAATTGTAAAGAAGGAAGAACATGGAACAAGTTTGTCGTTAATGATGGATTTGTGTTCCGTGCTAACAAGCTATGCATTCCAGCTAGCTCCATTCGTCTTTTGTTGTTGCAGGAGGCGCATGGAGGAGGACTAATGGGACACTTTGGCGTGAAGAAGACGGAGGACGTACTTGCTACACATTTCTTTTGGCCAAAGATGAGACGGGATGTTGAGCGTTTTATTGCTCGCTGCACTACATGTCAAAAAGCTAAGTCATGACTCAATCCTCATGGTTTATATATGCATTTGCCTGTACCTAGTGTTCCTTGGGAGGATATATCTATGGACTTTGTTTTAGGTTTACCTAGAACAAAGAAGAGGAGGGATAGCATATTTGTTGTCGTGGATAGATTCTCGAAAATGGCACACTTTATACCATGTCATAAAAGCGATGATGCGGTTAATGTTGCTGATTTGTTCTTTCGTGAAATTATTCGCTTGCATGGTGTGCCAAATACTATTGTTTCAGATCGTGATACTAAATTTCTTAGCCACTTTTGGAGATGTTTATGGGATAAGTTGGGGACTAAACTGCTTTTTAGTACTACTTGTCACCCCCAAACTGATGGACAAACTGAAGTAGTCAATAGAACATTGTCTACTATGCTTAGGGCTATTCTAAAGAATAATAAGAAAATGTGGGAGGAATGCTTGCCTCATATTGAATATACTTATAATCGTTCATTGCATTCTACTACTAAGATGTGCCCTTTGGAAGTTGTGTATTGTTTCCTACCTCGTGCACCTATTGATTTGTTGCCTCTTCCATCTTCGGAGAAGGTTAATTTTGATGCTAAAGAACGTGCTGAATTGATTTTAAAAATGCATGAGTTAACTAAGGAAAACATTGAGCGTATGAATGCTAAATATAAACTTGCTAGAGATAAGGGTAGAAAACATGTTGTGTTTGCACCTGGAGATCTTGTTTGGTTACATTGAAGGAAATATGCCCTAGAGGCAATAATAAAGTTATTATTTATTTCCTCATATCATGATAAATGTTTATTATTCATGCTAGAATTGTATTAACCGGAAACATAATACATGTGTGAATATATAGACAAACAGAGTGTCACTAGTATGCCTCTACTTGACTAGCTTGTTAATCAAAGATGGTTATGTTTCCTAACCATGAACAAGGAGTTGTTATTTGATTAACAAGGTCACATCATTAGTTGAATGATCTGATTGACATGACCCATTCCGTTAGCTTAGCACCCGATCGTTTAGTATGTTGCTATTGCTTCCTTCATGACTTATACATGTTCCTATGACTATGAGATTATGCAACTCCGTTCATTGGAGGAACACTTTGTGTGCTACCAAAGCGTCAACGAATGGGTGATTATAAAGGTGCTCTCTGGTGTCTCCGAAGGTACTTGTTGAGTTGGCGTATTTCGAGATTAGGATTTGTCCTCCGAATGTCGGAGAGGTATCTCTGGGCCCTCTCGGTAATGCACATCACTTAAGCCTTGCAAGCATTTCAACTAATGAGTTAGTTGTGAGATGATGTATTACGAACGAGTAAAGAGACTTGCGTGCGAGATTGAACTAGGTATTGGATACCGACGATCGAATCTCGGGCAAGTAACATGCCGATGACAAAGGGAACAAAGTATGTTGTTATGCGGTTTGACCGATAAAGATCTTCAGTAGAATATGTAGGAACCATATGGGCATCCAGGTCCCGCTATTGGTTATTGACCGAGAATGGTTTTAGGTCATGTCTACATAGTTCTCGAACCCGTAGGGTCCCTTGACGCTTAACGTTTAGATTGACGATATAGTATTATATTAGTTATGCATGTTGGTAACGAATGTTGTTGAGTCCGGATGAGATCATGGACATGACGAGGAACTCCGGAATGGTCCGGAGATAAAGTTTGATATATGGGATAATAGTGTTTGATCTCGGAAGGCTTAGGAAGGGTTCGGATGTTTCGAAATGTTTGGGTGCGAGAACACGTTATTTGGGCCAAAGGAAAGCCCACAAGGTTTTGGAAGCGCAAAGGAAGTTTTGCGAGTCCAGGCCAAGCGCAAAAGGTTTTTAGTGCGAGAACACGTTTGGAAGGGGTTCGTCTGGACCCGACGCCGGGGACCTGGCGTCAGCCTGGAGTCCGAGAAGGACTCTTGCCTTCGGGTGAAACCGACTTTGTGGAGGCTTTACTCCAAGTTTCGACCCCAAGGCTCAACATATAAATAGAGGGGTAGGGCTAGCACCAAAGACACATCAAGAAACACCAAGCCGTGTCGCAACCCCGTCCCCTCTAGTTTATCCTCCGTCATAGTTTCCGTAGTGCTTAGGCGAAGCCTGCGAGATTGTTCTTCACCAACACCGTCACCACGCCGTCGTGCTGCGGAACTCATCTACTACTACCTTTGTCTTGCTGGATCGAGAAGGCGAGGGCGTCATCGAGCTGAGCGTGTAGAACTTCGGAGGTGCCGTGCGTTCGGTGCTTGGATCGGTCGGATCGTGAAGGCGTCGACTACATCAACGCGTTGATAAGCGCTTCCGCTTAGCGATCTTCAAGGGTATGAAGATACACTCCCTTCTCGTTGCTATACATCACCATGATCTTGCGTGTGCGAGGAAATTTTTGAAATTACTGCGTTCCCCAGCGATGGCATCCGAGCCCAGTTTTTATGGTTTGATGTTATATGCACGAGTAGAACACAAGTGAGTTGTGGGCGATATAAGTCATACTACTTACCGGCATGTCATACTTTGGTTGGCGGTATTGTTGGATGAAGTGGCGGACCGACATTACAGACGTTACGCTTCGAGAGACTGGTTTTACCGCCGTGCTTTGCACACGGTGACTAGCGAGTGTCGGTTTCTCCAACTTTAGTTGAGGTGAGGCTACGCCGGTCCTTGCGAAGGTTAAAACAGCAACAACTTGACAAACTATCGTTGTGGTTTTGATGCGTAGGTGAGATTGGTTCTTGCTTAAGCCCGTAGCAGCCACGTAAAACTTGCAACAACAAAGTAGAGAACGTCTAACTTGTTTTTGCAGGGCATGTTGTGATGTGATATGGCCAAGACATGATGCTATATTTTATTGTATGAGATGATCATGTTTTGTAACCAAAGTTATCGGCAACTGGCAGGAGCCATATGGTTGTCGCTTTATTGTATGAAATACAAACGCCCTGTAATTGCTTTACTTTATCACTAAGCGGTAGCGATAGTCGTAAAAGCAATAGATGGCGTAAACGACAACGATGCTATGATGGAGATCAAGGTGTCGCACCGGTGACGATGGTGATCATGATGGTGCTTCGGAGATGGAGATCACAAGCACAAGATGTTGATGGCCATATCATATCACTTATATTGATTGCATGTGATGTTTATCCTTTATGCATCTTATCTTGCTTTGATTGACGGTAGCATTTTAAGATGATCTCTCACTAAAAAATTATCAAGAAGTGTTCTCCCTGAGTATGCACCGTTGCCAAAGTTCGTCGTGCCCAGACACCACGTGATGATCGGGTGTGATAAGCTCTACGTCCATCTACAACGGGTGCAAGCCAGTTTTGCACACACAGAATACACAGGTTAAACTTGACGAGCCTAGCATATGCAGATATGGCCTCGGAACACGGAGACCGAAAGGTCGAGCGTGAATCATATAGTAGATATGATCAACATAAGAGGTTCACCATTGAAAACTACTCCATCTCACGTGATGATCGGTTATGGTTTAGTTGATTTGGATCACGTGATCACTTGGATGACTAGAGAGATGTCTATCTAAGTGTGAGTTCTTTAGTAATATGATTAATTGAACTTAAATTTATCATGAACTTAGTACTGATAGTATCTTGCTTGTCTATGTTGATTGTAGATAGATGGCCCATGCTGTTGTTCCGTTGAATTTTAATGCGTTCCTTGAGAAAGCTAAGTTGAAAGATGATGGTAGCAACTACGCGGACCGGGTCCGTAATTTGAGGATTATCCTCATTGCTGCCGAGAAAAATTACGCCCTGGAAGCACCGCTGGGTGCCGAACTGCTTCTTGATCTGGCCGCGGCGTTAAGAACGTCTGGCGAGCAAAGCGATGACTACTCGATAGTTCAATGTGCCATGCTTTACGGCTTAGAACCGGGACTTCAACGACGTTTTGAGCGTCATGGAGCATATGATATGTTCCGGAGTTGAAGTTAATATTCGAAGAATGCCCGGATTGAGAGATATGAAGTCTCCAATAAGTTCTATAGCTGCAAGATGGAGGAGAATAGTTACATCGGTGAGCACATACTCAAGATGTGCGGGTATTGTAATCACTTGATTCAACCGGGAGTTACTCTTCCGGATGATAGCGTCATTGATGAATTCTCCAATCACTTCCACCAAGCTACAAGAGCTTCGTGATGAACTATAATATGCAAGGGATGGATAAGGCGATTCCGGGCTCTTCGCAATGCTAAAGGCTGCGAAGGTAGAAATCAGAAGGAGCATCAAGTGTTGATGGTTAACAAGACCACTAGTTTCAAGAAAAGGGCAAAGGGAAGAAGAAGCGGAACTTCAATAAGAACGACAAACAAGTTCTTTGCTCAAGAGAAGAAACCCAAGTCCGGACCTAAGCACGAAATCGAGTGCTTCTACCGCAAGCGGTCGTCCTGGAAGCGGAACTGCCCCAAGTATTTGGCGGATAAGAAGGATGGCAAGGTGAACAAAGGTATATGTGATATACATGTTATTGATGTGTACCTTACAAGAGCTCGATAGCACTGGTATTTGATCTTGGTTACATTGCTAATATTTGCAACTCGAAGCAGGACTACGGATTAGCGAACAACGGCAAAGGACGAGGTGACGATGCGCATGGGAAGCGGTTCCAAAGTCGATGTGATCGTGGTCGGCACGCTACCTCTACATCTACCTTCGGATTAGTATTAGACCTAAATAATTGTTATTTGGTGCGGCGTTGAGCATGAACATTATATCTGGATCTTGTTTGATGCGAGACGGTTATTCATTTAAATCAGAGAATAATGGTTGTTCTATTTATATGAGTAATATCTTTTATGGTCATGCACCCTTGAAGAGTGGTCTATTTTTGATGAATCTCGATAGTAGTGATACACATATTCATAGTGTTGAAACCAAAAGATGCAGAGTTGATAATGATAGTGCAACTTATTTGTGGCACTGCCGTTTAGGTCATATCGGTGTAAAGCGCATGAAGAAACTCCATACTGATGGACTTTTGGAACCTCTTGATTATGAATCACTTGGTACTTGCGCAAGTGACTCATGGGCAAGATGACCAAAACGCCGTTCTCCGGTACTATGGAGAGAGCAACAGATTTGTTGGAAATCATACATACAGATGTATGTGGTCCGATGAATGTTGAGGCTCGTGGCGGATATCGTTATTTTCTCACCTTCACAGATGATTTAAGTAGATATGGGTATATCTACTTAATGAAGCATAAGTCTGAAACATTTGAAAAGTTCAAAGAATTTCAGAGTGAAGTTGAAAATCATCGTAACAAGAAAATAAAGTTTCTACGATCGATCGTGGAGGAGAATATTTGAGTTACGAGTTTGGTCTACACTTAATACAATGTGGAATAGTTTCGCAACTCACGCCACCGGAACACCACAAATAAATGGTGTGTCCGAGCGTCGTGTCGTACTTTACTTGATATGGTGCGATCTATGATGTCTCTTCTGATTTACCGCTATCGTTTTGGGGTTATGCTTTAGAGACGGCCACATTCACGTTAAATAGGGCACCATCGAAATCCGTTGAGACGACACCTTATGAACTATGGTTTGGCAAGAAACCAAAATTGTCGTTTCTTAAAGTTTGGGGCTGCGATGCTTATGTGAAAAAGCTTCAAACTGATAAGCTCGAACCCAAATCGAGAAATGTGTCTTCATAGGATACCCAAAGGAGACAGTTGGGTACACCTTCTATCACAGATCCGAAGGCAAGACATTCGTTGCTAAGAATGGATCCTTTCTAGGAAGGAGTTTCTCTCGAAAGAAGTGAGTGGGAGGAAAGTAGAACTTGATGAGGTAATTATACCTACTCCTTATTGGAAAATAATACATCACAGGAACGGTTTACGTGGACGTCAAAACCAACTAGTGAGGAAGTTGATGATGATGATCATAGAACTTGAGATCAAGTTATTCTGAGAACCTCGTGAGGTCGAGCAGAGTAAGATCCGCACAGTGAGTGTACGGTAATCCTATTCGGAAGTCATGCTACTAGATCATGATGAACCTACGAACTATGAAGAAGCCATGGTGAGCCCAGATTCGCAAAATGGCTTGAAGCCATGAAATCGAGATGGGATCCATGTATGAGAACAAAGTATGGACTTTGGTTGACTTGCCCGATGGTCGGCAAGCAATTGAGAATAAATGGATCTTCAAGAAGAAGACCGACGACGGTAATGTTATCGTCTACAAAGCTCGACTTGTTGCAAAAGGTTTTCGACAAGTTCAAGGGGTTGACTACGATGAGACCTTCTCACCCGAAGCGATGCTTAAGTCTGTCCGAATCATGTTAGCAATTGCCGCATTTTATGATTATGAAATTTGGCAAATGGATGTAAAACTGCATTCTGAATGGATTTACGGAAGAAGAGTTGTATATGATGCAACCAGAAGGTTTTATCGATCCAAAAGGAGCTAACAAAGTGTGCAAGCTCCAGCGATCCATTTATGGACTGGTGCAAGCCTCTCGGAGTTGGAATAAACGTTTTGATAGTGTGATCAAATCACTTGGTTTTATCTGAGACTTTTGGAGAAGCTTTGTATTTACAAGAAAGTGAGTGGGAGCTCAGTAGCATTTCTAATATTATATGTGGATGACATATTATTGATTGGAAATGATATAGAATTCTGGATAGCATAAAGGGATACTTGAATAAAAGTTTTTCAATGAAAGTCTTGGTGAAGCTGCTTACATATTGGGCATTAAGATCTATAGAGATAGATCAAGGCGTTTAATTGGACTTTCACAAAGCGCATACCTTGACAAAGTTTTGAAGAAGTTCAAAATGGATCAAGCAAAGAAAGGGTTCTTGCTGATTGCAAGGTGTGAAGTTGAGTAAGACTCAAAGCCCGACCACTGCAGAAGATAGAGAAAAATGAAAAGTGTTCCTATGCTTCACCATAGGCTCTATCATGTATGCAATCTTGTGTACGGACTGATGTGTGCCTTGCTATAAGTCTAGCAGGAGGTACCAAAGTAATCCAGAGTGGATCATCGGACAGCGGTCAAGAACATCTGAAATACGAAAAGAACTAAGGATATGTTTCTCGTATATGGAGGTGACAAAGAGCTCATCGTAAATGGTTACGTTGATGCAAGCTTTGACACCGATCGAACGATTCTAAATCGCAAACCGGATCGTGTTTACATTAAGCGGTGGAGCTGTCGGTTAGTGCAGTTCAAAGCAAAGCGTCGTGGCGGGATCTACGTGTGAAGCGGAATACATAGCTGCTTCGGAAGCAGCCAATTAAGGAGTCTGGATGAAGGAGTTCATATCCGATCTAGGTGTCATACCTAGTGCATCGGGTCCAATGAAAATCTTATGTGACAATACTAGAGCGATTGCCTTAGCGAAGGAATCCAGATTTCACAAGAGAACCAAGCACATCAAGAGACGCTTCAATTCCATCCGGGATCTAGTCCAGGTGGGAGACATAGAGATTTGCAAGATACATACGGATCTAAATGTTGGAGACCCGTTGACTAAGCCTCTTCCACGAGCAAAACATGATCAACACCAAGACTCCATGGGTGTTAGAATCATTACTGTGTAATCTAGATTATTGACTCTAGTGCAAGTGGGAGACTGAAGGAAATATGCCCTAGAGGCAATAATAAAGTTATTATTTATTTCCTCATATCATGATAAATGTTTATTATTCATGCTAGAATTGTATTAACCGGAAACATAATACATGTGTGAATATATAGACAAGCAGTGTCACTAGTATGCCTCTACTTGACTAGCTTGTTAATCAAAGATGGTTATGTTTCCTAACCATGAACAAGGAGTTGTTATTTGATTAACAAGGTCACATCATTAGTTGAATGATCGATTGACATGACCCATTCCGTTAGCTTAGCACCCGATTGTTTAGTATGTTGCTATTGCTTCCTTCATGACTTATACATGTTCATATGACTATGAGATTATGCAACTCCGTTCATTGGAGGAACACTTTGTGTGCTACCAAAGCGTCACAGCGAATCGGGTGATTATAAAGGTGCTCTCTGGTGTCTCCGAAGGTACTTGTTGAGTTGGCGTATTTCGAGATTAGGATTTGTCACTCCGAATGTCGGAGAGGTATCTCTGGGCCCTCTCGGTAATGCACATCACTTTAGCCTTGGAAGCATTTCAACTAATGAGTTAGTTGTGAGATGATGTATTACGGAACGAGTAAAGAGACTTGCCGGTAACGAGATTGAACTAGGTATTGGATACCGACGATCGAATCTCGGGCAAGTAACATGCCGATGACAAAGGGAACAAAGTATGTTGTTATGCGGTTTGACCGATAAAGATCTTCGTAGAATATGTAGGAACCAATATGGGCATCCAGGTCCCGCTATTGGTTATTGACCGAGAATGGTTTTAGGTCATGTCTACATAGTTCTCGAACCCGTAGGGTCCGCACGCTTAACGTTTCATTGACGATATAGTATTATATGAGTTATGCATGTTGGTAACCAAATGTTGTTCGAGTCCGGATGAGATCATGGACATGACGAGGAACTCGGAATGGTCCGGAGATAAAGTTTGATATATGGGATAATAGTGTTTGATCTCCGGAAGGGTTAGAATTCATCGGAAGGGTTCGGATGTTTCCGAAATGTTTGGATGCGAGAACACGTTATTTAGGCCAAAAGGAAATCCCACAAGGTTTTGGAAAGCGCAAAAGCAAGTTTTATGAGTCGAGGGCGCGACACTGTGGTCTCGGCATGCAGGTCGAGACGCCGGGAACCTGGCGTCGCCCCGAGTCCGAGAAGGACTCTTGCCTTCGGGTGAAACCGACTTTGTGGAGGCTTCTACTCCAAGTTTCGACCCCAAGGCTCAACATATAAATAGAGGGTAGGGCTAGCACCAAAGACACATCAAGAAACACCAAGCCATGTGCCGCAACCCCGCCCCTCTAGTTTATCCTCCGTCATAGTTTCCGTAGTGCTTAGGCGAAGCCCTGCGAGATTGTTCTTCACCAACACCGTCACCACGCCGTCGTCTGCGGAACTCATCTACTACTTCGCTGTCTTCTTTGGATCGAGAAGGCGAGGGCGTCATCGAGCTGAGCGTGTGTAGAACTCGGAGGTGCCGTGCGTTCCGTTCTTGGATCGATCGGATCGTGAAGACGTACGACTACATCAACCGCGTTGATAAACGCTTCCGCTTAGCGATCTTCAAGGGTATGAAGATACACTCCCCTTCTCGTTGCTATACATCACCATGATCTTGCGTGTGCGTAGGAAAATTTTTGAAATTACTGCGTTCCCCAACATACATTTGCGTAAGGATAGATTTCCTGATTTGCGCAAATCAAAGCTAATGCCACGTGCTGCTGGTCCCTTTAAGGTGTTGGAGAAAGTAAATGATAATGCATATAAACTTGAGCTGCCTGCAGATTTTGGGGTTAGTCCCACTTTTAACATTGCAGATTTGAAGCCATATTTGGGTGAGGAAGATGAACTTCCGTCGAGGACGACTTCATTTCAAGAAGGGGAGGATGATGAGGACATCAATACCATTGTTACACCCACAGCCCTCGCTGCTATACATCTTGGGCCAATTACTAGAGCTCAAGACGCCAACTAAATTACCGGTACTTTCATTTCTTGGTAATGATTCTAATGTTCATGAGAATATGATCTTGCCTAAATTGGATACATTTGTTTTGCTTACAAATGAAGGGCCTAGCTTGGAGAAGGATGAACATTGGAGCAAGAACAAGCATGGAGATGATGGCATGCTAAGGGGAACAAGAACGGAGTTACGGTGATGATTTCGGGACTTTGAAGCCACCATAATGAGTGCATGAAGCCTTGGACGAAATATACAAGATGCCACTTCATAAATTTCGTCCAGAGGCTATTCTAGGTCTTGCGTCACCTTATTATTGGGCCAGCCCATGTAATTTCGAAATACATAAGTATAGGCTATTTTTAGAGTCCGTATGTGTGGGGAAACAAGAGATAGGGTTAGTTTCGGACCCCTTCACCAAGGGCCACGAAATTCACCCCCTCTTCCTCCATATATACAGCCCTTAGGGCACCGTTTAGACTTTGGGTTTTGTTTGGATTAAAGTTCGCCATAGCTGCAACTTTGGCGTGCCGTTTGTGTTCAACGACCGGACAAAGCGCCACAGAACCCCACCTTGATCAATAAAGCTTTCATCTTATATTCGCAATATCCAGTTGCAATCTCGGTTTCTTGCTTGTTCTTCGTTTGCTCGCAGGAAACAGACCCTCGTGGTCAGGTTGATCGTGCTCCGGCGTGGTCAATAACCTCTCGGAGCTAGTTTAGCGATTGCTAAGGCGTGACGTCCTCGCACGTTCGTAGTCGGATCGTCAAAGTCGACTTCCACCAAAGCAAAATCCACCATATCATCGAAAGACGGGACACCTTTGTCTCTATTAGATTTCATCACATGTGTTGTACTGAAGGATACACCTAGGATCATCTTAGCCATGATTGTTCTCAAAAAAATCATTTTCATTGCTTACATTTCCAAATGCACTAAATTCATGATTAGGTGGGAGTATTTATTTTAAGATGATTCATGACATCAGTCATTGTATCCACCTATGGCATTGTTGCCACTATAAATCCACCGCCAGGACAATATGTCATGGCTATTCTATTAATAGCTAAGTATGTAGATATGCATTTTATATGTCACAAACTACACTTTGTTCTCAAGCTAAGTACATTATGGCTGAATATTTATTCACTTCGAATATTTCCCTTAAGAGAATGAGCACATCGCGGATGACCACCATTCAGTTTTCAAGACCTCAAGTCTATCGCAGCTCACAATTCTGTCAGTTAATAACCTTTCAAGTTGAGATCCCGTGATCAAATATTTTCATATGCAGATCCGCTTGAAAATTCCTTATACACTTTACCTCCTATTAATATGGTGCTACCATTTTTATGACGAAGAAACATGGAATTTCATAAAATCATCAGATTCACCCAACAGGTGCTATACCATTATTTGAAATTCTTGCTAGTACCGAGAATACTATGCAAGTTAGTGGTAACAAATAGAATCATGAGGAATTCAAAGTAAAGTGGAGGCTAATATACAACCAAAGATATAATTATCTCTTAATAGGAATCGGTCGTTTTCAAATGATCAAAAGATAACTCTCAAGTTTGTCAAATGTGTGGTTATGTAAATATTGTTTCTATGATTACCAAATCCTCAAATATATGGTCGAACCACACCACAAATTTATTAAAAGGCCAATAAGTTCAATGGGATAAATTTGAAAATTTGCAAATAACAACCAGATTCTGGTAAAGGATTATTCTCAGAATCTTCATCAGAAGGAGGACCAAAATCTAGTGCAAAGAATGGAGGATGGACTCATTTGCACTCAAGAATATCATAGACCTCAGGTAATCGCCTAATTATCCCACATATTATTAGCCTATACTTGTACTACTACATGTAGTAAAATGTCAAATATCGTATCCCTTGAATACAATATTTGATAAATTTAAATGTATGTTTCAATTCATACTCAATATTGTTGCGTACACAATGATTTTCTAAGTATTAATGAATTAAATATTAGGCTTGATAGCCTTAGTCATCCTGGTTTGGGGATGATTAGAAAATTATTTGACAATTCTATTGGTCACAACTTAACAAGTTGCACAATATTCCCCATATCATCAGATTACATGTGCACCACATGTTCCATAGGGGAAATCTATTTTAAGGAACTCTCACCTTAAAATTCTAAATGAGCCAGTTATTCTTTCTTGAACACATTCAAAAGATATATGTGGAATGTTGAACCATTATATGGATAATTTAGATACTCCATGGTACTCATATACACATTCATAAAATGTTTTTAAGTGTGTCTCTTATCTTATCACACACAACCATGATCTTACCCGATAAATTGCTTCACTTATCAAAGTAGGAGCAAATTCTCCTGAACAAAGGATAAAACCATTCGAATGGACAATGTCGTTGAACTCATTTCACAAGAATTTTCTGATTGCATTCAAGGGATAACATACGGCCTTACACACTGTAAGTATGAACTAAATTTCTTATCAAAGATAGTCAAATGAATTACATGACCACTTTTAAAGAATTGTAAATTTACTAGCCTCTTGCTGGACACATACGGCCTTACACACTGTAAGTATGAACTAAATCATACCAACTGCATATCATACTACTTTCCCCTTGTAGTAACTACGTGGAAATCAACAAAGTATTTCCCATCTGCGATAATTCGGTTACATACCGATATCACCACTCCAGCGTACATTAATGGGCACTCACAGAAAATTAGGGATCTATGTGAGGAATAACAATTTATCCGCAAAATTATTCATAGCTCGTATGCTGATTGCATCAGCAATAAGGATATTTTTCGGCATTAGGGGGAGATAAGTACCATAAAGAATGTCGAGAAATAAATTAGAAATGTTATTGACATTTAATCCTTATATCCACGTACTCAAAGAATCTGAACTAGAAGTTTGGAGAATCATATATTTGCAACACATTGCAAATCTGCCACATACGTTTACTGATAACAAGGTGTTACTAAATTCTATATTCCTGCAGTAAAGTGTCAGTAAGAGTGGAGGTACCTGATAAACCACTCTTCTCCCCAAATGAGAGCAAGAGGGGGAGAAAATCTGACAAGACAAGATACAATTTCTCATATGCTTCCGCGGAAACAGAGGAAATCAAATCCTCAACCAGTAAATGTAGTTCAACATCAAGTTCAAAGACACCTCACTGGATGCTCATCATCCAAAGCCCGGCATAAATGTGCACCAATGTTTTGGTGCCGGGACATCGAAACACCTTGACTCCATTTGTTGTAGGAAATCACAAGGAGTTAAAAAGGAATAAGTATATTTCCACAAACTTCAGTGATTCCATCAGAATCATATAAACTAAAGACTACATTTGTCGACATATATTTCTTCTCAGTTTGCTAAAACCTTTTGGGCCCTGAACCAAAATCCATGGTAGAGTGCCTCTTGCACTCATATTGGTTCACTTAAAAGTAAGCAAGTAACGAAGAATGGCACTCGCTCTGCAAACGAGTGGTATTTACCGTAGTAATACCTACTCCTCATAAGTACCTTTCATATGGAATACTGGGAGCCCCGACAGTTCGCTCGCTTCTGGATATCCAAAGGCGATATGAACCGGATGCGTTCTTTCTGTCTGAAACCCATTTGGTTGAAGCTAAGGCAGAAGAGTTGATGAGGAAATTACGCATGGATGAGATGATCGTTGCTCCCAGCTTAGATGGTAGAAAGGGTGGACTACTTCTGGTCGGGAAGAAGGAGGTGAGGATCTACTCCCGGGCTTCCACCCTTGATTTCATCGATGTTTCGGTAGAAGAGGAGAATGGAGATATGTGGAGACTCACCGGGATCTACGGTGAGCCGAGCTGGGAAAATAAGGATCGTACGTACAAACTGCTGCGGGACCTTCATGCGCAATCCGGGTTACCGTGGGCTGTTATAGGGGATTTTAACGAGATTTTGCTCTCATCGGAGAAGGAGGGGGTGCTACCCACCCTCACACTCGCATCCAAGCCTTTCAGGATGCGTTGTCTCACTGCTCATTGGAAGATTTGGGATATGAAGGGGACAAATTCACCTGGTTCCGAGGAGGTTTACGAGAGAGGCTGGACAGGGCAGTTTCAAATGCGGAGTGGCTGCTAATGCACCCTTGGGCGGGTCTGAGCAACCTTGAGATGGGGAAATCTGACCACCGACCCATTTGCCTGGATACTAATCACTTAACCGGGGTGGCAGAGAGTAGGTCGACTTACAAAAGAAATTTTGAAGCTAGATGGCTAGCGGAGGAGACTGTTGAAGAGGTGGTGAAAACAGCGTGGTTGAAAGCTGCCCAGGGGGGTATTGGTCCCGGTACAGGAGCTAAACTAGCTGTTGTCCACAAAGACTTGCATGCATGGGACCGGGCTATACTGAAAGAGCCTAGATCGAGATTGAGAAATGCACAACGAGAGCTCGAAACTCTCATGCAAGCTAGCCCGACACCAGGTATAAAATTGCAACAGAAGGAACTCTCCTTGTTGATTGAGAATTTGCTTGAACGGGATGAGATATATTGGGCACAGAGAGGGAAGGTTAGTTGGTTGCGCCGAGGTGACCGAAACACAGCTTATTTTCACCATTCAACCTCGGCGCGTCGGCGTAGGAAGTTAATAAAGAAGATTAAAAATAGTGATGATTTATGGGTAGAAGGTAATGATAATCTCAAGCCTATAATCCAAAATTATTTTAATGATCTTTTTACATCCACTTCGGCAGTTGTGGATCAGGACCTATTAAACTCTGTAAATCCTTTGGTTACAAATGAAATGAATAATTTGCTTTTGGTTGAGTATACCAGAAAAGAGGTCTGTAAAGCTTTGTTCCAAATAGGAGATATGAAAGCTCCTGGTCCTGATGGACTTCATGCAATCTTTTTTAAAAGATTTTGGCATATTGTGGGCGATGAGCTGATAGATGAGGTACTTAATGCTGTAAACAATAAGAAGATTCCTAATGGTTGGAATTCTACAAATGTTGTGCTAATTCCAAAGGTGGACAGCCCAGAGTTGCTCACACAGTATAGGCCCATCAGTCTCTGTAATGTGGTGTATAAAATAATTTCAAAGATGCTTGCAAATAGGTTGAAACAGATTCTCCCTGAGATTATATCCCCAACATAGAGTGCTTTTGTGCCAGGTAGACTCATCACCGACAATGTGTTGGTAGCCTATGAAAGTTTCCATGCAATAAAAAAGAAAACTCATGGGGTTAACGATTTCTGTGCTGTTAAGTTGGACATGAACAAAGCATATGACAGGGTAGAGTGGAACTTCTTGGAGAAGATAATGTTGAAGATGGGTTTTCATCCACATTGGGTAGAGCTGATTATGGAATGTGTATCTTCAGTAAGCTACCGAGTACGTTTTAATAATACTGAGACTGAAGAATTTTCTCCTACGAGAGGCCTACGACAGGGAGACCCTTTGTCTCCATATCTATTTTTGTTATGTTCTGAAGGACTAACAAGTTTGCTAGCACATGAATAGGAGATTGGAGGCCTTGAGGGGGTTGGGGTTTGTAGAAATGCCCCCTCTATTTCGCATCTGTTATTTACAGATGATTCGCTAGTTCTAATGAAGGCAGATTCACATAACGCGGGTACTCTCAAAAGGGTCCTTCATACATATTGTACGAGCTCAGGACAGCTTGTGAGGAATGCCAAATCAAGTATTTTCTTCAACCCAAATACGAGTGTCCAGGTCAGAGAGACTGTTTGCAGAGACTTAAACATCATGATAGAAGCCCTGTCTGACACTTATCTGGGCCTCCCTACTATGGTGGGGGTGGACAGGAGCGACTATTTTCAGCATTTGATTGATAGAGTCTGCCAGAGATTGAAGGGTTGGAAGGAGAAAACACTTTCGATGCAAGGTAAGGAGATCTTGGTCAAATCTGTAGCACAAGCAATACCTTCTTATGCCATGTTTGTGTTTAAATTACCAAAAGGTATTTGTAAGTCTATCACCGTTGAAATTTCTGGTTTTTGGTGGGGAGATATTGAGGAGAATAGAAAGATGCATTGGTTTGCGTGGTGGAGATTGTGTGTCCCAAAGAAGGAAGGTGGGCTTGGTTTTAGAGACTTGCACAGTTTTAATCTTGCTTTGTTAGCAAAACAGTGCTGGCGACTAATCCAGAACCCGGACTCTTTGTGTGCACAAGTTCTGAGGGCAAAATACTACCCAGACGGAGATATCCTCAAAGCAGGTCCAAAGAAAGGTTCATCCTACACATGTCAAAGCATTGTAGCGGGCATCCAAACTTTCAAGAGGGGTTGTATATGGCAAGTGGGGACAGGATCAAAATTTGATAGTTGGCAGGACCCATGGATTGCATCGAGTGTGACACGAAGGGTAATCACTAAGAGGGGGGCAACACTTCTCACCAAAGTAGAAGATCTAATCGATCCATATACGGGACAGTGGGACAAAGACCTCATTCGTGATATTTTCTCGCCCGTGGATGTACACAGAATATTACAGATTCGGTTATCTGCTAACTTGACAGAAGATTTTGTAGGATGGAACTACACACGCTCTGGCACATTCTTTGTGAGGTCGGCGTACCACAGGGAATTTGAACACCAGCATGGATCACGCTTTATGAGAGTTGATGGACAAGGGAGCCAACGGATAAATGCGGTCTGGAAAGATATGTGGAGCCTTAAAATACCGGGGAAAATCAAGCATTGTGCTTGGAAAGTTTTGCACGGAGTTCTCCCTTGTCTAGGAGTTCTAGCTAACCGGCATATCCCATGTTCTCCACAGTGTCCAGTGTGCTCGGTTGGTGATGAGGATATTCAGCATTGTTTGTTTAAATGTCAAAGAGCAACCAAAGTCTGGGATAGTTTGGGGCTGCTGCGAGACATACAAAGAGCTGTCATCGAGGATAGATCGGGATCTATAACCATGGAGATCATCTCGAAATTACGAGGTACAGATGGAGAGATACCAAAGGCAGAACTTGCTGTTATTGCTGCATGGTATATATGGTGGTAGAGACGACAGTCAGTGAAAGGGATACAGGTTCAGAACCCGGAGAAAACTGCACTCTCGATCAAGGTGTTAGCAACAAACTATATTAGATCATTTAAGCCGAATGGACCTGCTAGGAAGATTGATGGTTTATGGAAAAAACCAGTACATGGGATGGTAAAGATAAATGTTGACGCTGCTTTCCAGTCTGAGACACTCTCTGGCGCTTCTGGAGCGGTAGCTCGAGATGAACGGGGGGATTTTGTAGCTGTTGCATTCTGGTTCTTACCCAACGTCACTGATGTGGACTCGGCGGAGCTCATCGCAATCAGGAACGGAATGTTCTTGGCAAGTCAGATTGGCTGCTCTAGAGTCATGTTTGAATCAGATTCTTCTTTTGCTGTAGAGGCCATTAATCAGCTGGAGGGAGGTCCCAAGTTAGCAACAATCGCAAAGTGCAAGATCTTGATGCTAGCAAACATGGTGGCTGATGAAATAGCAAAGTACTCCTTTAGCAATAGATCTTCTGTAGTCTGGGAGGATGAAACTCCTGCCTTTATTTCTCATCTGCTTGTAAACGACATGTCAATTATATGAGGAATAGAGTGTTTTACTGTCAAAAAAAGTCAATGAGGTGGTGAGAAAGCGAGGCTTGTAGCAAAAGGGTTCACGCAGAGACCCGACATCGATTACGATGTAACATACCCGCTTGGTATGAGTGGAATTATGTTTCGATACTAAATATCATTAGCAATAAAAAAATATTATCCATGCACTTGATGGATGAAGTGGCTACATACTCATATGAGTCACTCATTTCGGAAATCTCTATTGAAGTCCCTGAAGGGCTTACACTTCCGAATCCAAAAGCAAATCGCAACAAGCTTTGTGTAAAACTTCATAAGTCGCTCCATGAATTAAAATAGTCGAAAATCATATGGTACTACCGACTAAATGAGTTCCTTCTTAAAAAGGATTACTCAATTAATGATTATTATTTACATGTTTAATAAAGGAATCAATTTGACTTCCTTTCATCACCTCAATGTATATTGATGACCTCATCATCAATGTCTATACAAGATCTAAACATGCACACAATCATCTCAAGACGGGAAATTTGGATTCAACCAAATTTAGCTTAAGTTTACAACTTGAGCATTCTCTCAAGAATACATA
Organism: Aegilops speltoides; assembly: GCA_021437245.1. Taxonomy (NCBI): domain Eukaryota; kingdom Viridiplantae; phylum Streptophyta; class Magnoliopsida; order Poales; family Poaceae; genus Aegilops; species Aegilops speltoides. Next base: position 184,536,615 of record CM038145.1, read on the forward strand.
TCAGTCTACATATATCCAAAATATATATGAGAAGTTCAATGTGGATATATCATACCAACAAAAGGTACGTGGTCGATATAAGAAATATTAACTTATATCTCAAGCCCACAATAAATCTTGGGCAATTCCATCAGGAAAATCAAGATATGACCATGATATGATGAAATGATATTGGCTCTTTATTTGATCCCAACAATGCCATATCAGTGACTGAATCCACTGGAATAGTCTTCTCATGAGAGTCATCTAAATAGACTTTAACGACTACTTCCATTAATCACTCTAACATAATTGCTTTATCTAAAAGCATTGCCAAATATGCATGGCTCAACAGAATGATTAACCACACTCAAAATCATGTGGTTGGGATTCTTCGGAATCACATAACTTGATTTGTCAAGATGCTACCACTTGTGTTACTCAAAAACTACAGGTTATATGAAGAGCAATATCATAAAGTACATTGCTAAAAAAATTACTTATCCTCACGAATTATAGACAAGTGAGGAAACAATATGCAGACAACATACTTTGAAAGTCCTATAGATTATTCATAATGTCATGACCATATCAATGGAATTTGTATTACACATTCTCCAGGTTTACAAAGTTCAGGGGGAGTAATCTTCCAAATCTATAACCTATTAACAATCCTAAGATTGCATATATTGTACTCTTTTTCCCTTCATGGGTTTTTCCCTAATGGTTTCTCATAAAGGTTTTTAACGAGACAATATAAACACAAGTTCCCATATATGTCATATCATTTTCTCCTTATATTCTTCCCACTGGGTTTTAAAGGAGTTTTCAATGGCATATCATATCGCACTCTTTTCCCTTATGAGTTTTCTCTCAAAGTTTCTCATAATGATTTTTAATGAGGCAATATCTTTTTAAGATCATATGCTATACTTTCAAGTTTTTTTCCCATCGGGTTTTTAAAGGAAAGTATACTCCAGACATATTAATTGTTCTCTAAACTCATCAATGAGTTTTCTCCTTCTTCAAAGGTTTTTCTCATATGAGTTATCAAGAGGCAATAATCATTATATGTTGCATCATTTTCTCCTTATTATTTTTCCCACTGGGTTTAAAGGAGTTTTAGCAACATATCTGCACTATTCTTCTCATATTTTTCCCACATGGTTTTTGGAGGAGATATTCAAAATTATTCAAAGAATTTGTCAAGATGATGAATGTACTAAAGAAGAGGCGTTGTACAAGGGGCAGTGTTAAGAATAGAATAGTTGCTTATTCATTAAGCTAATTAGGATTAAGTTAATTGTTAGATAGGTTGATTGGTTCTCAAGCAACTATGTAATTCCTTGGCTCTCAAGGCAACTATGTAATTCCTTGGCCCTCAAGTAACTATGTGTTTACTTGACCGCCAAGCACCATGTGTACTTCCATCTGGGTATAAATACCTCACTTTTATCATCAATAAAGACTAATGGATCATCTTTCATTCAACTCTCTCGTTCTTTACTTTTTACTTCAAACAGAGGCGTTCCATTCATCAGGGGCGGTCAGAGGAGACTGCGCGCAGCGACGCATCTGGTGACGCGGACCGGCGATGTAGGGCGGGCGGCCCATTTTGGCGACTACGACCTGGGGTGGGGTGTAGAGCATGGCGGCACGTCCAGGATATCTCCCCGTTGCGTTGTGCAGCGCCGGCCGACGTGCAGCGCGATCTCGCGGTGCGCAAGTGCGGGGTCAAGCACGGCGCAGGTGCCAGAGATGTCATCCCGCCACGGAACTTCGCGCAGGTGGTCTGCTAGCTCAACGACAATTGCTATGAGATGCTCGACGACGAGAACCACTCGTCCTTGGCGACGAACACACGTGGCGGCCACTGCTCGCTGTCGTGGTTGCAGTAACTCCTGAAGTACTCGACCGGAGCAGAGCTTGCTAGCGTCCAGCCTTGACGACATGTCATACGCGCGCCCGTCCATCCCCCTCCCTCATGGCTGGTTGTCGACGGGGGGAGATGGAGGGCGACGACGCGCGTGGGTATGGAAGGGCATTTTGACTAGTCAAAATGCCCAGGTGGCGTTTTTTGCCAAGTCACCTCCTAACAACCGGAACCTGTATGTCATAAACAGGCTTAAAGCGTTCTAATCCGGCGATCAATGTTATTTGAAAAAAAAAAGTACCGTGGTCATGTTGGTTTCTGTCAAAAAAAAAGTAATGTAGTGTTTTCTAATAATCTAGCCCTCAAAGTGGTAGTTTATTACAATTTACTCTTTGAAATCTTAAGGGGATAACTCTTCGGACGAGACTTGCCTGCTCCCTTCCCATGCTCCCATCCGTGCGTACGTGGCTTGATTTGATTGAAAGAAAATAAGACCCGGCCCCACCCCTGAAAATCAGGGGCGAGATGATTATATTAGAAAAGAAAAAGGAAAAAGGACAGCCATAGGATGAAGTGGGAGCACGGATGGAAGCATGGGAAGGGAGCAGGCAAGCCGGATCCTAACTCTTCTCGCCAAGCATCCAACCAGAGTCCCTAAAAAAAAGCATCCAGCCACAGCCTGGTTACTCTCACATTTATGTGATCCCCAAACAAGACCCTAATAGCAAGCAGTCTGGGTAAGGAAGAGGAAGGGAACAAATAGCATCTCATATACGTAGTGACCATTAATTATGTTATGAATCATATTATGCAAAGGAAAGCGCGTATGAGGAATGCATGACAAGTCAGAACTGTTCTTGTGATCGTTGATATATTCAGGCACAATTCAATTGGTTGAAAAACAGAGTGAGTTCATCGGACTTAAAACATCACAAACCAATCTAAAAATAGCACAAGAGTATGATGAGAATGAGGTTAGGCCTCTCTAGCATCTTAAGTTGGGAAGGAGACACAAGATATATTTGCCATAGTTTGCAGACAGCCGGCAGCAGTATCACTATTCATCTCCATTATCTTCTCTTAGAAGACCAACCCTTGCGGGATGTTAAACAGAGCACGGATTGTCTCACTGGCCATATCTAAGAGCTGTAAATACTCATCTGCCCCATCGACCAAGCACTGCAAATCATAAAAGTTAAATGAAAGGACTATGAGAAGAAGAATGGAACAGAAGGACCAAGTCTTTTGAAAGATTCATTATGTCATAGCACATGTAAATCGTGGACTTATTCCGACTGTAAACAAAAAGTCATGTTCTAACTTTGATCGATATTGCTGAAATACTCAGGTCAAGCTTCCCAGAAACCGAGAAGCAGAACATTACTTATCTTACCCTCCATTATAATCCTCTGTCATCAAATTTCCCTATGTGTTTTTTTTATGTTTTAGGTTCCCAATGCTTTATTTATTTATTATGTTTTATGTTCCCAATGCTTTATTTTTTTTAATTATGTTTTAGGTTTCTCTATGGCAACATGCAACTCACCAAAGTAAGTATGAAAAAAATGGTTGTTCTCGTACTACTCCCTCCGTCCCATAATGTAAGACGTTTTTTGACACTATGCTAGAGTCAAAAAGCGTCTTACATTATGGGACGGAGGGAGTACAATTTTGGATGGCTATCCCGTGAAACTAGCATATAAAGAATGAGACAAACCTTATCAGCTTCCCCAAGCTTTCTACATATTCTTGCCTTGTGCTCATCTGGAATATCATCCGCATTAACAATCACATCTAGAAACTGAATGTGAACACTTTAGTCAGTGGTAATTGTAAGATGAAAACAACAGGTAACACATCATGTCATCTATGTATACAAAGCAAAGAGAGCTGACCTGTGAGAGCAGCTGGGAAACTGGATATCCGTCTGCAATAATATTGCTAACTTCCTTGTTTGCCACATCAAATTCACCAGATTTGCATGCTACAAGCAATGACTTGACAATATCTTCAGGGATAGCCTGATGCAGGAAGGTAAACTTGATGAAAACGGAATAATTTGACCTCCCAAGAGAAGGCAGAGAAAAAACAATTTCTTGTTCAAATGACCAAACTCTTTTCACAGTAAAATTTATCACAGCATGAGATTGCAACCAAACAATTTGATCACACCATGTGCAGAACCTTACCAAAACCAAATCCTGGTCCAAATCCACTTTATTAAAGTTCAAGAGAACAACATTATCAAGCAAGCAGGTTTTTCGTATAACAATATGTTGCAGGAAGTACCAAAATTTGTAACTTAACATGTAAGTTGGCGTTTGCAAGAAAGTGTGTGATGATATACCCCTGAAACACTAATCAGGTCGCTGGAAGAAATAGAAGATCCAAATAAGCGAGCTGCACTCTGCAACCACAAAAAGTAACATGAAAACGGACATACTTAAACCATAGCATAATGCAAAGTGCTAACTGAGAAAACCATCAGACCTGAAGATAAGTTATAGCACGACGAAGATCTCCTTGAGAGATGGCACTTAATGTGGATAGCGCCTAATATGGAAAATACAGAAGCCACTCAATATGTCAAGATAAGCCGACAATTGATTAAAGGATCTGTGGCAAAACTTGGGCTGGGAATATGCATGATGTGGACATATATTTTGAAGTGAAAACAGTAAGGTTACCTGAGCATCCAGAGTGAGCCCTTCTTCATTGCATATATGCAAAATGCGGTTGCTCATCACATCTTCTGAAAGAGGCTTGAACCTAAACTTTGCACATCTTGATGCAAGTGGCTCTATTATCCTGCATTGCACAATGATCATGGGTTCATAAATTCAATAAATAATGTACCACAGGAAGAATAATATGAAAAGATTGATGAATACCTGCTGATATAATTGCATATGAAAAAGAATCTTGTCACTTTGGAGTAAGTCTCCATAGTACGCCTCAATGCATTCTGCAAATAAATCATGGTATCATCGACTTTCACACATACTTTATAAAGTACTGCAACAATGATGATATATGAGTGCTACATATGGTAATGTACCTGGGCATCTTCTGTCATCGAATCTGCTTCGTCTAGTATAATAATCTTGTATGGTGGGCAGGGATAACCACTGAAGGCCATAGCAAAACAGAAATAGACAGTGATCAACAATGTAACTATCAAACGAAAATCAGAAAATCTGAAGGTTCCTAATTGTGTTGAGCTTACCCTTTCCGTGCAGAACCAACAGCCACAGCAGCAAAATCCTTGATCTTTGTCCTCACCACATTAATGCCCCGTTCATCACTCGCATTAAGCTCCAAAACTCTTGACTTGTAGAGCTCTGGACTGAGTTATCCAAAGAGAACCAGAAAACTAAACCGAGTTTCCAATCATACTGGCAGTAATCTCATATAGTTTTTACTACCAGAGATGCTGGAACCAATTAATTATCACAATCAAAGGATAAGACCTTTAGGTAAGCATCTATAAAGCTTAAACTACCGAAGGTTCTCATTTCTTGAATTAGAATTGAATATGCATCATTCAACTCATTAACCCAAAGATGAAGCATTAACATGTTTGGATATTCTAACGAGTATTGCCATGGCACAAAGATATACTCACTGTCCAATAATAAAGCAGGCATTCTACTTGTTATATGGCCCAGTGAGTATCAGCACATCACATAATCAGTAAACCATACCCTCGAAACAATTGTTTCTGTTTTCAAATATGCACCCAATTCTTAAGATTGTACTGATTAGACAACCCAGCATCTGCCAAATTAAAAAAAAACTAACATCGTGACAGTCCATTCTTATCAAAAGCTCCAACTTTCTAGAAAGAAATGTAATCCCATTACTACACTGTTTGCGCACAACAATGAACAGAGTTAGGGCGCCATTCTGATGAATGGATCTCCATAGAACTCTACAACAAACTATATACAGAAGTAGCTCAACATCTATTGACTCAGAACATTGCACAATGCACCATGCGCATCTAATGCTCCCATTACATTGACTACAGTTACACCATCGCTGACTATTGACAAGTATGACACCTAGGGATGTAAATGGCAAATAAACGGCGTCCGCAAGTCCCGTTTAGTTAGTTTTAGCTAGCTCCATAGTTAATTTTCCTCGGAAAAAAGCTTTTTTAAACTGTTAGACCATACATGGGCTTAAACGGGACCCGGTTTACATCCCTACCTTCTAAGTTAATTATTACTGCTAATACTGACCCAAGCAGAGACAAATACACAAAACCAAAGAAAAATGGCCAGCAAGGGAGTACCCGTAGAGCTGGTATGCAATGGCAAGCGCAGTGGTGGTCTTCCCCGTGCCAGGCGGACCGTAGAACAGCATGTGCGGCAACTGCAGGGGACCAAGCATCAAATAAGACACCTCCCAAGGGGCTCAATGAACAGATTAGAAGACAAAAACATCGTCACGACTCAGATGGAGAGCTAGGGTTAGAGAGAGCGCGCGCGCGAACGTACGTCGGCGGTCTCGAGGGTGTTGGTGAGCACCCGGACCACCTCCTCCTGGTGCGCGACGTCCTTCACCTGCCTCGGCCGGCTGCGACGTCAGGAACAGGCGCAATTAGAGCAAAACCACGAGGGCTTCTTCGCAAACTGCGCGAGAAATGGGGAAATCGAAGGGGGCGACGGGGGGGAAGGGTGCTTACTATTTCTCCACCCATGGTTGTGACGACGGCACGAGCGGCGCCATCTCTCCTCCTCGGTTGCCGCCGCGACGAAGGGAAATGGTGAGGACTGCGCAGGCGGGGGCGAGCGGCGAGCGGCTGGCGGCTGTCTCGGTTTCGCGCGCTGTGTTTTGGGGGTCGAGGTTTTAAGGGGTGGGTGTGGAGGTGAGGGTTCTGGCTCGGTGTTTCAGCACGCCTCAGTCGAGGGTTTTGCTGGCAAGGATTCGGATGTAAGAGCACGTTGCGCTGAATTGTAAAATAACCGTCGGTTGACAGTCCTGTGTGAAAAAAATGATCCGAATAAATACCGTATCGGACCGCGGCCTTTAAAATTTTTACGAGGCACGGCAAATTCTCCCCCTCAATTTTTAGAAACACGAGGCGGGAGGCCGACCCGAGGGTGATCCCTAGCGAGATTTGGCGGGAGGGACATTTCTGCGCGGCAGTTCCGCTCTCTCTTCCCTCCGCCGCCATTGATCTTCCTCCGCCCGCTCCGGACCACCTTCCCCGGCTCTGTAGCGCCGCCATGGACACCTCCTAGCCGTCGCCCGTCACCGTGGAAGTCATGGACGCGCCAACCCTCAGCGAGATCTCGTCGCGGCCGGTCGTGTCGCTCGCTCGCGTTCAAGCCACCGCCCATCGCAAGCGCCGATGTAACCGTTGTCGAGAGCGCTCATGACCACCTCCGGAAGGCACGGCGCCCGCCGCTGCAAATCCGGTCCAGGCCATCCCCACCCCGTCGGTGAAGATGCGCAAGGTGGCGGGGGTGAAACGCAAGAAGGCGGCAAAAAAAAGGTATTGTGGGCACAGCACCACCACTTCCTTCGATCGCCACTGCAAGAGTTTCCCCGAGGACGCCCGCCAGCTACGCTGATGTCACCGCCCCCGAGGTGTTTGGAATGGGTGCAAGGTATGGAACTTTGATTTTCTTGTAGTTGTCTTCACTTTTTGCCATTGCCATTTGTTCGTGACTAGTAGAGCGAAATTGTAGCGCCGGTTTGCATGATGCGACTGCCGAGTTTGTGCACATGTTGGACGACAATGTTGTCGACTTGATCAACCCCGAGCGATGATTACGGCCACGATGAGATGGATGGTGGTGTGGACGCTCACGGTGGGGAAGAAGATAAGGTGGAGGAGATTGGCGAGGGGATGCTCGACCAAGCGCAAGCAAAAGTGCGCGTGAGATCGAAGAACTACACGCAATTGAAAGATCAAGGCTTGGGAATCTGTGTCTCTTGATGCGTGGACCGGCACTGACCAAACCGGCAAGCGGTATTGGCAATGGATAGAGGACCAATTCTTTCGAATGATGGCAAGCGGTGACGGGTGGTGGCTTCGGTGCCGGTGGTGGAGAGTGATGATGATGATGATGGTCATGGAGGTGGTGGTGGCTTCGGTGGCGGTGGTGGAGAGTGATGATGATGATGGTCATGGAGGTGGTGGTGGCTTTTGCATGAGGTTCTTTTGGGTCATCGATGAAAACTATGTTTAATTTCCGCGCAAACTAGGTTTGATTATTTGAATTTGTAGCCATTTATCGGAATTGCGGTCAAATTGTCTAATATGTTTTTTCGGTTTGAGGGTTGGCGCGGCCTGCGGACGAACAAACCCCGCAAGGCCAAACGGTAAATCAGTCGACCGCAGCCCGTGCCAGCCCTCAAAACACGTTTTCCGCAGCCATTATACTCACTTTAAAGGTCCGCGCAATGAGAGGTTTGCTAGAGATACTCTAACCCCTCCTTCCTTTGAGTGAAGTAGTTGTATAGCTCGTCGAAAATGAACCCCCAACTTCAAATTCCTGGAGTCTATACCTTGTACTCATTGATCCTAGTCAATTTCAACCCTATACATGTTTGGCGCACCAGGAAAAGATCCATCCCGTCCGGGATCAAAGTCTACTCTCACTTGCATCCCTACCCCACATATCATATCCATTCTCCATCCCAAATTCCCTCCTCTCCCTCTCTCTCCCGAAATGAAAATCAATGGAGCCGCCTCAACGCCATCAACACGGCGAAACGGTGATGCGTGTCTGCCTTAGAGGTCATTGTCGGAGGAGGGTGTGTAGTGGCCACACGCGCCTCAAGCACCCCTGCAGGCATTCACTACCAACACCGTCATGAGGGTGTCAGAGTCGAGTGAGTGCCCCGCGAAGACGATCTTGCAGTCATGCCCTTGCTGGTGCAACAGATCCTGCACCGCCTTTGTCTCCATCTCGAGTTTGAAGTATGAATGCCTTGAGCAACACGTGATGCATGTAGTCGTCGTCCAACATGTGCATCTTGAACTTTTTGTCCATCAAGACATGCAAGGAAGGAATGAAACGGCTCGTCCCCTTGTAGTCTGCCTTACAGCATGTAGCCGCCGTCCCGTCAGCTCATTGTCCATTGAGGACGCAACGGATTACACACTCTAGCCCGCACGACACCAACATGGTTGCCTTGGTGTTTCCCGCATGCCTCAGTCGAGGGTTTTGCTGGCCATATTGGGATGTAACCGCTCCTTCTCTCTTTTGCGTCTGAGAGCATCTCTCCCAACAGATCATACCGCTAAAATAACCGTCATTTTACGAGATGAGGATAAAAAATCGTTACGGAATGGGGACAAAAAATCATCCCGCACATGTCCCGTAAAAGCGGGTTGTGTCAATAAAATTGCGGGGAGCTGCATATTTCAGCCCGCGCCCGCCATATGTCTAGTCCCCTCTTAGCTTTTATCGCCCCTCTATCCGTCGCGTGACTTGGCGAGAGGGAAATTTGTGCCCCCTTCTTTGGCGCCCCCGGATGTTGCCACCGATCTCCCTGGCCCCGTGCCTTCTCACCTCTTCATGCCTCCAATCGCTGGCATGGAGTACCCGTAGACATCGGTCTGCACATTTCATGCGTCGCAGGTGTCGCCTCGTCCTCTTGCGCCTCCCACAACCGTGTTCCCTATCGTCGCTCCAACTCCTTCCGCCGCTGGCGTGAAGCGAAAGCCGCAAGGCAACAACGTCGTCCATGGAGTCGTGCCTGCCACCGCCCCAACTTCTTTTGGCACGTCATGCTCCCTCACGCCGCGGTCGCCGGCTTGGGGACGAATGTAGTGACCAGACCTCAAACAGTCTAGACTCTGTGCATCAATGTCATCCCTGAATCGGTAATGCTGACACACACAATACTTGAGGATTTATAACAGAGTTTCAATCACACACTTATTACATCGAATGTCTCAAAAGAGAACTTATTACAATAATATGGCTTAAGGCCATCTAGAAACGATAAAAATGGGAGGATTGGAAGATAAAGTGAGTCCATCAACTCCAACGGCATATCTGAGTGAACGACAGCGACCTATGACACCTTACTCGTCGTCTGAAAAGTCTGCAACATGAAATGTTGCAGCCCAAAACGGGTCAACACATGGAATATGTTGGCAATGTAACACATAGAGTAATGAACAGAATGAATGCTATCACTACATGCATATGTGGCTGGTGGAAAGCTCTACGGTTACAGTTTGCATAAAGCCAATTTTTCCCTACAACAAAGGAATAAATTTTATTTAACTATCATGGTGGTTGTTAAACATTGAGAAGGTTCCTCCAACTCAATCCCAATTAAGCATCATCATTAAACCCAATCAAATTAAATTTAGAGTGATGAGATCAACATGATAATCCAAGAACCAGATACTCAAGATGTCCATAACCGGGGACACAGCTACCCATGATTAGTTTGTACACTCTGTAGAGGTTTGCACACTTTTCCCCACAAGACTCGAACACATCCATGGTCGGAGATTCAAGACACGGTCTTTCTAAAGCATTAACTCTCTACTCTGGGTAGACAGTACCACCTACAACCCACTACATCTGCTAGTCTACCTCTTCAAGAGCTTCACGCAACTCACTCAACTATGCGAGAGCCCATATTGGCTTGTGGCTGCACGCGGAAGTTTCCAGCATGAATAATCTTATGATCCCTTTGAGCCTGGGTGGCGAACCGTAGGATGATCACACGGGTACTCCGGGATATCCTAGATTCTCCAAGTGCCCTGACAACCATTGGGTATTCCAGGGTGCCTCAAGCAATCCACCCAGATGTGTATTTAAGTAGCCACCTTAAGTTAACCATTAATTAACAGTACTCACAACTGTCATGGATTCACTCACCCAAACCACGTCTACGAGCATAGCATAGCAATATAAGCATAACATGGAAGTAACTCCCAAAGGTTTGATAATAAACATGACAATAGGTTCTACCTCATCATCTACTTCCCAAAACCCACATGTTAATCAGATCCTAACCATGCAATGTTTGAGGGTTGATCTAATGCAATAAAACTGGGTAGTAAAGAGGTATGATCAAAGTGTTACTTGCCTTGCTGATGATCCGCAAAACCTAGAGACTCGTAGTAGCACACTTCGCACTCTGGGTACTCTATCGCAAACCAACAATAACATACATAAGCACTCAACTAGAAGCACGGGTAAAACTCAAATAAGAGATCAAACCAGAAAGTTCAACTGAAGAACCCCAGTTTGCAAAATGAATCAAATCAAACGGAGCAACGAAACTCAAACTGCGAAAGAAACAAGATCCATTTACTAATCTGGACTAAAGTCAAGTTTTACAGTACCAAAATATTGTTCAAGTTGATTCAACAAAAAGAGGGCTTCGAGACAAAGATCTAGGCACTTGAATCACCAAATTCCGATAAACGAGCGAAAAGATAAACTAAAATGAAGATCAGGGCAGAAATCACGATCGAAAATAAATCGTGGAAAAACCCTGGAAAAAGAAAAACTGACGAAAAGGCTAACGAATGAACGTTCGCTGTCTGCGCCTAACAGATGAACATCGTTCGCTAAAATGAACGTATGGACGAACGTCCGCTATTTAACTAAACTGGAAAAAAACCGAACAGATCTAATCTAAAAAAATAGATCTAGGTTTTCAAAAAAAACGATCAGTTTTTCGAGAAAAACCGTATGGCGGCGGCTACCTCAGCGGCGGGGTCGTGGCGGCTCGGCGATCGGCAGCGGCGGCGACGGCGGCGGGTCGGCAGCGGCGAACGCTGGAAATGGCTTGGCCAAGTGAGGCGGCGAACTTCGCCTGGCGGCGGCGGCGGGAGGCGGCGGCGCGCATGGGCAGGGCTGAAATGGCAGCGGCTCGGGGCCTCGGCCTTTAAAGGGGCTGGCCGGGTTGGAGTCCAGGGCGGACACAGCCCGGTAAGGCGGTTGACTTTTTTTAAAATAATTTCGACTCGCAGAAAAACAAATAAAAGAAATACTAAACAGACTCCAAAAATCCTGAAATAAATTTTCCCCGTCCTTTAAAAATATAGCAGAGAAGGTGAGCATTTATTTGGGACGCTAATGCAATTTTGAAAAACACATTTTTTTTCTAATTCAAATAAACTAGCAATAAAACTCCGAATAAAATTCTTATTTGATTTTAATATTTTCCTGCAATATTCCTTTATTTTGGAGAAGTCATTTTATCTCCTCTCTTTTATTTTCATATAAGAAATATTTGAAGAGAAAATAATTAAAACCAAACGATCCTCTTTTCAAAATTTGAGAGAACTCAAATATGAAATTAACGAAATCCCCAACTCTCTCCGTGGGTCCTTGAGTTGCTTAGAATTTCTAGGATCAACCAAAATGTAATAAAATATGATATGCAATGATGATCTAATGTATAACATTCCAAATTTAAATTTGGGATGTTACAAACCTACCCCCTTAAGATGAATCTCGCCCTCGAGATTCGGGTTGGCTAGAAAATAGGTGTGGGTGATCCTTCCATAGGTCTTCCTCTCGCTCCCAGGTGGCTTCATCTTCGGTATGGTGGCTCCACTGAACTTTGCGGAACTTGATAACCTTCATGCGTGTGACTCGGCTGGCAAACTCGAGAATCTTCACTGGTTTCTCCTCGTAGGTCAAATCGCTATCCAACTGAATTGCTTCCAGCGGCACTGTATCTCTCAGAGGAATATCGGCCATCTCTGCGTGGCACTTCTTCAACTGGGAGACGTGAAACACATCGTGAACTCCTGACAATCCTTCTGGCAATTCCAACTTGTAAGCAACTTCTCCCATACGCTCTAAAACTTTGTATGGTCCCACAAAACATGGTGCTAACTTTCCCTTAACTCCAAAACGCTTAACTCCTCAAAGTGGGGACACATGAAGATACACTATGTCTCCGACTTCGTAAACTGTCTCCTTGCGTTTAGAATCCGCATAGCTCTTCTGCCTGGACTGGGTTACTTTGAGTCTATCACAAATCAACTTAACCTTCTCTTCAGACTCCTTAATCAAATTTGGTCCAAACAACTGATGGTCTCCAACTTCATCCCATAACAACGGTGTCCTGCACCTCCTTCCGTACAAAGCTTCGAAAGGGGCCATCTTCAAACTGGCTTGATAACTGTTATTATAAGAGAACTCTGCATATGGCAAATTGCCGTCCCAAGTAGATCCGTAATCTAGCGCACATGCTCTCAACATGTCCTCCAGAATCCGATTGACTCTCTTGGTCTGTCCATCTGTGTGTGGATGAAAGGCTATACTAAACTCTAGCCTGGTACCCAAAGTCTCATGCAACTGATTCCAAAACTTTGAGGTAAACTGGGTTCCTCTATCTGATACAATAGTCCTCAGAACTCCATGCAGACATACGATCCTAGTCATGTATATCTTTGCCAACTTAGCACCGGTGTAAGTGGTCTTCACTGGGATGAAATGAGCTACCTTTGTCAAACGATCGACTACAACCCAGATCGAGTCATAGCCTGAACGAGTCTTGGGCAATCCCGTGATAAAATGCATGCCTAGCTTATCCCACTTCCATTCAGGTATCGGCAATGGTTGTAGCAATCCTACTGGCTTCTGATGCTCTGCCTTCACTCTCTGAAATACATCACAAACTGCTACATACTCCGCAATATCCTTCTTCATTCCGGTCCACGAGAAACTATCCTTCAAATCCAGATACATCTTGGTATTTCCTGGGTGAATCGAATACGGCGAATCATGGGCCTCCTGCAGAATCAACTTCCTGATCTCGGGGTCATTAGGCACATATACGCGATCCTCAAACCATAAGGTATCGTGCTCATCCTCACGAAATCCTTTAGCCTTTCCTTTGCTCATCCTTTCCTTTATCTCGGCAATCTCTTTGTCCGTCTTTTGAGCTTATTTGATCTTATCCATCATGGTAGACTGAATTTCCAACGCTGCTACATAACCTCTCGGAACTATTTCCAAACATAGCTCGCGAAGATCCTCTGCTAACTCCTTGGGTAATCCTCCGGTCATGAGTGTATTGACATCACTCTTGCGATTCAATGCATCGGCTACTACATTAGCCTTTCCGGGACGATAGTGCAACTTCATATCATAATCCTTGATGAGCTCCTACCATCTCCTCTACCTGAGACTCAATTCCTTCTGCGTGAAGATATACTTCAAACTCTTGTGATCCGTGTACACATCACAATGGGTTCCGATGAGGAAATGCCTCCAGGTCTTCAATGCATGCACTACGGCTGCTAACTCCAAATCGTGTGTAGCATAATTCAACTCATGGGGCTTAAGCTGTCGTGAGGCATATGAAACAACTCTTCCCTCCTGCATCAGCAATGCTCCAAGTCCTCGACGTGAAGCGTCGCAATACACTTGATAATCCTTGCGTTGATCTGGAAGGATCGACACTGGGGCTGTAACCAAACATTTCTTCAGCTCCTGAAAACTGGCTTCACATTCCTCGGTCCATTTGAACTTGGTGTCCTTCTTCAACAACTCTGTCATGGGCTTTGCAATCTTTGAGAAATTCTCAATGAACCTCCTGTAGTATCCTGCGAGTCCAAGGAAACTCCGGATTTCTCCAACTGACGTGGGTGATTCCCAATTAGTCACAGTGACAACCTTGGTGGGGTCTACTGCTATTCATTCTCCGGATATAACATGTCCGAGGAATCCAACTTACTTCAACCAAAACTCACACTTGCTGAACTTTGCATATAACTGATGTTCTCTGAGCTTCCCAAGTACCAAACACAAATGCTCCTTGTGCTCCTCTTCATTATTCGAGTAGACCAATATGTCATCAATAAACACCACGACGAACTTATCCAAAAACTCCATAAACACCTTGTTCATCATGTTCATGAAATAGGCAGGCGCATTAGTCAGACCAAATGACATAACGGTATACTCATATAGCCCGTACCTTGTGGTAAAAGCTGTGTTGGGTATATCCTGCTCTTGAATCTTCAGCTGGTGGTATCCTGATCGCAGATCGATCTTGGAAAATACTTTAGCTCCTTGCAACTGGTCAAAAAATTCATTGATCATCGGCAGTGGGTATTTGTTCTTGATCGTCACCTCATTCAATCCACAATTATCAACAACCATCCTCAATGATCCATCATTCTTCTCCACTAGAAGCACCGGTGATCCCCAAGGTGACGAACTTGGGCGAATATAGCCTTTATCTAGTAACTCCTTAATCTGCTTCTTAATTTCTTCCAAATGCTTTGTGGGCATCCGATAGGGTCTCCTAGATATTGGCCCTGTGCCTGGCAAAAGCTCAATCAAAAACTCAATGTCTCTATCCGGTGGCATGCCTGGCAACTCCTCTGGAAATACCTCAGGGAAATCCTTCACCACTGGTACTTCCTCCTGTACAACTCCTGATAAGCAATTCACTTGAGTCCTCTTCGGCACATGCCGGGATACATACTTAATCCTTCTTCCTTTTGGGGTAGTGAGCAAAATCGACTTACTGGCGTAGTCAATGTTCCCTCCATACTTTGATAACCAATCCATGCCTATTATTACATCCAGTCCTTGTGACTCCAATACTATTAGGTCTGAGGGGAACACGTAGTTACCAATCCTTAATGGTAACCGATCACACCATAGGCTAGCCATATACTCTGCTCCTGGCGAGGTTACTAACATGGTGTGACCTAAGGGCTTGGGTTGGCAGGTTATACTTATCCACAAATCCCCTTGATATGTATGAATGCGATGCACCAGTATCAAAAAGAACGATTGTAGTAAATGACTTAACCAAAAACTTACCTATAACTACACCGGGTTGCGCTTCAACCTCCTCCATGCTAAGGTGGTTCACTTGTCCCCTGTTGAAAGGGTTGGGCTTCTTCCTAGAGCTTCCATTGCAATTTCCATTCTTTGCTTCAGAACACTCCGTGGCATAATGTCTATTCTTCCCGCACTTGAAACAAGTAATGTGACTTAGATCCTTCTTGGCGGTCGTTGTTGGGTTGGAACGGTTCTGGTCGTTGCTCCCTCCATTCCCATTCCCATTCTTGGGGCCACTATGGTTGTGAGAAATCCCTCCATTGGAATTATGGCCTCCATGGTTATGGTGAATGTGTCCTCCCGAGTTTGAGGTAAAACGGGGCCTCTGCTGAGCTCCTAAATTGTACTTCCCTTGTCCATACTTCCTCTTATGGTTTTCAATCTGCTGCTGCTTCCCTTCAATCATGAGAGCTCTATCTACCAACTCTTGGTAGTTGTTGAAGGTTGCCACCATCAACTGCATGCTCAGCTCATCATTCAGTCCTTCCAGAAACTTCTCCTGCTTAGCGGCATCTGTAGCGACGTCATCTGGGGCATAACATGCTAACTTACTAAAATCATCCACATAGTGGCCCACTATGCGTCCTCCTTGGCGCAAGTTGCGAAACTCGCGCTTCTTCATGGCCATAGCTCCTGCTGAAACATGGGCGGTGTGAAAAGCCTGCTGAAACTGGTCCCATGTGACAGTGTCGATGGGGTAAGTGGCTGTGAAATTCTCCCACCATGATGCTGCGGGTCCATCAATCTGATGTGCGGCAAAACGCACTCTCTCCGCATCTTTGCATCCTACAGTGGTCAACTCCCTTCCAATCTTGTGGAGCCACCTCAAGGAAGAAAGTGTTGAAGGAGTATGGCACTGCTGCTGCAACAAAGCCAGGTATGCACAAGAAAGCACCTGCCATGAGAGTCCCAACATCCAAGCTTTGGAAAGCAGCCTTGGAAGAGATAATGGAGTTCACTCTTGAACCCAAAGAAGCTAGAGAAGGCAAGAAGAGCTTGGAGAGGATCATAGAGACAAAGTTTTATGATCTTGATCTGAAGGTCACTAAGATACAGAAATCAGTTGAGCAGCTCCACGAGGAAGCAGAAGAGAGGAAAGGGAAGGCAACTACAGATGCTTTTTAGCGAGTGCCAAGAGGTCAGAGGTCAGTTGCATTGCCAATACCAGATACTAGAGCTACATCATCTGCACCAGCAGCTACAGCTTCAGTGCCACCTCTAGCAGCCACTCCACTAGCTCCAGCTACATCAACTGATGCCTTCGTCCTTGGAGTTCTCTCTACACCACCTCCCAAAGATCAAGCCTGAGAGACGCATATCACTATGCATTTTCAAACTTTTTGGTAACTTGTTGCCAATGGGGGACAAATGTATAGATCATAGGCTTCGAGAGAGAGTGTTTTACTTCTTTTGTATCTCTTACTATTTGTTTGGTTGAACTCTATTGTGTGCTTATTTGATACTCTATGTATGCGTGTGAGATACTTGCATGATCATGTGTTTGATCATATGCTACTTTAGTGTTTGCTTGGATGACATTATCCTTTACATCCATATATGATCATTCACTTTGCTTGGTGATGAGTGCATGTTTTTAATTCATATCATTTTGAGCGCTCGACCAAGATGTATGTGACATGGAAGAGTAGCCCATGATCCTAATCGATTGTGCATTTGCATTCAAAAGCAAATTTCAAATAATGCACAAATTTAGGGGGAGCTCTTGCTTATCACGTACTTCTCAAAGCTACGATGTATTTCAACCTTATTATCACTTGTCGAAGCTTTGATCTATATGTTGTCATCAATTACCAAAAAGGGGGAGATTGAAAGTGCAACTATCCCTGGGTGGTTTCGGTAATTCCTAACAACATATAGCTCATTGAACTAATGCCATTTCAACATAAATATTTCAGGAAAGTTCAATGATTGGCATGGCATGGATTAGGAATGTGGACCCCTCAAAATGCTAAGGACACATATTGGCTCAAGCTCAAGACTCTACATCTTACTTTTAGTGATCCAAGATCACATTTAGTCCATAGGAAAGCCAATACTATTAAAAGGGAATGAGGTGTTGCTTAGTGACTTACTTGCTCAAAATGCTTAGTGATGTGCTCCAAAGCCCTCAACCACTTTCTCATATCCGCATATGTCCCAAACCAAAAGCCAAACTCGGCCCCACCGATTTGATCTATCCGGCGCCACCGAGTTCACTTGACATAGCCACTGCCAAAAACCCTAGTCACTTCGGTCTCACCGATAGGGATCTTGTTCTCACCGAGATGGGATTGCAAACTCTCTGTTTCCCTTCGTAACATTTTGGTCTAAGCGAGATGGGTGATCGGTCCCACCGAGTTCGCAATGCAAACTCTTTGTTTCCCTTTCGTAATGTTTCGGTCACACCGAAATGAGCGAATCGGTCCCACCAAGATTGCGTGACCAACTCTCTGGTTAGCTTATTACCAAAATCGGTCCCACCGAGTTTGTGTAATCGGTCTCACCGATATTACATTATGCCCTAACCCTAATGAAATCGGTCCCACCGAGTTGACATGTTGGTCCCACCGAAAATCCTAACGTTCACATTTTGAACTAAATCGGTCCGACCGAGTTTTCTGATTCGGTCCCACCGAGTTTGGTAAATTGTGTGTAACGGTTAGATTTTGTGTGGAGGCTATATATACCCCTCCACCCACTCTTCATTCGTGGAGAAAGTCATCAGAACATGCCTACACTTGCAACAGTCATTTTCTGAGAGAGAGAACCACCTACTCATGTGTTGAGACCAAGATATTCCATTCCAACCGCATAAACCTTGATCTCTAGCCTTACCCAAGTTGCTTTCCACTCAAATCATCTTTCCACCAAATCCAAATCTGTGAGAGAGAGTTGAGTGTTGGGGAGACTATTATTTGAAGCACAAGAGTAAGGAGTTCATCATCAACACACCATCTATTACCTTTTGGAGAGTGGTGTCTCCTAGATTGGTTAGGTGTCACTTGGGAGCCTCCGTCTAGATTGTGGAGTTGAACCAAGGAGTTTGTACAGGCAAGGAGATCGCCTACTTCGTGAAGATCTACCCTAGTGAGACAAGTCCTTCGTGGGCGATGGCCATGGTGGGATAGACAAGGTTGCTTCTTCGTGGACCCTTCGTGGGTGGAGCCCTCCGTGGACTCGCGCAACCGTTAACCTTCGTGGGTTGAAGTCTCCATCAACGTGGATGTATGATAGCACCACCTATCGGAACCACGGATAAAAAATCTCCGTGTCTGCATTGTGTTTGCTCCCTCAAACTCCTCCCCTTTACCTTCATGTGCAGTGTCTTTACATTTCGCTGCTATACTCTTAGAATTGCATGTGTAGGTTGATTGCTTGACTTGTGCAAAGTTGCTAAAATCTGCCAAGACTTAAAATGGGAAAAGGCTAGATTTTTATTTGGTCAAGTAGTCTAATCACCCCCTCTAGTCATACTTCTGATCCTATAGTAACATTGGATACTACCATGAGTAGGATATGAACACCATGAACATAAATGTCATAGAGGCTATGTTGGTTTTGATTCAACTACATGCATGAACATGTGCCAAGTCAAGCCACTCGAACATTCAGAGGAGGATACCATATCATCATACTATATCACAATCATTTTAACGCAATGTTGACATCCAAGGTAAATCATTATCCACTCCTAGCTACTTAAGCATGGCATGAGAAACTATAATCTCTAATTGTCATTACAAACATATTTGATCATAATAGGCTGAATCATGGATACTAGGTTAAACATATTTACAAAAACAGAACAAGTTGAGTTCATACCCATTTCTCTCTGCCCCGGCCAGTTCATCAAATATCGTCATTATTGCCTTTCACTTGCACGACCGAATGATATGAAAATAATAATAGTGCAAGAGTGCCATGGACTAAGCTGAAATCTGCAAACGTTTTATTCAAGAGAAGAAGACAAGGTAACTTGGGCTCTGATACGGCTCCAACGTATCTATAATTTTTGATTGTTCCATGCTATTATATTACCCGTTTTGGATGTTTACGGGCTTTAATCTACACTTTTATATCATTTTTGGGGACTAACCTACTAACCGGAGGCCCAACCCGAATTGCTGTTTTTTTGCCTATTTCAGTGTTTCAAAGGAAAGGAATATCAAACGGAGTCCATACGTAATGAAACCTTCGGGAGCGATCTTTTTGGAACAAACGCAATCTAGGAGACTTGGAGTGGACGCCAAGCAGCGAACGAGGCGGCCACGAGGGTGCCCGGTGCACCCCCTGGGGGTGGGCGCGCCCCCACCCTCGTGGGGCCCTCGAGCGTCAACTGACCTACTTCTTCCTCCTATATATATCCACGTACCCCGAAAACATCCAGGAGCACCACGAAAAACTATTTCCACCGCCGTAACCTTCTTTATCCGTGAAATCCCATCTTGGAGCCTTCGCCGGCGCTCCGCCGGAGGGGGAATTGACAATGGAGGGCCTCTACATCATCTCCAAGGCCTCTTCGATAGTTGTGAGTAGTTTACCCCAGACCTTCTGGTCTATAGTTATTATCTAGATGGCTTCTTCTCTCTCTTTGAATCTCAATACCATGTTCTCCTCGATCTTCTTGGAGCTCTATTCGATGTAACTCTTTTTGCGGTGTGTTTGTCGAGATCCGATGAATTGTGGGTTTATGATCAAGTTTATTTATGAGAAATATTTGAATCTCCTCTGAATTCTTTTATGTGTGATTTAGTTATCTTTGCAAGTCTCTTCGAATTATCAGTTTGGTTTGGCCTACTAGATTGATCTTTCTTGCAATGGGAGAAGTGCTTAGCTTTGGGTTCAATCTTGTGGTGTTCTTTCCCAGTGACAACAGGGGCAGCAAGGCACGTATTGTATTGTTGCCATCGAGGATAAAAAAAATGGGGTTTATATCATATTCATGAGTTTATCCCTCTACATCATGTCATCTTTCTTAATGCGTATATTACCCATTTTGGATGTTTATGGGCTTTACTCTACACTCATATATCATTTTTTGGGACTAACCTACTAACTGGAGGCCCAGCCCGAATTGCTATTTTTTTGCCTATTTCAGTGTTTCGAAGGAAAGGAATATCAAACGGAGTCCAAACGGAATGAAACCTTTGGGAGCGATCTTTTTGGAACAAACGCAATCCAGGAGACTTGGAGTGGACATCAAGCAGCGAACGAGGCGGCCACGAGGGTGCCCGGCGCGCCCACACACTCGTGGGGCCCTCGAGCGTCAACTGACCTACTTCTTCCTCCTATATATATCCACGTACCCTGAAAACATCCAGGAGCACCACGAAAAACTATTTCCACCGCTGCAACCTTCTGTATCCGTGAAATCCCATCTTGGAGCCTTCGTCGGCGCTCCGTTGGAGGGGGAATTGACAATGGAGGGCCTCTACATCATCTCCAAGGCCTCTCCGATAGTTGTGAGTAGTTTACCATAGACCTTCTGGTCCATAGTTATTATCTAGATGGCTTCTTCTCTCTCTTTGAATCTCAATACCATGTTCTCCTCGATCTTCTTGGAGATCTATTCGATGTAACTCTTTTTGCGGTGTGTTTGTCGAGATCCGATGAACTGTGGGTTTATGATCAAGTTTATCTATCAGAAATATTTGAATCTCCTCTGAATTCTTTTATGTGTGATTAAGTTATCTTTGCAAAACTCTCTGAATTATCAGTTTGGTTTGGCCTACTAGATTGATCTTTCTTGCAATGGGATAAGTGCTTAGCTTTGGGTTCAATCTTGCGGTGTCCTTTCCCAGTGAAAGCAGGGGCAGCAAGGCACGTATTGTATTGTTGCCATCGAGGATAAAAAGATGGGGTTTATATCATATTGCATGAGTTTATCCCTCTACATCATGTCATCTTTCTTAATGCGTTACTCTGTTCTTTATGACCTTAATACTCTAGATGCAGGCAGGAGTCGGTCGATGTGTGGAGTAATAGTAGTAGATGCAGAATCGTTTCAATCTACTTGTTGCGGACGTGATGCCTATATACATGATCATGCCTAGATAATCTCATAACTATGCACTTTTCTATCAATTGCTCGACATTAATTTGCGTAATACTTATGCTATCTTGAGAGAAGCCACTAGTGAAACCTATGGTCCCCGGGTCTATCTTTTATCATATAAGTTTTCCATCTACTTTTATTTGCATCTTTTACTTTCCAATCTATATCATAAAAATACCAAAAATATT
Organism: Aegilops speltoides; assembly: GCA_021437245.1. NCBI lineage: Eukaryota > Viridiplantae > Streptophyta > Magnoliopsida > Poales > Poaceae > Aegilops > Aegilops speltoides. Next base: position 184,558,518 of record CM038145.1, read on the forward strand.
TATCTTATCATATTATGTCTATCAGATTTCACTTTCGCAAGTGGCCGTGAAGGGATTGACAACCCCTTGTTTGTTTGTGTAGGTGCGTGGGACTTTTGAGGAGCCTCCTACTGGATTGATACCTTGGTTCTCAAAAACTGAGGGAAATACTTACGCTACTTTGCTGCATCACCCTTTCCTCTTCAAGGAAAACCAACACAGTGCTCAAGAGGTAGCAGGCTCTTTGTTAGATCAACAACGATGCATATGAGAGCTACTCAACAGTTTCATCATGGTCTTCTCCTTGGTATGACTCAATAAATGGAAAAGAAATTCAGAGAAACACACTGAAATATTTTTGGAGTTTTTAGTTTTTTCTAGAAGAAAGCAAATTAAAGAAAAAAACAAAAACGAGAAAAAGCTATTTACACGGGAAAGCTCCCAACAACCAAAAGAAGAACAAGGAAATCTTTTTGGGTTTTCTTTTAAATACCATGACTAACCAAGCTAGAAAGAAAAAACCGGAAAGAAGTAAAAACATATTTTTGGGTTTTCTCAAAGATCTTCAAACACACAAGAAGAAAGCGAGAAAATAAATCTAGCATGGATAATACAATGAAAAAGTGTATACACCGACAACTGAAATGAAATGTGTGAACATGAATGTAATGTCAGTGGAAATACGTACTCCCCCATGCTTAGGCTTTCGGCCTTGCTTGGTAATCACCACTCATAGTAGTTGTCCGGTCCCACATGGAAGTGCTGGGGGGCAGGCACCTAAGCGTCCCACTCCTGAGGCTCCTCCTCTGCTGTTGCCTGGGCGTTCCGGTAGGCGATAATGTCATCTGGCATAATCATGTATCCGTCCCTGGCAATAGGATCAAACAAAGCAGGTGCAGGCAACGGAATAATATCATGGGTTGTAAGTGCATCTAGTGCCCCTTAGTGATTTTGGTGTATTGAAGACTTATAGGTTAAGGGACTAATGTGTTTATGAGTGTACACAGGTCTATAAGTCTATGAGGAGTTTGATATTTACAGAGAAAGTCGACCCCTAAAAATGAATATCTTCGACTGAAGATTTTGGTATTCCTGAAGACTTTCCTGAAGACTTTGAAAGTGAAGAAATTGGTATGTCCGTGAAGACTTGATATTCATGCAAGGAATATGAAGCTTGAATACTTTCGTTTTCATAGTTTTGTTTTTTTCCTTCTTGAGTCATAGGAAACACCGTACTGTTAAAGGGGGTCGAGGAAATACTAAGGAAAAATTTCCATGTGACGCTCAACTCAAAATCCTACACCTACCAACCCCTTCGAGTGAAGCCATTGGAAATCTCATACAATTCAGTCAATTTCTTTAGTGACAGAGACGAAGTTCTTACGTCACGAGAATTTGTTCTCGACCGAGGAGTTAGGAATTCGCCGGTCTTGGATTGCCTACACAATGAGGAACATGATAGCCCCGAGGAATTTGAGAGTCAAAATTCCGACCGTTCTTTGTCTTCAAGGCCACCTGTCCCAAAATATCTTATCCACCTAACGGTCATATCATCGAAGGGCATTTATGTCTTATCATGTCGGGCTGCTCCCTAGGCTATAAATAGCCGCCTCCTACAACCACTAGCTAGTTGGCTGCTCTGAGAGAAACTGACACTTGTCATTTGAGAGCAACCCATCCTCCGAGGACTATGAGCGAAAATCATCGAGTGAGTAAAAACCCAAACCCAAACACCTACAAACCCAAAGTGATTGAGCATCACTGAAGAGATTGATCCTGCATGGATCTGACGCTTGTTACCTTTGAAGACTGTGCTTCTTCCAGACGGTTAGGCGTCATGGTCTAGAGCATCCAAGAGGAATTGTGGATCGCCGAGTGACCGAAGTCTGTGAAGGTTTGGAAGTCGCCTGAAGACTTACCACGAGTGATTGGACAAGATTTGTGTGACCTTAGTTCAAGGAGAATACGGTGAGGACTTGGTGTCCTGAGCTGCGTGCTCAGCGACTGGGTGTCCGGGACTGTGTGTCCTCGAGTTTAAATACTCAGCTGCTCCAACCAAACGTACAACTGAGACAGCAGTTGGAACTGGTCTACCAAATCATTGTCTTCACCAACCTTACTGGTTCTATTTCCTCAACTCTTTCATTTCTTCATTACTGTGTTGAGTGATTGTTTATATCTATGTTTGTAGACTTTGAGTGAAGACTTTCTCAATTTCCTCAGTTCAATTTCTTCGGTCTGTTTGTCTTCATCTTGTGTTATCCTGAGTTTACTCTTTCTGTACTCTGTGTTTGTCTTCATTTCATCATGATGACTACATGTGTATTCTGTCATGCTTACTTCTGAGTACTTATTCCGCTGCAAGTAGTTCTTCGCTAAGGAATTTCCTCATCGACAAATTCCTAAGTGAAGAATTCATAAAAATCGCCTATTCACCCCCTCTCTAGTCAATATAACGCACTTTCATGGGTGTTCTCACTGAAAACCAGGTTGTAGGGAATATCAATAGTAGTGTTCTCGCCATCAATAAACTGATGGGCTGCCATAGCCTGATGATCCAAGTAAACCTTGGGCAAACGATAATCATGCTGGCTAATCTGAATGTTAAAGTGACTCGCTAAACGAGTGGCATAGATATACCACCATGAATATTACCCTTGGTCCTGTTAAGGTGCAAGCGACGTGCAATGATAGCCCCTAGGCTATAAGTGTTATTGCCATATAGTGCATGGTGTAAGACAGCGAAATCAGGGGCACTAAGTGTGCCAACCTTGTCTCTAGCAAGTAAACACTTAGCAATGAACAGAGCAAAATAATGCACAGAAGGAAACTTCAAGCTAGTGGCGGTGACACCCGATACCCCTCTCTCATCTCCCACTGTCAAAAGACGAGAAAAGTCCTCGAACTCTACAGGCCTAGGCTCTCTTATTTCCTCGTCAGAAGGGATCAAACATACATCACAAAACTCAGTAAGAGGCATCTGACGAGTTTTAGCATATAAATTAGACTGCACCTCAGGGAGGTTAGTCCTACTGAGAAAATGAAAATTTTGCACAAAGGAATTTATAAGGAGATGGTATTGTTCACACTCAGGTGCGATGAATTCGTTAAGCCCAGCATTGGCATCAAATTGGGTGAACTCTTGATGGATCCCGGCCCCATCCATGAAGGGGTTGTGCGGCCATTCGCACGGCCGCACCTCCGCCATTCTCCGGATGCGGAGATCATTGTCCGGTGACTCCCCAATGACTCCCTTGGAGTTATTTTTGGAAGCAAACTTCCTAAAGAAACTCATCTTATTTATATAAAAAAAATCTAAAAATTTTAGTCCACAAAATGTTTGTCAACAAAACTTTGCAAGATTGATATGCATAGAGGCCATTTCAAGCATTCAAACTACTTAGAACTCTAAGAATTCAACATGCAAGCCCATCTATAGCAGCACCAAGAGTAGCTAATTATTCAAAATATAAACCACTAAAAGAAGAACTAATTGTACGAATGGAGGAGTCACATACCAAGTAGCAATCCCCCAAAACAGTTTCGGAAACAGAGCTTCAAGCAAAAAGATCGAAATCCGCAGGGTTGAGAGCAAGAACACGAGAGAGAGAGAGAGAGAGAGAGCAATGATGATTTTTTTCTGGAGGTGATGACATGGGCTAAAGAGGTAAGTGAGGGCCCCACGTGGGGACCACAACCCACTAGGGTGCGCTTGGAGCTGCTGGCACGCCTAGGTGGGTTGTGCCCACCTGGAGCACCCCCTCTAATGTTATTTGCACTAAAAATTCAGAAATATTCAGAAAAAAATCGTATTAAATTTTTATGGCATTATGAGAACTTCTATTTTTGGGTCATTTTTTATTACATGGAAAATTCAGAAAACAGTCAAAACATGGCATTCTATTTTATTTAATTAAGAAGAACAGAAAACAAGAGTGGGAAACAGAAGGTTGTGCCTACTAGGTTCATCAACTTCATACCTTTCAAAAATGATCCATTAATAAGGTTGATCAAGTCTTATTAACAACCACCTTTGATTAGCATGAAACCGAGGAACTTTCGTAAAAACACTAAGTTACCTCAACGGGGATATGTATGTCCCCAACAATAAGCATTTCATATTTCTTCTTGGCAGTAGGTAGAGGTAGTTGAAAACTTCCAATAGTGAGTGTCGAAGATTTTTCAATAGCATTAATACCATTCACTTGGAATTGTTTCTTCGGAAAGTGCACCGTATGCTCATTACCATTGATATGAGAAGTGACCTTGCTTTTATTGCAATCAATAACAGCCCCTGCAGTATTCAAGAAGGGTCTACCAAGGATAATCGACATGTTGTCGTCCTCAGGCATCTCAAGTATAACAAAGTCAGTCAAGATGGTGACATTTGCAACAAGAACGGGCACATCCTCACAAATACCGATAGGTATGGTAGTTGATTTGTCAGCCATTTGCAAAGATATTTCAGTAGGTGTGAGTTTATTCAAATCAAGTCTTTTATATAAGGAGAAAGGCATAACACTAACACGAGCTCCCAAATCACACAAAGCAGTTTTAACATAATTTCTTTTTATGGAGCAAGGTATAGTTGGTATTCCCGGATCTCCAAGTTTTTTAGGTACTCCATCCTTAAAATAATAATTAGCAATCATACTGGAGGTTTCAACTTCTGGTATTTTTCTTTTATTAGTGATTATGTCTTTCATATATTTTGCATAAGGGGCAATCTTTAAAATATCAGTCAAGCGAGTACGCAAAAAGACTGGCCTAAGCATTTCAGCAAAGCGCTCAAATTCTTCATCATCCTTTTTCTTAGTGGATTTAGGTAGAAAGGGCATGGGTTTTTGGACCCATGGTTCTATTTCTTTTCCATGTTTTCTAGCAACAAAGTCTCTTTTGTCATACCTTTCATTTTTAGATTGTGGGTTATCAAGATCAACCGCTGGTTCTATCTCAACATCATTATCTAGTTGTTTATCATTTTCTGGTTGAGTATCTTCATGAACATTGACATTATCTTTTTCATTATCACTAGGTGAATGTTCATTACCAGATTGAGTTTCAACATCAGAGATAGAAACATCATTGTTGGCTTCAGGAGGTTTTTTTATTTCAGGTTCACTAGAGGCATGCAAAGTCCTATCATTTTTCTTTTTCTTTTTCTTCTAAGATGGAATAGGTGCAATTGTGTTATTTGTTTGTGAATCTTGTTCAATTCTTTTAGGGTGTCCCTCAGGATAAAGTGGTTCCTGAGTCATTTTACCTCCTCTAGTTTCTACTCTAACAACAAAGTCATGTATGTTGTTGTTCATTTCAGCAAGCAATTCTCTTTGAGATTTAGCAACTTGTTCTAGTTGAGTTTGAACCATAGAGGCATGTTTTCCTACACCTCTAATATCATTTGAGATTCTAAATAACAAGTCACTCAAGCGAGCAATCATATCACAATTATATTTCAATTGTTTCATAACATTGGCATTGAAGTGATCTTGTTTTCTAATATAGTTGTCAAACTCATAAAGGCATTGACTAAGATGTTTATTATAAGGATTATCATTGTCATTGAATTTCATTAAAGAATTTACCTCTGCCACCTTAGGTGATGGTGGTGTATCAAGCCCATGTATTTCTTTGATCGGCAAGAAATTTTTAACATCCTCTGCTTTAATACCTTTTCCTTCATAGATTTCTTTGCCTCTTGCATATCTTCAGGGCCGAGATATAAGATACCTCTCTTCTTCGGAGTAGGTTTATGCGGTGGTTCGGGAAGAGTCCAATCATCATAATTTTTCAATATGTTATTCAATAATTCCTCAGCTTGCTCAACAGTTCTTTCCTTGAAAACACAACCAACACAACTATCTAGGAAGTCCCTAGAAGCATCAGTTAGTCCATTATAGAAGATATCAAGTATTTCATTTTTCTTGAGAGGATGATTAGGCAAAGTGTTTGGCAATTGGAGAAGCCTCCCCAAGCTTGTGGGAGACTCCCTTCTTTAATTTGCACAAAGTTAAATATTTCCTGTAAGGCAGCTTGTTTCTTATGGGCAAGAAAATATTTTCCAGAGAAGTAATAAATCATATTCTAGGGACTACACACACCACCAGGAGCAAGAGTATTGTACCAGGTCTTAGCATCACCCTTTAACGAGAACGGAAATAACTTGAGGATATAATAATAGCAAATTTTCTCATCATGAGAAAATAGGGTGGCTATATCATTCAACTTAGTAAGGTGTGCCACAACAATTTCAGTTTCTTAACCATGGAAAGGATCAAATTCAACCAAAGTAATTAACTCTGGGTCGACAGAGAATTCATAATCCTTATCATCAACAAAGATAGGAGAAGTAGCAAACTGAGGATCACATTTCATTCTAGCATTCAAAGATTTTCTTTCAGTTTGCATAATAATTTCTTAAGATCATCTCTATCATTGCAAGCAAAAAAGTCTCTAGCTGTCTCCCCATCCATAACATAACATTCAAGTACTTTAGGAATTTCATATCTAGGAGCTAGGTCTAATAGGTGTTTCAAGATTTTCGATTTCAAGTACTTCATCAGTTTCAGTGATCTCATCAATTTCCGTAATTTAATTCTCTCTAACTCCAGCAATTTGTTCATCAAAAAAATCACCTAGTGGCACACCATCATCAAGCAAGGTACTAGCATCATCATGAGTAGCATTCATAGAAGTAGAATCATTAATAACTTGCGACATATGAGGATTAATAGCATGTGGCGGTGTTGCAAGTTTACTCATAACAGAAGGTGAATCAAGTGCAGAGCTAGATGGCAGTTCCTTACCTCCCCTCGTCTTAGAGGGAAAAATCTTAGTCTTGGTATCCTTCAGATTCTTCATAGTGATAAATTGTTAATAATCCCAAGTGACTCAACAAATATAGCTATGCTCCCCGGCAATGGCGCCAGAAAAAGGTCTTGATAATCCACAAGTATAAGGGATCGCAACAGTTTTCGAGGGTAGAGTATTCATCCCAAATTTAAAGATTCGACACAAGGGGAGCCAAAGAATTTTTGAAAGTATTAGTAGTTGAGTCGTTAATTCAACCACACATGTAGATTAATTATCTGCAGCAAGATGATCAGTAGCACAGTAATACTATAATTTTGATAGCAGTGGTAACAGTGATAGCAATAGTTTTGCAGCAGTTGTGACAGTAGCAATAGCAACAGTAACTTAGCAAGAACAATATAAGAGAAATTCGTAGGCATTGGATCCGTGAATTCGTTGGATGATATTCTTCATATAACAGTCATAACCTATGGGCGATACGACACTAGCTCCAGTTCATAAATATAATGCAGGCATGTATTCCGTAAATAATCATACGTGCTTATGAAAAGAACTTGCATGACATCTTTTGTCCTACCCTCCCGTGGCAGCGGGGTCCATAAGGAAACTAAGGGATATTAAGGCCTCCTTTTAATAGAGAACCGGAACAAAGCATTAGCACTTAGTGAATACATGAACTCCTCAAACTACGGTCATCACCGAAAAGTATCCCGACTATTGTCACTCCGGGGTTTGCGGGTCATAACACGTAGTAAGTGACTATAACTTGCAAGATCGGATCTAGAACATAGATATAATGGTGAAAACATAAATAGTTTAGATCTGAATTCCTGGCACCCGGGCCCAAAGTGACAAGCATTAAGCATGGCAAAGTCATAACATCAATCTCACAACATAATGGATACCCGGGATCAGACCCTAACAAAACTAACTCGATTACATGATGAATCTCATCCAACTCCCTCACCAACCAGTGAGCCTATGAAGGAATTACTCACTCCCGATGGGGAGCATCGTGGAATTGGCGATGGAGAAGGGTTGGTGATGATGAAGATCGAAGACCCCCCTCTCCAGAGCCCCAAACGGACTCCAGATCAGGCCTCCCAACAAAGAACAGGAGGCGACAACGGCTCTGTCTTATGAAATGTGACAATTCTTTCTCCCTGGTTTTTTCTCCGAAAATAGGTATTTATGGAGTTGGATTCAGGGTCTGCGGGGCCACCAGGTGGGCATAACCCACCTGGGCGCGCCAGGAGGGGGCGCCCTGGTGGGTTGTGCTCACCCAGGGCCCCCCTCCGGTGGTTCTTGGCTCTAGTAATTCTCTTTTATTATATAAAAAATCCTCGCAAAGTTTCGTTCCAATGCGAGAACTTCTATTTCTGCACAAAAACAACACCATGGTAGTCCTGCTGAAAACAGCATCAGTCTGGATTAGTTTCATTCAAATCAAGCAAATTAGAGTCCAAAACAGGAGTGAAAGCGTTAGGAAAAGTAGATACGATAGAGACGTATCAAGGTCCAAGGTGATTCCAACCTCGCCATCTCACAAGTTAACGGCAAATTCTATGTAAAGGGCCCGAAGATGACAACTTACTAGAATGTCATCTTAAAAAATTCGGCTAGGTTCGAGGGGCTGGAGTTTCATCACATGCCCCGAATAGCAACTAGGCCGTGGATATACTCATCCGAATGGGCGCAAAGCGGGATAAAGTCCCGGACAATACCTTCCTTGAACGTCTCTTCAATACATCCGTAGTCTAGCAAGATGACAAAGGAACATCGGAGTCAAGCGACGTCGGGTAACCTGCCTCGCCTGAAGATGACGAAGAACATGGTATAATGGGCGGCTCGGCTATTCAGGAAACAACTTCCGTACACGAAGTCATGGCAGTCATTGCACCATGGACTGAGCCGCTCCTCGCATACCTGCTCCACAAAGAGCTCCCTAGGGACCAAATTGACGCACGTCGGATCGTAAGTCAATCTAAAACTATAAGGTTCATTAAGCAGAACTCTATAAGATAAGCACTATGGGCGTCCTCTAGCGATGCATATCCGAGGAAGAAGGAAGACTCTTACTTCAGGAGATCACTCTGGCAGGAGCGGATAGCACACCGCTGCTCGGACTTTGGTCAGCAAGGCCTTCCGAGCTGGTTTCTATTGGCCGACCGTGGGCGCTGACGCCTCACCGTTGGTACAGTGTTACCCAGGCTGTCAAGTATTCGCCAAACAAAGCCACATGCCACGTGTGGTCCTCCGCAGTATCCCTATAACTTGGCCTTTCGCGGTCTGGGGGCTAGACATGGTCAGCCCACTCAAGGGCGGATCAAGCAAAAAAAATATCTACTTGTGATGGTGGACAAATTCACTAAGTGGATCGAAGCATACCAGTCACCTCGGCCGGAGCTATCCCAGTAATTGAGTTCATCTCCGGGGTAGTGCACTATTACATTATCCCCCACAGTCTGATCACAAACAACGGGACAAACCTCACAGCCAAAGAGGTCAAAGCATGGTGTGCAAAAATGGGCATCAAGCTCGACTACGCATCTGCATACCACCCGCAGTCAAACTAGCAGGTGGAGCGGGCAAATGGACTAATCCTTAGTTGCATCAAGCCTAGGCTGGTACGCTCTATTAAAAAAGCCGACTACAAATGGGTAGACGAACTTTATTCCATATTATGGGGCTTGCGCACCATGCCTAACGGATCCACCAGGTACACCCCGTTTTTCATGGTGTATGGCGCCGAGGTAGTACTCCCTTGCGACATCATACATGATGCACCTTGGGTACGCATGTATGAGGAGCGGGTGTCTGAGCTTGATCGGTAAGACACCCTGGACGCTCTAGAAGAGGAGTGCAACGTCGCTCGGGCATGATCGACTGTCTATCAACAACATGCTTGGTGCTACCACAAGAGGGAGGTTTGTGCAAAGGACTTCAACGTCGGAGATCTCGTCATGAGGCTCCATTCAGAGAAGCAGAAACGAAAACTCTCTCCGAAATGGGATGGGCCATTTATTATTGACCAGGTACTGAATTTGGGATCCAGAGGACAACCATCTAGAGCCCAACCCCAAGAACGCGTCACTGCTTCGACGTTTCTATGGTTGACCTCCCGAACTCTGCTCATGTATATAACTTACCCTTTTTCACGTTTCCTACACCTCGAAGCATCTTTTAAATGCTCTCGAGAGATAATATAGCATGTTCTTTAAAAGAACACGCGTCGTTCCACCTCATACATACCATTGTCTTTCAAGCCAAAATATGCATCGATTTGACTTAAGATTTGGCCATGCTGGGTTGCCTGGCTCCTGTGCTTGCCCCTTACATTCCTGATCATTTGGATAAGGGGCCAAAGGAGCACCGCTGTGATTGTTACTCCCGGGTCAGCCAGTGCAATACCTCGGATGGAGCTAGCACTCTTAATATGCAAATCGGTCGGCCATGACATCGGAATAAAGTGGAGGGAGTCTTTCTAACCACGACCAGGGGCTTTAACCCCGAGGTCACCCATCTTCGGACCTATGTACTCGACACAACCACCCAAGGAAAGGAACTGCTGGAAGAGCTATTTTTCTCGGAATATGTTTCTTACGTTAAAAAGTAATATAACATAACTCTTCACCTCCCTCTTGTCGTTTAAACCATATAGCCGGATTGCCTTGTCACCTGAAGCACTTGGTATAATTACTTCGGCCAGTAGTATGGGACACTTATTAGCCACTGGCCGAGGAGATGGAAGCCGATGGCTGGTTGACAGAGTTCGAAAGAGCGCTCTGAATATTGACGTAAAAGTACATAGAGTCATACATGAATATATAATTACACCCGGTCTAGTCCATCCATTAAGGTGTCTAGAGCGCATTCCTTCTATAAAAACCAAGCAACAAGCATGAAACTCTCACATGCCAGCCTAGTGGGTATCTCTTCCCCGTCCGACCCCATAGGTCCTACCTTGGCCAGGGACGTTGTATCAACACCTGTATAATGGGTCTTAACCATGGCCCAGGCCTCCCTAGCCCCTTCTCGGCAGGCGGACACCTTCCAAGCCTGGACCCGGCTTTGCTGTCTTTTCAGATGTTCGGCTAGGACGGCCATGTCTTCGGGCACGTGCTCCACTTCGGGCCATAAAGCCTTGAAGATTTCCTTCATCGATTTTCGTGCACTCTCGTACGCCATGGATAGATGAGCTGCCATATCTTTAGGCACCAGACCTTGGTGTCAAGGGGTTGGCCGGACAAAGAAGCTAGCAAGACATATTAGTCAGCCTCTTAATCACCTCGGATAAGCCATGTACTCAGGAACGATTCTCAAAATCAATACTTACCAAAAATTATCTCATCCGTTTGCCGATTCTTTGCCTCGACAACAACCAGTTGAGCTTTTAAACTCTCAATCTCCCGAGCCCGTTGTCATTTTCCACCCTTAGTGCATTGGTACCATCCCTCGCTAGTACATGTTGGTTGGCCTAGCGTTGTGACTCTATATACATCAAATCCTCACGGGCCTGCTTAAGATCTCTCTCAAGATGACCTAGGGCTTCTGCTACTACACTGGATTATGTTGTCCGGCCATCTCATAATCTCCCTAGCAGCAATGATATATGCCAGAAAAGCACTTACCGTGCACCTCCATGGTCAACTTTTTCACCTGCTCCACCTCGACCAAGGCGGCATCTAACTTCCCCTTCGTTTGGGCAAGCGCCTCGGTCAATTGATCATTCTTTGCCTGAGCTTCCTGTCAAGGACGACAGACACTATTAGTATTCAAGCCTTGCTATGGCCGCATTTACCCATACCAAGCCTTAGGGCCTACTACCGTAATTGGTAGTCTTGTTTGCCTTCAAAAAAAAAAGAAATGCACGACACCCCGAAGCAATATTTACTCAGGTGAAGCCTTACCCGCACCTTGCGACAAGAAGTTTAACGACTAATCAAAAGCACCATGGGTTGCTCCAAGGTATGCATCCACCGCACTGAGGGTGTTGAACTCCCGATCCAAGAAAGTCAAATTCCTTAGGGAAGTCTTTCGCCGCCAGTAATTCACGGCACATTGGATCTCAGAAGGAGTAGTTGAGCTAGTCTCGGAGTCCTCGGGTTGGGGAACCTCGGGAGTGATCCCCGAGGCAGGGCGTGCTTCCGGTTCCCTATGCAAAGCCGCCTTCCCCTCGGCCCTCATGCTCGCTATCATGGAAGAAGACAAGGGCTGCGTGCGAATGATCAAGGGGCAGGGGCCTGAGATGGCACCTACACAAATACAGTGATCAAGGAGTTACCTGGTAAACAAGCGGGCACTTTCACCTGCCCCCATGACTTCTGCCTACGCGTCCCGCGCCTCCCGTGGGGACCTCCCTCATAGAGCCATTTCTCCGTGTGGACGTTTGGAACTTCGTCCTTTTAAAGGAGATGTCAGGCGACTAGGGGCTGGAGGGCGAGGAGCTCGCTTTCGATTAGAGGAAAGTGGCGTTACCGATGAAGCTGGCCTCATCCCCGGTACATCTGGGGCAATGGCCACCCTTGAGCAGTCAAGGCTCTCTGGATAAAATTGCCTCCCTTCATAGATGAGGGCTAAATCCTCATCCTCGTTAAAAAGAGGATCCTCTGCTCGGTGGTGCGATTCCGGCTCGGGTTCCGGGTTGTTTATGGCCTCAACCCAATGCTCCATCTCTTTTCAAAACCAGTAAATGGTTGATCAGCTAAATTTATTACTGAACAACTCGGATAGACGAGAAAATCAGGGAAAACTTACCATGTCGGCGGGATTGTAGTAGGACAACCCGTCTCGGAATTGTCGCCTGGCAAAGTCCCCCACGGCCCCCAAATAAATGTAGACCAGTGCTGTCCCAAAGGCCGACTGGTCAAAGAAGCTATCCCGAATTGTTCACGAAGAGTCTTTGGTCCCGTTGAACCCGCGCAACAAATGAGGACGCTCCCGAAGTGGCTGGACTCTTCGATTTTTGTCGTGATCATTACATCTATTATAGTGAGGCAGTGCTCATCAACTGCTTCACCCGAGCTACCAGCTTGGTTACCTTGACACTTTCCTCTTGGGCGGGTCCCTGCAGCCTCCAACTATAATGCCTCTTCGGGGGTTCCATGGAATACGAGGGGAGTCCCGGCCGAACTGGGTCGAGGAGGGGAACGCCGTCTATATAAAACCACTCAGTTGGCCAAACGTCGGTGTCCTCTTGAGGAGTACCTATTGGGTATTCGGTTCCCTCGATTCGGCAGACTTCGGCTGTCCCGACCTCATATAACTTCTTGGCAGGAGAGCATGGCACCATGCAAAAATACTTCTGCCATAGCCCGAAGTGCGCCTTGCAACCGAGGTGCATCTCGCACACATTGTCTATGTAAACCCACTCAGTGGCCCGCATCTCAATGTCCTCCCTGGGAGTGCCCGAAAGATAGGCGGTCCCTACGATCCGACACACTTCAGCTCCTCCAACCTCGATTTTCTCCAGCTCGGGAGTAGGCAATTAAGCATAAGTATTTTCACCACAGCCCAAAGTGAGCCTCGCAGCCAAGAAATGTCTCGTAGAGGGTGACGAACCCCGAGATATGCAAGATCGAATTAGGGTGTAAGATGGTGGAGTTGGATCCCGTAAAACTCTAGTAAACCCCTGAGGAAGGGATGAATGGGGAAACTGATGCGGAGCATCCTACGGACATCACCATGTCAAGAGTTCCATTGCTAAGAGACACGCTCAACTTCTACTTCAATCATACTAAGGTGAATTACATCCTTAATGCGTGTCTTCTTAGTTCCCTCGAGGATGGTATACTACTTTACCATCCTACCGCATGTGCCCATATAGGTTTGAACCCAATGACGAATGTGCCATGGAGGAGGTCATCCACAAGCGAGCACCTACACCATCCACGAGAGAAGCCTGGAAACGGAGAAGGAATTGTCAAGGAGAAGGCGAGGTTCCACCTGCACTGACGGGAGTCCATGAGAAGGCGACATGCTGCGAGCCTCTAGATTCCCCTGCACACGGGCCCTTGGACCCCATGCACACGGGACAACGTGCCCTCGGTACAAGCCCGTGCGCACGAGCTACGTCGCCAGGTCTTTGGATACCCCGTGCGCACGGGCTCCACTTACCCCGTGCGCATGGGCCCCCCCTGTGTGTTGTTGCAGGCTTGGCCCTTGCATTACCATTTCACCCCCACTTATCGCTCTCTTTGCCTAGGACTATATATACTACTTCCCCTCCTCCATTTAGACTTAGCTAAGAGTAGATCTAGACATTAGAGCTTAGCTCATGTACCTCCCCTTGTGGGATTCTTCTTGAGAGAGAGACACTCCACTAAAGCTCCAGACCTCCATTGGAGAAGATCCCTAGGGATTCAAGACATCCTTGGGGGAAGGATCTATCTAGGTCATCAAGAACTCATCTCCTTCATAGGATTTGGGATGAACTTTACCATGTATCTTCTTTCCCTTTGATTGTTCTTGTACCTTGTGAATCTCATGTGTTTGTTGGTCTAGTGGATGTCTGATTGAACTTGTTCTTGAGTGTTCCTCTTGTGATTTCCCTTTGTGCTCTTCGTATTCTTCACGTTCTTCGGGAAAACCCCCCTCCAATTCGTGAAAGATCTCCACTTAGGGTCTCCACCCTACAACATCTTGGTATCTAGAGCCACGTTGATCACGAATTTGGAGTCTTGCCCACCGTTTATAGCCTAATTTTGCTTGTTCTTGTCCAATTTCGAAATTCCCCACAAAAAGAGCCATACCAATTTTTTTTTGTGATTTGATGTTTATTGTGAGTTTTAGTTGATTTCAACCCATGGATCTGGTGTTTAGCAAGTAGATCCACCTCCAATTGCGTCCCCATAGCCTGATTTTTCTTTCTCCCCTTCAAATATGACCTAGAAATCGCGAAATTTCCGCCACCCCCGTGTCCACGGGCCCCAGATGCCATGTCCACGGGCCCCCGAAAAGTCTCTGGACACCCCATGTCCATAGCTTTTTCATGTGCACATGGGACCCCGTGCCCATGGCGTTGTGACCCCGTGCACACGGCCCTCCCATGAGCAGCCGCCATCATTTCACCATTTTGCCCATAACTTCCAATTCTGAACTCCGATTTGGGTGTTCTTTGGCTCGTTGGAAAGCTAGTGATGTGCCCGAGCTTCTCATCTTGGTTTTATCACCATTTGACTCCATAAAATTTTGTGCATTTTCACATCTTTTGCATAGGCCATGCACCATATCTTCCGCATAACCACCATAACATTCCGCAACCTAACCCATTTTGGTTCTTCTTGCACTTGTGGTTATGATTTGAGTCTCATAAGGTATTTCGGCTGCTTAGGGATGGTTACATATTCATCCACCATTGAACACTTGTATCGCTCCAGCGACTACATCCTCCATGACATTCCGCATCGACGACGACCATCCATCCTTTGAGACCATCTTCAACCGGAAGCAAGGCCAATTAACCCCAACTTCATGAAAGGTTAAGTGCGACGAAGGTATCCATTTCATAAACTTTTTGCTCCTTTCCATTACATCTTGATAGCCCCACCATCTTTGCGAATACCTCCATACCTATTGAGACTAGCTATCCGAGCATTGCCGGGCTTCGCGGAAACTTGTGCACCATAGTGATGCGATATCATATTGTTGCATCATTGGATATATCATAAATGCAATTTCTTGCCCCCATGCATATCTTGTGATACTTTTCTCATGTGATTGGTTGAGGCTCAATAAGAAAAGTGTAAAGCAGAAAAGCAAAAAAATACCAAAAAAAAGCTTTTAAGCAAGAAATATAATGACCCTAACCTTATAAGCAAAAGAGAGTTGAGCATGAAAAGAGATACTTGTGCATGAGGATACATGGAATAGGAAACATTTAGCTTGCATACATATAGGTTGGTGCCAAGTGGTGAATCTTGCCCAAAACTGCAATAAGCTAGTGTCTCTCCTAGTGTTTGTGCAACACGAGCCTAGTCTTCATTAGGCAATTTTGTATTGCTCAGCCTATAGTTGCACAAGCCCCATTAACCCATCGTGTGTGTTTCTTTATTGCCCTCCTCTATATTTGTGATCACTTGCTTTGCATTTTGAGTCCTTTGGATTGCTTTCAACATTTACAATATCTCGGACTTCATTTTGCATGAATTTGTGCCACTTGTCCTAACTAAGTCACTCGATAAGCTTTACTTTGTAGATGTGAGTGAACAAGTCCGGTACCAATTCTACTATTCTTTCATTTCACAATGAGTAACACGAGATATATCCTCAATTTTGGGAAATAGCTTGGTATTGTTTATCTCATTTCCCACTCACCTTTGTGAAAGGATCGAGAAGAGGGGTCTAGAGGGGGGGGGGGTGATTAGACCCTTCACAAGTAAAAGTGGCAGCTTTTAAGTTCTTCAAGTTAAGGTGGAGTTCTAGCACAAGTTTAAGAATTCACAATACATTTCAAGCAAGCATGACAAGAGTATATGCGGCGGAAAGAGTAAAGCATGCTAATTGCAAGAAAGTAAAGCGATGGGATTGGAGTGCAAACACAATGAAGACACGAAGATTTTTGGCGTGGTTCCAATAGGTGGTGTTTTCGTACATCCACGTTGACGGAGACTTAAACCCACAAAGGGTAATGGTTGAGCGATTCCACGGAGGGCTCCACCCATGATGGGTCCACGAAGAAGCAACCTTGTCTATCCCACCATGGCCATTTCCCACGAAGGACTTGCCTCACTTAGGTAGATCTTCACGAAGTAGGCGATCTCCTTGCCCTTACAAACTTCTTGGTTCAACTCCACAACTTGACGGAGGCTCCCAAGCGACACCTAACGAATCTTGGAGACACCACTCTCCAAAAGGTATTAGATGTTGTGTTGATGATGAACTCCTTGCTCTTGTGCTTCAAATGATAGTCTCCCCAACATTGAACTCTCTCACAGATTTGGATATGGTGGAAATATGATTTGAGTGGAAAGCAACTTGGGGAAGGCTAAAAATCAAGATTCTTGTGGTAGGATTGATATATCTTGATCTCAACACATGAGTGGGTGGTTCTCTCTCAGAAAATGTATGCTGGAAGTGTAGGCACGCTCTGATGGCTCTCTCACAAATGGAGAAGGGGTTGGAGGGGTATATATAGCCTCCACACAAAATCCAACCGTTACACAGATTCGACCCAACTCGGTCAGACCGAATAGATGAACTCGGTGAGACCGGTTTAGTTCAAAATGTGAACGTTAGGAATCTCGATGGGACCGACTGGAACAACTCGGTGGGACCGATGCGCTAGGGCTTAGGGAAAACCTCATCTCAGTGGTGCCGATTGCATCAACTCGGTGAGACCGAAGTGAAGTAATAGAGCAACAGAGAGTTGGCCAAGCAGACTCAGTGGGACCGATTGCACATTTCAGTGAGATTGAAATAACTGCAAGAAGCAATAGAGAGTTTGCAAGGCCATCTCGGTGAGACCGAGATACGTATTGGTATGACCGAATTGTTAGGATTTCTAGCACTGGCTCTCTCATGTGAACTCGGTGGCGCCGGGTAGAAAGAATTGGTAGCGCCGAGTTGGAGTTTAGGATTTTGACATATTTGGAATGAGAAAGTGGTTGAGGGATTTCGAGCAATATCACTAAGAATTTGAGCAAGCAAGACATTAAGCAACACCTCATCCCCTTTTAATTGTATTGGCTTTCCTATGGACTCAATGTGATCTTGGATCACTGTTGGTGTCGAAACCGGCGGATCTTGGGTAGGGGCCCCGAACTATGCGTCTGAGGTCGATGGTAACAGGAGACTGGGGACACGATGTTTACCCAGGTTGTAGCTGAGGGAGTCCTGGATTAAGGGGTCCTCGGACAGCCGGACTATATACTTTGGCCGGACTGTTGGACTATGAAGATACAAGATTGAAGACTTCGTCCCGTGTCCGGATGGGACTCTCCTTTGCATGGAAGGCAAGCTTGGCAATTCGGATATGTAGATCTCCTTCTCTGTAACCGACTCTGTGTAACCCTAGCCCCCTCCGGTGTCTATATAAACCGGAGGGTTTAGTCCGTAGGACAAAAAACAATCATAATCATAGGCTAGCTTCTAGGGTTTAGCCTCTACGATCTCGTGGTAGATCAACTCGTGTAATACTCATATCATCAAGATCAATCAAGTAGGAAGTAGGGTATTATCTCCATCGAGAGGGCCCGAACCTGGGTGAAACATCGTGTCCCCTGCCTCCTGTCACCATTAGCCTTAGATGCACAGTTCGGGACCCCCTACCAGAGATCCGCCGGTTTTGACACCGACATTGGTGCTTTCATTGAGAGTTCAAATGTGCCGTCGCGATAGGGCTTGATGGCTCGCCTTGTTGTCAAGGACAACACCACCTCTAGAGGATCCCTGGCTGTAGGCCAAACTCTCCGGCTGGGCGGTTTCGTCATGGCCGCCCGTTCGGCTGCCACGCCGACGATGACTTCTCAGGTCATCAAGAACAGCCTCCACGTCAGCTCAGAATTCACTAAACGGATGGATCCAATGGATCTCTCCTCCCTGAACGAGCTCTTGGATCGCATTGCCGCCCTGGGGGTCGCTACAGACTATGATCGGATGGGGCTTAAACCCGACCAAAGGGAGATTAACTCTTCGCCGGTCACCCATCGAATAGTGGTGGTGGAGGAACAAAACAGCAATTCTTCCTCTATTTTGAGGACGAACTATATCCAGATTCCCGAGCTCTCCAAGCCGGATACCCGTCTACGGGAGGACATGGCCTAGGCTCCGAACTTAGAATCGGGCAACGGGCCACAAATATTGGGCAACATCCTGGAGCCCGAGCTGCCAAGCTCGGGAGCTCCTTTGCCCCTGGGTCTCACATCGGATCAGGATGTGGACTTAA
Source organism: Aegilops speltoides (assembly GCA_021437245.1). Taxonomy (NCBI): domain Eukaryota; kingdom Viridiplantae; phylum Streptophyta; class Magnoliopsida; order Poales; family Poaceae; genus Aegilops; species Aegilops speltoides. The sequence goes on from CM038145.1 coordinate 184,577,194, forward strand.
GTCTGCCCACCCACCCAGACACAAGTGATCTTTCCCACATTAGACAAAAGCCCCAAGAGACAGTACACCACTTCTGGGCCAGATTCCTCCTTGTAATGAGCAAGGTTAAGGACTGTCACGAGGAAGACGCAATCTCATTCTTTTGCAAAAATTGCACGGACAAGGGAATTCTCAACGCCATAAGTCGCCGTGACATAGCACACTTCACCGACTTGGCGGCCATAGTACAGAAGTACTGTGCAATGGAAAGCACCTGGAAAACCCAAACAAAATTCTGGAATCCTCCGGCTCTAACTAAACCCCTCGTCCGAACTAAAAGGGTATGCTCTCGCAAGTCACCCAATCCAATTACAAAGAAGCCAAAGCCCTCTACAGGGCGTGGAACCGTACTGGAGGGATGGCTCAACAGGCCATGCAAAATTCACAGCACACCGGGCATCATACCAACACATAGCCTTAGAGCATGTTGGATACTCCGGCAGGTGGCCAAGAGCGGCGAGGACCTTCTCATCAACAATGCCGCAGAGCACCATTTCGCAAAGAATAAAAATACAGTACTGACAGTCTTCGAGACTTTCGCCTCAAACAACAGGCGCAAGCGAGCGCTCCGTAGCCTTGCCGAAGTCTGCCACGTCGCAACAATAAACCCGTGGAACGATACGGCCATAACCTTCAATGCCAACGATGAACCTCAATTCCGAACAGTCCGAGCACCAGCCGCTTCGGTCCTTAGTCCAACTGTGGACAACTTCGGGCTTACTAAAGTGATCATGGATGTGGAAACTCTTAACAAAATGGAAATAGATAAGAGCCGCAATGAGCAAAGCAGCATGACTTCCAGAGGAATCATCCCTAGTCGGGAGGCACGATGCACGGGAAAAATAACACTGGATGTGGTATTCGGCACACCAGAGAATTATAGGTCTGAAGAAATCACATTCCAAGTGGCCCCGTTTAACAGTGGATACCACGCCCTTCTAGGGCGGATGCATTCACAAGCTTCCAAGCTATACCCCATTACGGGTACATGAAGCTTAAGATGCCGGGGCCTAATGGAATCATCACTCTAGCCAGGGATCCGGACATAGCACTCCGCCCCGAAAATAAAACCGCCACACTAGCCCTGTTGGCATTATCCGAAGCCCTCGCGGCCAAAGAGTTAACTGCGCTACGCTCCACAGTGGACAGGGACGACGTGATACTCGACAAATGACCCAAGTCCACCTCTTTTAAACCAACAGACGAAATAGTGAAATTCCAGGTCCACCCAACGGACCCTACAGAAACGGCATCAATTGGGGCACAGCTGAACCCCACAATAGACGCCGCACTACGAGAGTTCTTGCACGAGAATTGGGACATCTTCGCCTGGCATCCCTCGGATATGCCTTGTATCCCATGTAGGCTGGCCGAGCATAGCCTAAACATACTAAAGGGATACAAGCCGGTCAAGCAGACTCTTCGGCGCTTTTTAGAACCCAAGCGACAAGCCATGGGAGAAGAGCTAGCCAAGCTACTCGAGGCCGGATTCATCAGAGAAATTAAACATCCGGACTGGCTAGCAAACCTGGTGATGGTACCAAAGAAGGTCAAATCATGGCGCCTATGCGTCGATTTCAAGGACCTCAATAAGGCTTGCCCCAAGGATCCCTTCCCCCTCCCCCGCATCGATCAAATCATCGACGCTACTGCAGGACACGACTCATTGTGTTTCCTCGATGCATACTCCGGATACCATCAAATCAAGATGGCGGATGATACGTCTCCAACGTATCTATAATTTATGAAGCATTCATGCTATTTTATCATCTATTTTGGATGTTTACGGGCTGTATTATACACTTTTATATTAGTTTTGGGACTAACCTATTAACCGGAGGCCCAGCCCATATTGTCGTTTTATTGCCTATTTCAGTATTTTGAAGAAAAGGAATATCAAATGGAGTCCAAACGGAATGAAACATTCGGGAGCATTATTTTTGGAACGGAAGCAATCCAGGGAGCTTGGAGTACAAGCCAGGGAAGCTTTGAGGAAGCCGGGAGATAGGGGGGGGTGCGCCCACCCCCCTGGGCGCGCCCTCCACCCTCGTGGGCCCCTCGAGGCTCCCCCGACCGACTTCTTTTGCCTATATATTCCCAAATACCCCAAAACCATCGAAGAACAAAATAAATTGGGAGTTCCGCCGCCGCAAGCCTCTGTAGCCACCAAAAACCTCTCGGGAGCCTGCTTCAAGCACCTCGCCAGAGGGGGATCCTCACCGTGGCCGTCTTCATCATCCGGGTGCTCTCCATGACGAGGAGGGAGTAGTTCACCCTCAGGGCTGAGGGTATGTACCAGTAGCTATGTGATCTCTCTCTCTCTCTCTCTCTCTCTCTCTCTCGTGTTTTCTCTTTGGCACGATGTTGATGTATCGCGAGCTTTGCTATTATAGTTGGATCTTATGATGTTTCTCCCCCCTCTACTTTCTTGTGATGAATTGAGTTTTCCTCTTGAAGTTATCTTATCGGATTGAGTCTCTAATGATTTGAGAACACTTGATGTATGTCTTGCCGTGCTTATCTGTGGTGACAATGGGATATCACGTGATCCACTTGATGTATGTTTTAGTGATCAACTTGCGGGTTCCACCCATGAACCTATGCATAGGAGTCAGCACACATTTTCGTCTTGACTCTCCGGTAGAAATTTTGGGGCACTCTTTGAAGTACTTTGTGTTGGTTGAATAGATGAATCTGAGATTGTGTGATGCATATCATATAATCATGCCCATGGATACTTGAGGTGACAATGGAGTATCTAGATGACATTAGGGTTTTTGTTGATTTGTGTCTTAAGGTGTTATTCTAGTATGAACTCTATGATAGATTGAATGGAAAGAGTAGCTTCATGTTATTTTACTACGGACTCTTGAATAGATAGAACAGAAAGAATAACTTTGAGGTGGTTTCATACCCTACCATAATCTCTTCGTTTGTTCTCCGCTATTAGTGGCTTTGGAGTGACTCTTTGTTGCATGTTGAGGGATTGTTATATGATCTATCTATGTTATTATTGTTGAGAGAACTTGCACTAGTGAAATTATGAACCCTATGCCTTGTTTCCTACCATTGCAATACCGTTTACACTCACTTTTATCATTAGTTACCTTGCTGTTTTTATATTTTCAGATTACAAAAACCTATATCTACTATCCATATTGCACTTGTATCACCATCTCTTCGCCGAACTAGTGCACCTGTACGATTTACCATTGTATTGGGTGTGTTGGGGACACAAGAGACTCTTTGTTATTTGGTTGCAGGGTTGTTTGAGAGAGACCATCTTCATCCTACACCTCCTACGGATTGATAAACCTTAGGTCATCCACTTGAGGGAAATTTGCTATTGTCCTACAAACCTCTGCACTTGGAGGCCCAACACCGTCTACAAGAAGAAGGTTGTGTAGTAGACATCAAGCTCTTTTCTGGCGCCGTTGCCGAGGAGGCTAGGTAAGCGGCACTCACGCCCCGTCAACTAAGCTCTTTTCTAGCACCGTTGCCGGGGAGGTGAGTGCTTGAAGGTATATCTTTAGATCTTGCAATCGAATCTTTTTGTTTCTTGTTTTATCACTAGTTTAGTTTATAAAAGAAAACTACAAAAAATGGAATTGAGTTTGCCTCATATGCTTCATCTTTTTAATATCTTTCGTGAGAATGATGGAAAGGAAAATTGCGCTCAAGTGCTAGAAGAAGAAGTCTATAAAATGCTTGGTACTAAATCTTTGAATGATGAGCATGGTTGCAATGTTGTTAGTATGAATTTCTTGAATATCCATGATGCTAATGATATGCAAAGCCACAAGCTTGGGGATGCTATGTTTGATGAAGATGATGTGCTTAGTCCCCCAAGTTTTGATATGCAAAGTTGTTATGATGATAGCATGCCTCTTACTTATGATGATTATATTGATGAAAGTGGGATTGGAAGAGTGTCAACTTTGGGAAGTAGTGATCCCACTATTTTGGAGGATGTTGAATCTTAATCTTATTGTGATGAACATGAAAGTGGATTTGGAAGAGTGTCAACTTTATTTAGTGATGATTCCACTATTTCAGAAGAGGTTCCAATTGATTATGAGAACAAAGTTGCTATCTATGATGATTATTGTGATGACTTGTATGCTATTAGGAATAATGATAACCATGAAACTTGTCATCATGATTTTAGTTTTCAATTAGATTATGCCTCACATGGTAATTATTTTGTTGAGTTTGCTCGCACTACTATTCATGAGAAGAAATTTGCTTATGTGGAGAGTAGTAAATTTTCTATGCTTGTAGATCGTGAAAAGAATGCTTTAGGTGCTGGTTATATTGTTGAATTCATCCATGATGCTACTGAAAATTATTATGAGGGAGGAACTTATGCTTGTAGGAATTGCAATAATATCAAGTTTCCTTCCTATGTGTTGGAAATTTTGAAGCTATGCTTGTTTTACCTTCCTATGCTAGTTGATTATTGTTCCCATAAGTTGTTTGCTCACAAAATCCCTATACATAGGAAGTGGGTTGGACTTAAATGTGCTAGTCATATGCTTCATGATGCTCCCATTATGTTTCAATTCTTATCTTTTGTGTGAGCATCATTGTCATCATCACTCCTAGCTAGAAAGGCATTAAAGAAAAGCGCTTGTTGGGAGAGAACCCAATATTTACCCTTACTGTTTTTGTGTGTCCACATGATTATGCTACTGTAGTAATCATGTTTTATAGCTTTTGTTTCAATAAAGTGCCAAGTAAGACCTTTAGGATAGCTTACAGTGATAGTTGTGTTGATCCTGCTGAAAATCAGAAACTTTTGCACCCAGTAAATTAGTTTTGATAATTCACAGAAACGTGATTCTGATCTGATTTTTTTATGGATTGGTACACGAATTTATTAGGACTTCCCAATTTGTAGGATTTTTGGAGTTCCAGAAGTATACGTTTGATACAGATTACTATAGACTGTTCTATTTTTGACAGATTCTGTTTTCTATGTGTTGTTTGCTTATTTTGATGAATCTATGAGTAGTATCGGAGGGTATGAACCATATATAAGTTGGAATACAGTAGATATTACACCAATATGAATTTAGAATGAGTTCATTACAGTACCTAAGTGGTGGTTTTATTTTCTTATACTAACGGAGCTTACGAGTTTTCTGTTGAGTTTTGTGTTGTGAAGTTTTCAGGTTTTGGGTAAAGATTTGATGGACTATGGAATAAGGAGTAGCAAGAGCCTAAGCTTGGGGATGCCCATGGCACCCCAAGATATTCAAGAATAGCCAAAAGCCCAAGCTTGGGGATGCCCCCGGAAGGCATCCCCTCTTTCGTCTTCGTTCATCGGTAACTTTACTTGGAGCTATATTTTTATTCACCACATGATATGTGTTTTGCTTGGAGTGTCATTTTATTTTGTTAGTATTTGCTTGATGTTATTTATAATAATGTTTTGCATCTTTATTTTCAATACAAATGTCAAGGATAGCCTTTACCATGCTTATTTTGCTAGTATACATGTTGCTGTTTGAAAATAGAAAGTTTACCGCTGTTGCAAAAATTCCTTAGAAAATTTAGAGAATGGTATAATGTTGAAACTTTTTGCATATTGAGCTCTGATGAATGTTCTATAGTGAGGTGTTTTTCTAATAATTTTTGGAGTTAGGTAAATATGATGAATCTTGCATTCTTTCAGACTATACTGTTTTGGCAGATTGCTGTTATGGTTGCATTGTTTGCATATGTTTGCTTGTTTAATGATTCTATTTGAGGATAGGAGTATTAAATATGCAGAGACATTTACTATGCAATATTGAATAATAATTTTAGTGATTTGTTACAGTATAAAATGATAAGGTTTTGCATTGGTTTATACTAACCTATCTCACGAGTTTTTGTTGAGTTTGGTGTGGATGAAGCTTTTGATAAAAAGAGAAACCATGATATGAGAAGAATTAAGGAGACACAAAAGTTCAAGCTTGGGGATGCCCAAGGCACCCCAAGATAATATTTCAAGAAGTCTCAAGCATCTAAGCTTGGGGATGCCCTGTTAGGCATCCCACCTTTCTTCTTCAACAACTATCGGTTAGTATCGGTTGAACCTAAGTTTTTGCTTCTTCACATGAGTTGTGCTATCATTGCAATGCCATTTTATTTTGCTTTGCTTGATGTTTGAATGAAATACCAAGATCTCAAATTCTTAAATGAGAGAGAGTCTTCACATAGTTACATAATTAGTTAGCTACTCATTGATCTTCACTTATATCTTTTTGGAATAGTTTGTCATTTACTCGTGTGCTTCACTTAAATCCTATGAGTAAATGATTGAATGAGTTGATTGTCATAAATCTGAATTTATATATGTTTCATTTGCTTACCCCATGGGGAGTAATGACTTCATATCTAAGAAGTAGAGGTTGTAAATTTATTGAAGGTTAGCAAGCATTGTATTGGTCATTTGAACAATTCATGAAAGAATATTGAAGGAAGAGAGATTTCACATATAAATATACTATCTTAGACATCTTTCATAATTGTGAGCACTCATTAAGTATGACATGCTAAAGAGTTGATGTTGGACAAGGAAGACAACACAATGGGTTATGTTTTCTCACATCTCAGTTAAAGTATATCAAACATGTTGAGCTTGCCTTTCCCCCTCATGCTAGCTAAATTCCTTGCACCAAGTAGAGATACTACTTGTGCTTCCAAATATCCTTAAACCCAGTTTTGCCATCAGAGCCCACCATACCTACCTATGGATTGAGTAAGATCCTTCAAGTAATTTGTCATCGGTGCAAGCAATAAAAATTGCTCTCTAAATATGTATGATCTATTAGTGTGAAGAAAATAAGCTTTATACGATCTTGTTATGGAAGCAATAAAAGCGACGGATTGCATAATAAAGGTCCATATACAAGTGGCAATATAAAGTGACGTTCTTTTGCATTAAGATTTTGTGCATCCAACCATAAAAGCGCATGACAACCTCTGCTTCCCTCTGCGAAGGGCCTATCTTTTACTTTGTCTTTTACTTTATGCAAGAGTCAAGGTGACCTTCACCTTTCCCTTTGTCATTTTATCCTTTGGCAAGCACCTCGTGTTGGAAAGATCCTGGTATATATATCCAATTGGATGTAAGTTAGCATGAACTATTATTGTTGACATCACCTAAAGGTGAATATGTTGGGAGGCAACACTATAAACCCCTATCTTTCTCAGTGTCCGATTAAAACTCCATAATCATAAGTATTGCGTGAGTGTTAGCAATTGTAGAAGACTATTTGGTAGTTGAGTATGTGGAGTTTGCTAAATCAAAGCTCTGACATAGACCCTTCCTGAAAATAAGATGAATTGTAATTGTTTGATGACCGAGAATGAAGTTTGCTAGTTTTCAAGAAAGTTTATGGTCTATGCTTCAACATGTGAATTGATTGTTACTTGTTCGTGAGAAGTTTTATGAGATGAACTATTGTTATGACATATAATAATGCTGGAAAAGGTGATTGAAATTATCATTGATCAAACTTGTGCACCTTCTAGCATTCACACTTCATAAATTCTTTCTTTTTTCATTTACCTACTCGAGGACGAGTAGGAATTAAGCTTGGGGATGTTGATACGTCTCCAACATATCTATAATTTATGAAGCATTCATGCTATTTTATCATCTATTTTGGATGTTTATGGGCTTTATTATACACTTTTATATTACTTTTGGGACTAACCTATTAACAGGAGGCCCAGCCTATTTTAGTATTTCGAAGAAAAGGAATATCAAACGGAGTCCAAACGGAATGAAACCTTCGGGAGTGTTATTTTTGGAACAGAAGCAATCCAGGGAGCTTGGAGTACAAGCCAGGGAAGCTTCAAGGAAGCCAGGAGAGAGGGGGGGCGCCCACCCCGGGGCGCGCCCTCCACCCTCGTGGGCCCCTCGAGGCTCCCCCGACCGACTTCTCTCGCCTATATATTCCCATATACCCTAAAACCATCGAAGAACAAAATAGATGGGGAGTTCCGCCGCCGCAAGCCTCTGTAGCCACCAAAATCCTCTCGGGAGCCCGTTCCGGCACCCTGCCAGAGGGGGGATCCCTCACCGGTGGCCATCTTCATTATCTTGGCACTCTCCATGATGAGGAGAGAGTTGTTCACCCTCGGGGCTGAGGCTATGTACTAGTAGCTATGTGTTTGATCTCTCTCTCTCTCTCTCTCGTGTTCTCTCTTTGGCACGATCTTGATGTATCGCGAGCTTTTATTATTATAGTTGGATCTTATGATGTTTCTCCCCCCTCTACTTTCTTGTGATGAATTGAGTTTTCCTCTTGAAGTTATCTTATCAGATTGAGTCTTTAATGATTTGAGAACACTTGATTTATGTCTTGCCATGCTTATTTGTGGTGACAATGGGATATCATGTGATCCACTTGATGTATGTTTTGGTGATCAACTTGCGGGTTCCGCCCATGAACCTATGCATAGGGGTTGGCACACGTTTTCGTCTCGACTCTCCGGTAGAAATTTTGGGGCACTCTTTGAAGTACTTTGTGTTGGTTGAATAGATGGATCTGAGATTGTGTGATGCATATCGGATAATCATGCCCACGGATACTTGAGGTGACAATGGAGTATCTAGGTGACATTAGGGTTTTGGTTGATTTGTGTCTTAAGGTGTTATTCTAGTATGAACTCTATGATAGATTGAACGAAAAGAATAGCTTCATGTTATTTTACTACGGACTCTTGAATAGATAGAATAGAAAGGATAACTTTGAGGTGGTTTCGTACCCTACCATAATCTCTTCATTTGTTCTCCGCTATTAGTGGCTTTGGAGTGACTCTTTGTTGCATGTTGAGGGATTGTTATGTGATCTATCTATGTTTTTATTGTTGAGAGAACTTGCACTAGTGAAAGTATGAACCCTATGCCTTGTTTCCTACCACTGCAATACCGTTTACGCTCACTTTTATCATTAGTTACCTGGCTGTTTTTATATTTTCAGATTACAAAAACCTATATCTACTATCCATATTGCACTTGTATCACCATCTCTTCGCCAAACTAGTGCACCTATACAATTTACCATTGTATTGGGTGTGTTGGGGACACAAGAGACTCTTTGTTATTTGGTTGCAGGGTTGTTTGAGAGAGACCATATTCATCCTACGCCTCCTACGGATTGATAAACCTTAGGTCATCCACTTGAGGGAAATTTGCTACTGTCCTACAAACCTCTGCACTTGGAGGCCCAACAACGTCTACAAGAAGAAGGTTGTGTAGTAGATATCAACGGAGTCTGATCAAGCCGCAACGGCATTTATGACTCCATACGACCCCTTCTGTTTTAACACCATGCCTTTCGGGCTCAAAAACACCGGTGCAACTTATCAACGCATGATTCAGACATGCCTGGAAACACAGATCGGCAAAACAGCGGAGGCATATGTAGATGACGTGGTCATCAAAACCAGACACGTCGAATCTTTAATAGACGACTTGAGGCTTACATTCGACAATCTCCGAACATATGACATCAAGCTCAACCCGGAAAATGCGCTTTCGGCGTACCTGCCAGAAAACTCTTGGGCTTTATCATTTCCAATAGAGGAATCGAAGCAAACCCGGCTAAAATCCGAGCTCTGTCACAGTTGGCTACCCCAACAGACCTCAAGCAAATCCAGAAATTAACTGGATGTGTGGCCGCCTTAAGCCGCTTTATCTCCCGATTAGGAGAAAAGGCACTACCTCTTTATCGCCTTCTTCGATGCACGGAACACTTCGAGTGCACGGATGCGGCTACGGCTGGACTGGAGGAAATAAAGGCCCTCCTGGCCAGCAATCCAATCCTGGCCGCGCCAAATGTCAGCGAACCTATGATGTTATATATAGTGGCAACTCATCAGGTTGTAAGTGCAGTGCTCATCGTTGAACGAGAGACGGACGAACACAAATTCCTGCTCCAAAAGTCGGTATACTACGTATCCACTGTCCTCACTCCATGAAAGTCACGGTACCCACATTATCAAAAGATAGCATACGCGGTCTTCATGGCATCCCGGAAATTACGACACTACTTTCAAGAGTGTTCAATCACGGTGGCCTCCGAAGTACCACTCAATGACATAATAAATAACCGCGATGCCACGGGCCGGATTGCTAAATGGCCCATCAACCTCCTCCCGTTCGACATAACATACAAACCATGGTGAGCCATTAAGTCGCAAGTACTGGCTGACTTCATCGCCGAATGGACTGAAGCCGAAGTCCCTAAAGAGTATGGCACGTACTCCAATTAGATCATGCACTTTGATGGCTCTAAGATGCTAGCTGGTCTAGGGGCAGGCGTTGTCCTAACATCCCCCATTGTAGATACAGTCCAATACGTACTCCAAATAGTATACACAGATTCCAACAATGCAGCCGAATATGAGGCCTTGTTGCATGGTCTTCCGATGGCAGTCTCCATGGGCATTCAATGCCTAGAAGTTTGTGGGGATTCAAATCTCACAGTATCTCAAATAAATGGTGACTTTGATGCCAAGGACACAAAAATGGCGGCCTACCGCAATGCCGTCCTCAAAATGTCAGCTCGGTTCGAGGGGCTCGAAATCCACCATGTGGTTCGAGAAAACAACCAAGCGGCAGATATCCTCGCCCGCATCAGTGCTAAATGCGACCCCGTCCCACCCAATATCTTTTTGGAAAGGCTGTTCAAGCCACCCGTGGTGTGGGAAGGGGAGACCGGCAATACCAGTCCGGATCCGCACACAACCCCAGATCCCGAACACTCTGACGTAATCGGAGGCTCCGCCACCGAAATAACACCTTCGGCCCACGCGATCATGGTTATCGTCGCCCCATGGACATAACCCTTCTTAGCCTACTCAAATAGGCAAGAACTCCCTGAGGACCAAAATGAGGCACATTGCATTGTGCGGTGCTCTAAAGCCTACAAAGTCCACGAGAGAGAGCTTTATAAGAAAAGCGCGACGGGAGTGCTCCAAAGGTGCATCTCCAAAGAGGAAGGGCGGCAGCTCTTGGCCGAAATTCATGCCAGACTCGGCGGCCACCACGCCGTAGCTTGGGTGCTCGTAAGCAAGGCCTTCCATACATGTTTCTATTGGCCAACAGCCGAGGCAGACGCACAGGACCTTGTCCAACATTGCGTCAATTGCTAGCTTTTTGCAAATCAAAGCAATATGCTGCCTACAACTCTCCAAACAATCCCATAACTTGGCCCATTGCGGTCTGGGGGCTCGATATGGTTGGACCCCTTAAAGGAGGAAGCCATAAGAAGAAATACCTGTTGGTCATGGTCGATAAATTCACCAAATGGATAGAAGCCAAACCAGTTAAAACGGCCGCGTCCGGACCAATGATAGACTTCATATCCGGGGTCGTACACCATTACGGTGTCCCCCACAGCATCATCACCGATAATAGCTCAAACTTCACAGACGACAAGGTGAAAACCTGGTGCAGCAAAATGGGCATAAAACTTGATTATGCCTCTGTCTATCACCCCAAACAAACGATCAAGTCGAATGAGCGAATGGTCTTATTATGAGCGGCATTAAACCCAGACACTGCAATCCTTGAAAGAATCAGATACGCACTGGGTCGAGGAGCTCGACTCCGTACTATGGGGGCTGCGGACCACGCCAAATCGCACAACCGGATACACACCATTTTTTATGGTGTACGGTGCAGAGGTAGTGCTACCCTGCGATATCATCCATGACTCACCTAGAGTGCACATGTATGAAGAGAGAGAAGCCGAGCTGGATCGGCAGGACAACCTAGATGCCCTAGAGGAGGAGCATGACGTCGCAAAGGCCCGTTCCGCATTCTATCAACAACAGGCTCGAAGGTATCAAAGCAGAGAAGTACGGGCCAAACTTATAACATTGGTGAACTCGTTCTACGCCTACCAGAGAAGAAAAAGGACAAGCTCAAGCCCAAATGGGAGGGTCCCTTCATCATTGATAAAGTTCTCACCGGAGGTGCGTATTGTCTGCGTGATGCATCAGATAATCGACTCGAGCCGAACCCATGGAACGCGGCCAGACTCCGAAGATTCTACGCCTAGTGCCAAACTCTGTGTTTGTCTCCTTACCTCCGTCTTCCTTTTTAAATTATATCCTCTCTCTCTCTCTCCCCTTTTTATACATAGCCTTAAAAGCTTCAAGTATGCTTTGACCCACACTCAATATACCTGGGGGCTTCTTATATTGAAGCTTAATATAATTATCTTCTGGGCTTCATGCCCACCACATATGCATCATTTCCCCATATGTGCCTTTTTTCACCACTATATGCATCGGTATGACTTAAGTTTTGGCCAAACTGGGTTGCCCGGCTCTTGTGTTTATGCCCTACGTTCCCGTTAATTCGGCTAGGGCATAAGGGGAGCACCTCTGCGATTGTTACTGCCGGGTCAGCCGGATGTGTACCTCAGACTAGGTGAAGCCGAAAGCTAGCATTCTTATGGGAATATTCGGTCGGTGAACAAAAGATGTCTTGTACCTATTTCAAAACATGCCCCCAGATGATTATATCCTGCATCATTTTTTTCGCAGTTCAGACATGCACATTAATGCATGAACACCCAGGGAAGGAACCCTTAACGGAGCTATTCTCCCTGGAAGATGGTTCTTACTACCCATGTAATATAACATAGCTACTTGGGTACTTGTCTGTTCAAGCACTTATGACGCCTACGCCTGGTTTCCACGCGTGCCCCTGTTTTCACATAACCGAGCGGGTATTCGGATACACTCCGGACTGTCGGGTCCAAAGGTTGAAGTGAAAAGGTCCGCCAAGACAAATGATTTACAATCTGGTTAGGGACAAATGTGTCCTTCGAAGTATAAAAGTCACTTAGACTGACTAAATTCTTCTTCTATACCATCCAACAGGTTGTCTAGCCTACAGTCCTGTTGGGAATACTTAGCAGATAATGCTACCTGGTCATATACCAGACTTACAGGGATCTCTTTCCCATCTGATCCTACAGGCACGACCCCGACCATGTGATTCGGGTCAGCCTTGGTGTATCGCGTCTTCACCATGGCCCAGGCTTCCCTTGCACCTTATCGGTAGGCCGATACCTTCCATAATTAGAAGCGCCGCCGCGCTCCCTTGAGCATATCCACAAGCTCCCCCATGCCTCCTGGCAGGGAGACGGATGACCACAAGGCCTGGGCAATGCCCTGCATCACCTGCCGAACTTGTTCGTGCAGTTGTGAGAGCTCCTGTAGAAGATCGCCTGCACCATCGCCTCTTCGGGACGACCTGTCAACATACTACAGACATAAATCTGTTAGCATGCTTCTTCGCCGAACTTTATAGTGGTTCCTTATAGCACTTACTAAATATGCTGCGTCGAAGCCTCTTATTCTCCTTCACGGAGTCAGCAAGCTGGGCCCAAACATCCTTTAATTTGACGTCCAGTCGGGTGTTCGCGTCCTGGAGAGTATTTTTCTCCTGTATAACCTTTGTAAGCACATGCTCTCTAGACTTCAGCTGTCACTGAGCATATTGCTCATCCTCTGGTACGATCTCCGGATTGCCTCCGGGATTGTCTGCAGAATCTATTGTTAGATTTGCATTCATGCCAAATATTAACTGGTACATACCATTACATTATTACCAGATGGGGCCTTCGTGGACTCCTCCATTCCGGCAATTGCAGCCCACAGTTGGGCTTTGCCCTCCTCCAGCTCTTTAGACAGCTGGGTATTCTTCTCTGCCAGAACCTATGCACACGAGGATCCTTAAATCAGTTGTGCCAACTGTTTCAAGTCTCAGAGGCTACTGATATACATACTTACCAAATTTTCTTACCCGTATATCCTTTACGTACTGGTCCGTGGCTCTGGCGAGGCCACCTTGAGCAGCCCGGATGTATGCGTTCCCTGAGTTGAAGGCATTGAACGCCTCTTCGGAGAAATTAGGGTCGCGTAGTGTGGCCCGTCGGCGCCTATGATTCATGGCGCTCTCCACTTCGAAGTTTGTAGCAGAGACTCTATCCGCATCCTCTGTAGGAGGATCGTCCGTGTTGACCTCCGCCTTTGAGTCCGGCCTCGGAGTCCAGCTCGGGGAGGCGTGGCCGGTAGGCTCTCCAGATATAGTCCGGCGAGCACTTTTTCTGCCAAAGGACAATGGACATTGTTATATTTTAACGATGATAATTACGTGGCAGGTTTTTAAACATACCTTTGCAACGGCATCTCGGTCCTGATCGCCTTCCTTTTAAGCCTACCCGGCTTCGATGCCCCTTGTTGACGAGTCACCGTGGGTTCGGCATGGTGGCCCGATGGCCTTCCCTGTAAAATGCAATACATGTGCGGTGGGTAAGGCGCGAAGAGGGATTCCTTTTTGGAAGTTGGGACTCCGGTCTTACTTACCTGTGATACAGGGAGCAGGCCAGGATAATCAGCTATGATGGCTAGCAACGCACCATCGCAGCTTAATAGATAAAATGTCCGTCGATGAGCTCCACAAATGTGTCCGGATCTTCTTCGAGTCCTGGGTCGAGGGCCCGGTCGGGGTCCTCTGGCCGTGGAGATGGGCTGTGAACCTCCCTCATAGCTTTTCACAGTTCCTGCTATGAATTGGCAAGGTAAATATTTATGCTACAGAATGCGGGAAAGACCGGAATTAAAGATAGCCGCTCACCCAGCTTGGGGGGTCGTACATGGAGAATCCATCCCGTGGCTTGATACGGATGAACTCCTCTTCTTCTCCTTTGTACAAATCGAACAATATCTTCGCCAGAGCGGTAGGGGAGTCCGGACCTTTACGGCCGCAGCGGGTGGCATCGTCTTCTCCATTGAAGTGCCACATGGGTTTCCCCCGATATTGAAGTGCTGCACTCCTCGCATTATACATATGGACATAACCTCAATTACCGTCAGTCCTGATTTGGCCAGCGTCTTTATCCTGTCCATCAAGAAAAGGATCTCTCTGTTATCTTCCTCTTGGGGGCTCCGAGGGCGCCAGCTGTGGCGTTTCTTCAACGGGGCATTTTCAAACTCGGGAAGGCCCTTCCGAATAGGGTCCGGAAGAGGGACATCCTCCATATAGACCCACTCCGAAGGCCAGTCTTCGGATGTCTTCTTCGGGGTACCGAATAGGTATCCGGTCCCGGCGATGCGCCATATTTCAGCTCCGCCCACTTGATATGTCGACCCCTCCTGAGTGCGGGGTACGAGGCAGAATAGCCTCTTCCACAGCTCGAAATGAGCATCACAACCCAGACATAGCTCGCAGAAGGCAACGTAGCCTGCGACATGCAGTATGGAGGCTAGGGTAAAGTTATGCAGCTGGAGGCCGTAGAACTCCAGGAGCCTGCAGAGGAAAGGATGGATTGGAAATCCGAGTCCCCTCAGCAAATAGGGGACAAAGCGTACCCGCTCCCCCTTGGATGGGTTGGGAGAACTCTTCGCTTGCTCCCCGCCATTATAAGTGGCTAGTCCAGCTCGGACAGACACCATATACGTAGGCGGGAGAAACCCCTTGGTCTGCAACTCCACTAGTCGGCTGAGGGGGATAGAACATTTCTCCCAATTGCCTGTCCTAGTGCGACGGGAGCGAGAGGAGGAGCCGCAACGGCCAACCATGGTGGTATGGATTTTTCCGGGCGTGCTCTGATGGATACTCGCTGGGAGGAGATGGTGTGATTTGGATCTGAGGATCCCCGTCTCTTTAAATAGACGATTTACTCGCATGGTTAGGGTGGCAAATGTAAAAATGCCCCGACTTCTCACATTCGCTCGACACGTAGAGACAGCTATTATTAAAGCACAGAAGCCGAGGAGTACAACATTAATGTGAAGCCGGACACTGCGCGTTACAACAGGTACCCTGGAGAATTTAGAGAAGAACCCGCCTTGCAATGCCGAAGACAATCTGCGCACCGGACTCATCATCATTGAAGCCTGGTTCAGGGGCTACTGAGGGAGTCCTGGATTAAGGGGTCCTCGGACAGCCGGACTATATACTTTGGCCGGACTGTTGGACTATGAAGATACAAGATTGAATACTTCGTCCCGTGTCCGGATGGGACTCTCCTTTGCTGGAAGGCAAGCTTGGCAATTCGGATATGTAGATTTCCTTCTCTGTAACTGACTCTGTGTAACCCTATCCCCCTCTAGTGTCTATATAAACCGGAGGGTTTAGTCCGTAGGACAAAAAAACAATCATAATCATAAGCTAGCTTCTAGGGTTTAGCCTCTACGATCTCGTGGTAGATCAACTCTTGTAATACTCATATCATCAAGATCAATCAAGCAGGAAGTAGGGTATTACCTCCATCGAGAGGGCCAGAACCTGGGTAAAACATCGTGTCCCCTGCCTCCTGTTACCATTAGCCTTAGACGCATAGTTCGGGACCCCCTACCCGATATCCGCCGGTTTTGACACCGACACTGGCCCTCTTGATGGAGGTAATACCCTATTTCCTGCTTGATTGATCTTGATGAATATGAGTATTACAAGAGTTGATCTACCACGAGATCGTAATGGCTAAACCCTAGACGTCTAGCCTGTATGATTATGATTGCCTCTACGGACTAAACCGTCCGGTTTATATAGACATCGGAGGGGCCTAGGGTTGTACAAGGTCGGTTTACAAAGGATGGAATCTTCATATCTGAATGCCAAGCTTGCCCTCCATGCAAAGGAGAGTCCCATCCGGACACAACAGTAAGTCTTCTGCCTTGTATCTTCATGGCCCATTAGTCCAGGCCATATCACACAGGCCGGACGCTCGAGGACCCCTTAATCCAGGACTCCCTTAGTAGCCCTTGAACCAGGCTTCAATGATGATGTGTCCGACATGCAGATTGTCTTTGACATTGCAAGGTGGGTTCCTCCTCCGAATACTTCAAGGCGTCCGATCCGAAGAGCTATACTCGGGTTCCCATTTAATGTCGTACCCCTTGGCTTCTGCACCTCCACTGCTTCGGCTTCCACGTGTCGAGCGAAAACGAAAGGTCAGAACATTTTGTGCACATAACACCTTGGGCATGCAAGTAAGACGTATATTTAAGTGGACTAGATCTTAGATGCTGTCTCACACCAGGCAAAAAATCCTTAGAGCTCGCTAGGAGAATCCATTCCAACATGGCTAGCGCTCCTAGTTCTTCCTCCCGCCCCCATGGCTCCGAAAAAGGTGATTGGGAGAAATGTTCAGTATCCCATGACCAGCTGAGCAAGCTTCAAACACAGGGATTCCTCCCCCCCGTAGATTTGGTCCCCGTTCGGGCAGGATTAACCTCCTTTACAGGCGAAGCCCTGGCGGAAAATTTCCCTAATCCAACCGGGGGGAGCGAGTGTGCTTTGTTTCCTTCTTAATAAGAGGCGTCGGGTTTCCAATCCACCCTTTCCTCCAAGGTTTCCTGGAGTACTATGGTCTCCAACTGCACAACTTCACTCTGGCCTCCATCCTGCATATCACGGGTTTTGTCGCTCTTTGCAAGCTTTTTTGGGCTGCGAAGCCCACTTTGATTTATGGAGGAAACTCTTCTGCCTCGTCCCTCGCACCGAAAAGGGATCTGTATTCGAGGTGGGCGGCACCAAAATATGGCGCATAGCCGGGACTGGATACTTATCCGGCACGTCGAAGATGGCATCCAAAGAGTGGCCCTCGGAGTGGTTTTATATTGAAGACGTCGCTCTCCACGACCCGATCCGAGTAGGCCTTCCGGAATTTTCCAGTGCTCCCTTGAAGAAACGCCACAGCTGGCGTCCTCGGAACCTCGAGGAGGAAGATAGCGTGGAAGGCCAACAATTAATGGGCAAGATAAAGATACTCACCCAGTCTGGATTATCGGTAATCGAGGTAATGGCAACTTCGATATTGCGAGGTGTTTAGCCGCTCCAATTCAGGGGGCTCACACTACGGACTAAAGGGTCCAAATTCTCTCACCACCCTGGCCACAATATCGGCTGATCTGTTTAAAGGCGAGAAAGAGGAGTTCGCCCGTCTTATGCGCCGAGAGGGATTTTCCATGTACAATCCTCCTAGCTAGGTGAGTTTTAATCCCACCACTTTATCGAATCCTCTCCCCGAGTCATGTTTAACCGGCATCAACCCGTCCGTCAAATAGGAATGGTGGAGAGTCATCGCGGGGATCTATAGCCCCGCTCCACAGCCAGAGGACCATAACCGGGACCTCGATCCCGGATTCGAAGAGGATCCAGATATATTAGTAGAGCTCAAGGAGGGAGTCTTCTACCAGGCTAGCTACGATGGCACAGAAGTGGCCATCACAGCCGATTATCCCAGCCTCCTTCCAGCCTCACATGTAAGTAGCCAGGTGACATTTCTTCCGAAGGAGCCTTCTCATTATGCCTCACCCGCCACACCGTCTTGTGCTCCAAAGGGGAGGCGCTCGATGCGTCACGTTGCACCAGAGGTGTCTCAAAAGAGAGAGGCGCCTGCGCCGGGCGGGTCTTCGAAGAGAAAGGAAAATGACAACATGGCCGAACCATCATCGAAGAGGTATGGCTTTAAATATGCCCTATGGCAGTCACGTCCAACCATGACATCGTCCGCTGCGCATTATCAGGAAGAGCATTCGCCGAACTATGTCCGGTGATCCTGCCGGTCACATCTCCACCAATCAGGTTCTGGACCGTGCCTCTAGGGTGGGAGCAGACATGGGAGTGACACCGGATTTCCCTCCTTCAGAGGATTCGGATAATGTATCTATCACGAACTCTGAAGTAGAGAGTGCCATGCATCATCGACGCCGGAGGGCTGCTCTTCGCAACCCTAGCTTTACTAAAGAGGCGTTTGACGCCTTCAGCTCGGGTGATGCATACACCCAAGCTGCTTGGGATGGGCTTACCAGAGCCACTACCAGTATTTGAAAGATATGTGGGTAAGTACGCATTGTACAAATGTAGTAATCATGTACCAGTAGCCCCTGAGACTTGAAACAGTTGAAACAACTGATTTAAGGATCGTTTGTATAATCAGGTACTCACAGAGAAGAACAACACGTTGTCTTGGGAGCTAGAAAAGTGCCAGACGCAGCTAGCTATTGTTACCGCCGAACTGAAGAAGTCCAAGGAGGCGCCACCTGGTAATGTTCTCCTCCATCCTTAAAAGGTATAATCATGTACCAGTAATATTAATACTGTTGCAGTTCCGATGACAGGATCATCAGATCAACTGAAAAAGGAACTAGAGGTCGCGCATGCAGGTAAAAAACAGGTCGAAAGGCAACTGTCCGCAGGCGAACGTGTATTGACACGAGTCAGGAATGAGAAGAACAAGCTGTAGGATTCCAACACCCGGCTGGGCGAGGAGCTAAAAGATGTACGAGCCCAGCTAGGGGACGCCGTAAAGGAAAATAAGAGGCTACAAGGCGGCATATTCAATATGCTTTTGAACCTCCGTGTAATTCAGCACAGAAATGAGCTGACAGATTTATGTCTGCAGGTATACTAACTGGCCATCCCAAAGAGGAAATGTCCGGATCTCAAGGCGATATGCTGCAAGAGCTGTCCCAAGTTCACGAGGGAGCTCGGCAAGCAATGCGGAGTGTTTCCAAGGCCTTGTGGCCATCCGCCTCCCCTCCAGGAAGTATGGGGGAGCTGGTGAAGCTATTTGAGGGAGCTCGGCACCGCTTTCGATTATGGAAGATATCGGCTTGTCGAGAAGGTGCGCGAGAAGCCCGAGCCATGGTGAAAACATGGTACACCAAGCTTGATCCGAATCATATGTCCCGGGTCGGACCTCGGGGGTCAGATGGACAAGAAATTTCAGTTAGTTTGGTATATGATCAAGTAAAGATAGCCGCCAAGTTTTCCCAATAGGATTGTAAGCTAGACAGCCCGTTAGACGGCATAGAGGAAGAAGTTTTTGAGTCCAAGTGACTATGTACTTCGATTGACAAATTTGTCCCTAGCCGGATTGTAAAACGATTGTCATGGCAGACCTTTTCGCTTCGACCTCTGGACCCGAAGGTGCGGAGTGTTTCCGAATACCGGAGCGGCAATATAGACCAGGGTATGCATGGAAACCACGCGTAGGGGTCATAGTTGCTTGAACAGACAAGTTGTATCCGGCTTTCTATGTTATATTACTTGTTAATTGTAAGAAACATCTTCCACGGACAATAGTTCTGTTAAGGGTTCCTTTCCCTGGGTGAACATGCGGCAGTATGCATGCCCGAACTGCGAATGAGAAAGTCGCAACATAACATCTGGGGGTTCACAGTGTAATTAGGGTATAACGTCTTTAGGCCGCCGACAGAATATTCCCTTAAGAACGCTAGCTTTTGGCTTCACCCAGTCTGAGGTACACGTCTGGATGACCCGGCTGTAACAATCGCATAGGTGCTCCCTTTATGCCCTAGCCGAACAAATGGGAACGTAGGGCATAAGCACAAGAGCCAGGCAACCCAGCTTGGCAAAAACTTAAGTCAAAACGGTGCATATAATGGCGAAGAAAAGGTACACATGCTTAAAGGACACATGTGTGGTGAGCTTGATGCTTGGAAAATAATAATAATAAGCTTCTGTAAAAGAAGCCCCCATGTATGAAGGGCGTATACATTTAGGGATGTGTACGTCATAGGTGTGCGGACTTGCCGCACAAAAAGCTATAGAGCTAAAAAGGATAAAGAGAGAAAAAATGGAAACGGAAGGGGGAAGAAGACGAACAGAGAGTCTGGTGCTAGGCGTAGAATCTTCGGAGTCTGGCGGCATTCCACTGGTTCGGTTCTAAGCGATTGTTCGATGCATCACGTAGGTGGTATGCTCCTCCAGTGAGAACTTCATCTATAATGAAGGGACCCTCCCACTTGGGCTTGAGTTTGTCCTTTTTCTTCTTTGGCAAGCGTAGAACGAGTTCACCAACACTATAAGTCTTGGCTCGTACTTCTCTACTTTGCTATCTGCGAGCCTGTTGTTGATAGAATGCAGAACGGGCTTTTGCAATATCGCCCTCCTCCTCCAAGGCATCTAGACTATCCTGCCGATCAAGCTCGGCCTCCCTCTCTTCATACATGCGCACTCGAGGTGAGTCAGGAATGATGTCACTGGGCAAAACTGCCTCTGCACCGTACACCATGAAGAATGGTGTGTATCCGGTAGTGCAATTGGGCATGGTTCGTAGCCCCCAGAGTACGGAGTCGAGCTCCTCGACCCAGTGCTTGTCTGATTCTTTCAAAGACTGCACTAGTCTGGGCTTAATGCCGCTCATGATAAGACCATTAGCTCGTTTGACTTGACCGTTTGCTTGTGGGTGATAGACGGAGGCGTAATCGAGCTTAATGCCCAGGTTAGCACACCAGGTTTTCACTTAATTGGCTATAAAATTGGAGCCATTATCGGTGATGATGCTGTGTGGGACAACGTAACGGTGCACGACACCAGATATAAAGTCTATCACTGGCCCGGCTTCGGCCGTTTTAACTAGCTTAGCCTCTATCCACTTAGTGAATTTATCTACCATGACCAGCAGATATTTTTCTTATGGCTTCCTCCTTTAAGGGGACCGACCATATCAAGCCCCCAGACCGAAAACGACCAAGTAATGGGGATTGTTTGTAGAGCAGTAGGCGGCATATGGCTTTGGTTGGTGAAAAGCTGGCATCCGACACAGCGTTGGACAAGGTCCTGTGCATTTGCTCGGGCCGTCGGCCAGAAGAAGCCCGTACGGAAGGCTTTACTTATAAGTGCCCGAGCCGCGGCATGGTGACCGCTGAGGCCAGCATGGATTTCAGCTAGAAGCTGCCGTCCCTCTTCTTCGGAGATACATCTTTGAAGGACTCTGGTAACGCTTTTCTTGTAGAGCTATCCGTCATGGACCTTGTAGGCTTTCAAGCGCCGAACAATGCAGCGAGCCTCATTCTGATCCTTAGGGAGCTCTCGCCTATTAAAGTAGGCCAATAAGGGTTTGGTCCATGGGGAAATTACTGCCATTATTAGATGGGCCAATGGTGTTATTTCGGTGGCTGAGCCCCCGATGATATCGGTATTGTGTTCGGAATCTGAGGGTATAATCGGATCCAGACTGGTGTTGCTGCTATCATCCTGCCATACCATGGATGGTTTGAAGAGCCATTCCAGAAATATGTTAGGCGGGACGGGGTCACGCTGGGTGCCCATGCGAACAAGGACATCCACCGCTTGATTACTTTCTCGAGCCACATGATGAAACTCGAGTCCTTCAAACCAAGCTGATATTTTGAGTATGGCATTTTGATAGGCTGCCATCTTTGGATCTTTGGTGTCGAAGTCGCCATTTATTTGGGATATTGCGAGATTTGAATCCCCGCTCACCTCCAGGCGTTGTATGCCCATGGAGGCAGCCAGCCGAAGACCGTGCAATAAGGCCTCGTATTTGGCTGCATTGTTGGAGTCCATGTATAATATCTGGAGTACGTACTGGACTGTGTCTCCAGTAGGGGACGTTTAGACAATGCCCGCTTCTAAGCGGCCAGCATTTTAGAGCCATCGAAGTGCATGACCCAGTTGGAATATGTACCGTATTCTTTAGGGAGTTCGGCCTCTGTCCATTCGGCAACGAAGTCTGCCAGGACTTGGGATTTAATGGCTCGGCGTGGTTTGTATGTTATGTCAAATGGCAGGAGCTCAATGCCCACTTGGCGATCCGGCCTGTAGCATCGCGGTTGTTGATTATGTCATTGAGTGGTACTTCGGAAGCCACCGTGATCGAGCACTCTTGGAAGTAGTGTCGTAGCTTCCGGGATGCCATGAAGACAGCGTATGCTATCTTTTGGTAATGAGGGTATCGGGATTTGCACGGTGTGAGGACGGTGGGTATGTAGTATACCGGTTTCTGAAGTGGAAGTTTTTGTTCGTCCTCCTCTCGCTCAACGATGAGCACCGCGCTCACCACCTGGTGTGTTGCAGAGATGTATAATAACATCGGTTCGCCGATGTTCGGCGCGGCCAGGATTGGGTTGCTCGCTAAAAGAGCCTTTATTTCTTCCAGTTCGGAAGTTGCCGCATCCGTCCACTCGAAGTGGTCGGTGTGTCGGAGAAGGCGATAAAGTGGCAATGCTTTTTCTCCTAGTCTGGAGATGAAGGGTCTTAAAGCTGCCACGCATCCGGCTAGTTTTTGGACCTATTTAAGATCTGTTGATGTAGCCAACTGTGACAAAGCTCAGATTTTGGCTGGATTTGCCTCAATTCCTCTATTTGAAACGATGAAGCCTAGCAGTTTTCCAGCGGGAACGCTGAAAACACAGTTTTCCGGATTGAGCTTGATGTCATATGCACGGAGGTTGTCAAATGTGAGACGCAGGTCGTCTATTAATGACTCGCATGTCTAGTCTTGATGACGATGTCATCTACATATGCTTTGACTGTCTTGCCGATTAGTTTCTCCAGGCATGTTTAAATAATGCGTTGGTAGGTGGTGAGGGAGTCCTAGATTAGGGGGTCCTCAGACAGCTGGACTATATGCTTATGCCGGACTGTTGGACTATGAAGATACAAGACTGAAGACTTCGTCCCGTGTCCGGGTGGGACTCTCCTTTGCGTGGAAGGCAAGCTTAGCAGTTCAGATATGTAGATTTCCTTCTCTGTAACCGACTCTGTGTAACCCCAGCCCCCTCAGGTGTCTATATAAACAGGAGGGTTTAGTCCGTAGGACAACAACAATCATCATCATAGGCTAGCTTCTAGGGTTTAGCCTCTATGATCTCGTGGTAGACCAACTCTTGTAATACTCATATCATCAAGATCAATCAAGCAGGAAGTAGGGTATTACCTCCATAGAGAGGGCCCAAACCTGGGTAAACATTGTGTTACCCGCCTCCTGTTACCATTAGCCTTAGACGCACAGTTCGGGACCCCCTACCCGAGATCCGCCGGTTTTGACACCGACAGGTGGCACCGGCTTTTTTAAGCCCAAAGGGCATAGTGTTGAAGCAGAAAGGCTCGTATGGGGTAATGAATGCCGTTGCGGCTTGATCGGATTCCTTCATTTTGATTTGATGGTATCCGGAGTACACGTCGGGGAAACACAGTGAGTCGTGTCTCGCAGTAGCATCAATAATCTGATCGATGCGGGGGAGGGGGAAGGGATCCTCACGGCAGACCTTGTTGAGGTCTTTGAAATCGACGCACAGGCGCCAGGATTTGTCCTTCTTTGGTACCATTACCAGGTTTGCTAGCCAGTCCAGATGTTTTAGTTCTCGGATGAATCCAACCTCGATTAACTTGGCTATCTCCTCCCCCATAGCTTGTCATTTGGGTTCGAAAAAGCACTGTAATGTTTGCTTGACCGGATTATATCCCTTTAATATATTGAGGCTATGTTCGGCCAACCTGCGTGGGATTCCTGGCATATTAGAAGGGTGCCAGGCAAATATGTCCCAGTTATCGCGCAGGAACGCTTGTAGTGCGGCGTCGACAGTTGGGTCCAGCTGCACCCCGATGGAAGCTGTCTTCTTTGGGTCCATCGGGTGGACTTGGAATTTGACTATTTCATCTGCTGGTTTGAAGGAGGTGGATTTGGGCCGCTTATCAAGGATTACATTGTCCCTGTCCACCGTGGAGCGTAGTGCGGTTAATTCTTCATCCGCGAGGGCCTTGGATAGTGCCTCGAGGGCCAGGGATGCAGTATTGTTTTTGGCGCGGAGTGCTATGTCCGGGTCACTGGCGAGAGTGATAATACCGTTGGGCCCGGGCATCTTGAGTTTCATATACTCATAGTGTGGTATAGCTTGAAACCGCATGAATGTGTCTCGCCCCAACAGGGCATGATATCCGCTGTTGAAAGGGGCCACCTGGAAGGTTTTCGCTTCGGACCGATAGTTCTCCGGCATGCCGAATACCACATCGAGTGTAATTTTCCCCGCGTATTGCGCATCCCGGCTAGGAATGATCCCTCGGAAGGTCGTATTACTTTGTTCGATGCGGCTCCTGTCCATTTCCATTTTATTGAGCGTGTCCTCGTAGATGAGGTTTAGCCCACTGCCGCCGTCCATGAGTACTTTAGTGAGCCGAAAGCCGTCCACAATTAGATTGAGGACCAAGGCAGCTGGTGCCCGGACTGACCGGAATTTTGGTTCGTCACCGATATTGAAGTTTATGGCCGTGTCGTTCCAGGGGTTTATTGCTGCAACTTGGCAGACTTCGGCAAGGTCACGGAGTGCCCTCTTGCGCCGATTGTTTGTGGCGAAAGTCTCGAAGACCGTCAATACTCTGAGGTCATCGTCCGCCAGGGGGCATTGCTCTGGGGTGTTTTTGGTGAGGATATCCTTGCCGCTCTTGGCCACCTGCCGGAGTATCCAACATGCTCTAAGGCTATGGGTTGGTATGGTATCCGGTGTTGTGTGTATTTTGCATGGCCTATTGAGCCATCCTTCCAGAACAGTTCCGCGTCCCGTAATGGGCTTAGATTTCTTCACTATGGGATCGGGCGCCCCGGGAGGGTGCACCCTTTTTGCCCGCCAGACGGGTTGAGTGAAGACTGGTGGTTCCCAGCGAGTTGTCTAGGTTTTCTAGGCGCTTTCCATTGTGCAGTGCTTCTGTACTATGGTCGCCAAGTCAGCGAAGTGTAATAGGCGATGGTGGTTGATGGCGTTGAGGATTCCTTCGTCCATGCAATTATTGCAGAATATTGAAATCACGTCCTCGTTGCGACAATCTTTAATCTTGTCTTTGACGAGGAGGATTCTAGCCCAAAAGTGATGGACTGCTTCCTGAGACTGTTGTTGTATGTACATGAGGTTGCATATATCCGGAGGGCCAGAATTGCTTGGCGAATATTGTTTGTGGTGGGTGGGTGGCTTTAAATCCGAACCCTGACCCGATGTGGAGTCTGGAGTTTGAAAAACTTCCGAGTTTATTAGTTCGGGCTCCGGGATGTCAGATGATTTTCCAGGCTCGGCGCCCGGTTCGAAGTTCAAGGGGTTTAGAGTGTCATCCCGCAAACGGGTGTCCGTATCATGGAAATCAGAAATCCGAACATAGCTTGTCTTCAATGTAGGGGAAGAGTTGTTGTTTTGTTCCTCTACGACCGCTATCTGATGGGTGATCGGCGGAGATGTGGTTTGTCTCTGATCGGGTTTAGGCCCAATCTGATCATAGCCTGTAGCGACTCCCATGGCGGTGGTGCGATCCAAAAGTTTGTTTAAAGACGACAACTCCGCAGGATCGATCCATTTGGAGTATTCGGAGTCAACACGGAGACGATTCTCGATGACCTGAGAAGTCATCATTGGCTTGAAGGCCGAACGGGCGGCCAGGGTAAAGCCGCCCAACCGGAGGGTTTGGCCTGAGGCCAGGGCTCCTCCAAAGGTGATACTGTCCTTGATAACAAGGCGAGCCATCGACCCTGTCTTAGACGTTATAGTGGAACTCTCAATGAAAGCACCAATGTCGGTGTCGAAACCGGCGGATCTCAGGTAGGGGGTCCCGAACTATGCGTGTGAGGTCGATGGTAATAGGAGACTGGGGACACGATGTTTACCTAGGTTCGGGCCTCTCAATGGAGGTAATACCCTACTTCCTATTTGATTGATCTTGATGAATATGAGTATTAGAAGAGTTGATCTACCACGAGATCATAATGGCTAAACCCTAGATGTCTAGCCTGTATGATTATGATTGCCTCTACGGACTAAACCCTCCAGTTTATATAGACACCGGAGGGGCCTAGGGTTGTACAGGGTCGGTTTACGAAGGATGGAATCTTCATATCCGAATGCCAAGCTTGCCCTCCACGTAAAGGAGAGTCCCATCCAGACACGGGAGGAAGTCTTCTGTCTTGTATCTTCATGGCCCATTAGTCCGGCCCATATCACACAGGCCGGATGCCCGAGGACCCCTTAATCCAGGACTCCCTCAATCACTAAAATAGAAATGAAGAGTCTTGAGCTTTTGCCAATATGTGTCCTTTGCATTTTGAAGGGGTTCCACATCCTCTTGTCCTTTCCACGCCATTTTTGAAGTTGTCTGAAATACACTAGATAAAAGCATTAGTCCAACAAGAGATATGTTGACATTAATTACCAAAATCACCAAGGGAGCACTTGTGCTTTCAATCTCCCCCTTTTTGATAATTGATTACAACATACACCAAAGCTTTAGGTAAATGATATGAAGAGTAACAAGTAAAGCTTTGGAGGAACATGTAATATGCATAAGCTCCCCTTACATGTATGCAATCATGTGAAGATGGGATATACTAACATGTGAATGCATAATCATGACAGAGCAAGCAGAGAGTTACATGTATCTTGGCTATATGCATCAGAGAAAATGATATGATTTAAAAATGTACCTCCATGTTTATGAATCCCTCTTGCAAACAGTATGTACACCAGCAAGAGATCATCATGCACATGAGTGTGATGCATATACTTACCTTGTGGTCTTGAGCTGACTTTAGAAAGAGTGGACTTGAGAAAACAGGGTTAGATAACACAAGAACACTCCTAATAAAGCATGTTAAGGAACCACAAGAATACCAAGACTGGGATGACATGTAATGGCTGAGTACTGAGTACTTCATTTAGATATAGACATGTACCCAAAGATTTAAAGATGTGCAATGAATTCAAAAGAGTTTTCTCCACTTAGACATGGACTCTTTCTCCCCCCGAATCTGATATTGGATAATGGGAGAAGGTTGGGAGAGATAAAATCAGAGCAAGATAGGGTAATATCAACCAAAATCAGAGCAACAAGAATTTTAGCAATAGCTAAGATCAAACATATTAACATGTCTTTCCCCTCTTAAAGACATGTGACTTCTCTCCTCTTTGTTAACAAGCATCTGTAGAAGAGCTTAGATGTGCTCACATGATAAGCTTTGATGTGCTCTCCCTCCCCCTGAGGGAGTCCTGGACTAGGGGGTGTCCGGATAGCCGAACTATCACCGTTGGCCGGACTCCTAGACTATGAAGATACAAGATTGAAGACTCCGTCCCGTGTCCGGACGGGACTTCCCTTGGCGTGGAAGGCAAGCTTGGCATTACGGATATGTAGATCTCCTACCATTGTAACCGACTCTATGTAACCCTAGCCCTCTCCAGTGTCTATATAAACCGGAGGGTTTTAGTCCGTAGGACGAACAACAATCATACCATAGGCTAGCTTCTAGGGTTTAGCCTCTTTGATCTCGTGGTAGATCTACTCTTGTACTACCCATATCATCAATATTAATCAAGCAGAGTAGGGTTTTACCTCCATCGAGAGGGCCGAACTCGGGTAAAACATCGTGTCCCTTGTCTCCTGTTACCATCCGCCTAGACGCACATTCGGGACCCCCTAGCCGAGATCCGCGGTTTTGACATCGACATTGGTGCTTTCATTGAGAGTTCCTCGTGTCGTCACCTTTAGGCCCGATGGCTCCTTCGATCATCAATAACGACGCGTCCGGTGGGACTTTTCTCCTGGACAGATCTTCAGATTCGGGCGGCTTTGCGCTGCTGGCTAACTCGCTTGGCCATCTGGAGCAGATTGAGAGCTACGCCCGCCATCAGTCGATTTGAAGTTTGAACTATACGGCCGACGTCGCGGAGACTTGATCTTCGACAAGTTCGAGCCACAGCCAAGCATGCCGCCTTGTCACGATGGGCATGATCTAGCTCGCTGCCGGACAAGGCCTCGAGGTCAAGAAGTGTCCGCCCGACCCTTAGCTCGGAGCCGACTGCGCCGATCGAGGACGGGTGGCTGGACACCGCCTCGGGGGCTGCTACCTCTACAGCGATAGAGCCGAATACCAACCCTATCCTTTGTGAAGCTCGTGACTCCAAGGTGCCGGACTCCTCTCTGGACTCCGAACCTTTCGCGCCCCTGCCAATCGAATCCGATTGGGCGCCGATCATGGAGTTCACCGCTGCGGACATCTTTCAGCACTCGCCCTTTTGCGACATCCTAAATTCACTAAAGTCTCTCTCTTTATCAGGAGAGCCCTGGCCGGACTATGGACAGGTAGGTTGGGATGCGGACGACGAAGAAATTCAATGCCCACCCACCACCCACTTTGTAGCCACTGTCGATGATTTAACCGACATGCTCGACTTCGACTCCGAAGACATCGACGGTATGGAAGACGATGCAGGAGACAACCAAGAACCAGCGCCTACAGGGCACTGGAAGGCCACCTTGTCATACGACATATACATGGTGGACATCCCAAAGGATGGGAATGGCGATGGAACAACGGAGGACAACCCCTCCAAGAAACTGCCTAAGCGCCGGCGTCAGCGGCGCCGCTCTAAATCCCGCCATAGCAAAAATGGAGATTCCGGCACCGGAGACAATAACACCCCGGACAGCGCCGAAGACAACCCCCTCTAGCTGGATTCAGCGCAGGAGGATGGAGAAGCCAGCCCTCATGAGAGAGCGGCAGATAGAGAGGTAGAGGACGATAATTACGAAGATGAGGCATGCCTCGACGACGACGAATTTGTCGTGCCTGAGGATCCCGTCGAACAAGAGCGTTTCAAATGCAGGGTTATGGCCACGGCAAGCAGCCTCAAGAAAAAGCAGCAACAGCTTAGAGCTAACCAAGACTCGCTAGCTGACAGATGGACTGAAGTCCTTGCGGCCGAAGAGTATGAACTCGAACGCCCCTCCAAGAGCTACCCAAAATGCAGGCTGCTACCCCAATTAGAGGAGGAAGCACCTAAACCCACATCACCAGTGCATAATACGGCCGACCGGCCACCTCGTGTCCGCGAAAGAGAGGCCTCTCGGCCCTATACTCAAGCCACACCCCTGCGCTGCTAAAAAATACCAAGGCACGGGAAAATGCGCCAGACCTGCAGGATATACTCGAGGACAAGGCAAGGCAAACAAGATCGATCTACGGATTGCGTGGGCACCCCATGATACGTGATGATAACTGTCACGTCGGATATGCCAATTCCGGCCGGGCTGAACATAGCAGACAAAGCTCATTTGAGCTGCGTCGTGATATAGCCCAACACAGAGGCGCCGCACACCCACTATGCTTCATGCATTTAAGTGACGGATCATCAAATCCCCGAGGGTTTCAAACCCGTAAACATTGAATCATACGATGGCACAACAGATCCGACGGTCTGGATCGAGGACTATCTCCTCCATATCCACATGGCCCGCGGTGATGATCTACATACCATCAAATACCTCCCACTCAAGCTTAAAGGACCAGTGCGGCTTGGCTTAACAGCTTGCCAGCAGAGTCAATCAGTTGTTGGGAAGACCTGGAAGCCGGATTCCTTGATAACTTCCAGGGCACATATGTGCGACCACCAGACGCTGATGACCTAAGCCACATAATTCAGCAGCCAGATGAATCGGCCAGACAATTCTGGACACGGTTCTTAACCAAGCAAAATGAAATAGTCGACTGTCCGGATGCAGAGGCCCTTGCAGCCTTCAAACACAACATCCGCGACGAGTGGCTTGCCCGGCACCTAGGACAGGAAAAGCCGAAATCCATGGCAGCCCTCACAACACTCATGACCCGCTTCTGCACGGGAGAGGATAGTTGGCTAGCTTGTAGTAACAACATGACCAAGAGCCCTGGTAATTCGGATACCAAGGACACCAACGGCAGGTCGCGCTGCAATAAGCACAAGCGCCGCATTAATGGCGACAATTACGAGGATATCTGGCGATCAATGTCGGATTCAGAGGCTCTAAACCCGTCGTGCCGAAAAAGCCATTCAAAAGAAATACTCGGGCCCGCCCAATTTGGACTGAATACTCGATCGCTCGTGCGGATACACGGCACACCCAAAAGCCACCAATCACACCAACAGGATTGTTAGGTGTTCAAGCAGTGCAAGTTAATCGCCAAAACAATGACAAGGGGCTGCATAGCAATGACGAGGAGGAGACCCGACCACCGAACAATAGAGGACAGAAGGGTTCCCCCCCACAAGTGCGGACGGAACATGATATACGCAACCCACATACCCAAAAGGGAGCGGAAGCGTGCACTCAGGGACGTATATGCGATGGAGCCAGTCGCCCCAAAGTTCAATCCGTGGTCCTCCTGCCCGATCACTTTTGATCAAAGGGACCACCCCACTAGCATCCGCCATGACGGATTCACCGCATTGGTTCTAGACCCAATCGTCGATGGATTTCACCTCACTAGAGTCCTAATGGACGGCGGCAGCAGCCTGAACCTGCTTTATCAGGATACAGTGTGCAAGATGGGCATAGACCCCTCAAGGATTAAACCCACAAAGACGACATTCAAAGGCGTCATACCAGGTGTAGAGGCCAACTATACAGGCTCAGTTACACTTGAAGTGGTCTTCGGATCCCCGGATAACTTACGAAGCGAGGAGTTAATCTTCGACATAGTCCCGTTCCGCAGCGGCTATCATGCACTGCTCGGACGAACCGCATTTGCAAAGTTCAATGCGGTGCCGCACTACGCATACCTCAAGCTCAAGATGCCAGGCCCTCGAGGAGTCATTACGGTCAACGGAACGTCGAACGCTCTCTCCGAACGGAGGAGCATACAATGCTCTCTGGCGAAAGTACAAAGCAGCCTCTTAAGGCAATTCTCGAGTCCGGCTGTTAAGCGGCCGGACACCGTCAAGCGCGTCCAGAGTAACCTACAACAAGACCACCTGGCATGTTCTGAGCATGCATAGCAAGGCGGTCCCAACCCCAGCCCTCGCGAAATCGCGAGACCAGTACCACGCGTACATAATTACGCTCTGGAGATACCATGGGCATAGGGGTAGGGGCACGACCACGGCATGCCCGGAGAGCGGCTCAACCGCACCAGGGGCTCCCAATTGTGTCATTCTTTTTTTTCTCTTATTCGCAGGACTCCGTTTTCCAGAAGCCCTGTCCGGCAGTAGACTTGCCGAACTCACGATGCAACAGCCAGGGAAGCAGAAAAGCTACAGCGTGTGTCCAGGTGGTCTCTATTACGAGCAGTATACCTGTTTTACATACCATCCCGCAACCTACCCCTGGAGGGGGACATGTTAAATAGTCCCATCCCTTGCTTATCGCACTATTTGTATCATTCTGCTTTCATTGCAGTATCTTTTGAATAAGTAATGCATCGCTTTTTGCCTATTATTGATTTCCTTTTTCTATCTATATATGTTCACTTATGACATGTTGCATCCGTAAGCTTTGGTACGGCCAAATACACCAGGGGCTTAAGTACCCCAAAATATGGTGTGATAAGTCCGAACACTTTAACAAGTGCGGCACCCCGAACTTATAGCATTATATGCATCGGCTCCGAATCATGTCTTGGGTCAATAGTTGGGTTTGCCCGGCTCCCATGTTTTGGTACCTTACGTTCCGTTATATCGGCTAAGGTAGCGCTGGGAGAACCAGTGCGATGGTGCCCCGGTTGAGCTGGGTTGAGCACCTCAGTGGAGAAAGCTAAAACTGACCGTCATGATAGGGCGAGAGCCGGTCACTGTTCGAGAGGTTTTTTCGAGACCCTAAAGACTTATGCCGCTTAGAGCGAGGAGTCGGCCTCGTCCGGCCCAGGTGTGGATAGCACCCCAAATTCGGTCTTCCGAACACTAGGGGCTTCGCCGAAATTTAAAATTATAGAATTCTATGGCTAAGTGGGAGTGTTCAAGCATTATAAGTCCGGTTGCCTCGTTCGTTGTGTTGGCGCCGCCTCAAGGACCCAAAATGGGAACAAGAGCGCCAAATTTATCCTAAGCACCCCAAAGACTCGTGGCATGGGGTTGAAGCCAACGACTTGCCATCTCTCAAATTTGATAAACAGCCGCACAGAAGGTAATATTTTAAATTAACAAGTGTTGCTTAGCGCATATGAACAAAGTTTTCAGCGTACAGGATAACAAATGCGAGTCTACTCAAAAATTACATCTTTGGAGCACTCACCCGCTATAAGGCGGGCACCCTTCAGGACACCCTTATAGTATATCTCAGGCGTGTGATACTCCTTGCCCGACGGTGGCGCGTCAGTCACAAGCTTCTCGGCGTCCATCTTGCCCCAGTGCACTTTAGCGCGGGCAAGGGCCCGACGGGCACCTTCAATGCAGATTTTAACGCTGATGACTTCAATCCATGGACATCGCCCACCAGCCGCCGCACTGCATCAAGTAGCTCCTGTGCATGGCTTGTTTAGGCCACAGCCGAACTATGAGGCCCTTCATGGCCTTTTCGGCCACCTTGTGGAGCTCGACCAGCTGCTTCAGCTGGTCGCTCAGGGGCACTGGATGTCCGGCCTCAGCATATTGAGACCAAAACACCTTTTCCGTCGAGCTCCCCTCCTCGGCTCGGTAGAATGCGGCAACATCGGACACACTACGGGGCAGATCTGTGAACGCTCCTGGAGACCTCCGAATTCGGGTAAGTAACAGATAATTCACTTTTACATGGTTGCTTTGCATGAAGAATGCCTTACCCGCCGCTATCTTTTTTATCGCCTCAATCTCCTGGAGGGCCTTCTGGGCTTCGGCCTTAGCGGCTTTGGCACTCTCAAGAGCCAAGGCGAGCTCGGACTCTCGAGTCTTCGAGTCACGCTCCAAACTCTCATGTTTTTCCATGAAAGCGTGGAGCTCTTGCCGCACCTCCGCCACCCACGCCTCCTGCTTCTCTCGCTCGGTGCGCTCCGGGGCCGCACTCAAAGGTAAGGGAGTTTAAATCCCGCATAGAGTCAAACTATGGAAAATAAGTGTCCTGTAAAGGGTAAAATAGCTTACCTCGCCGGCTTGACGCTGCAAGCTGAATCCGCAATCGTCGGTAGCGGATGCGGGAGCCTCGGCGCCCTTGAACAACACCTTCCTGCATCTTAAATGCGTAGTGTCAAGAGCTCGCTCAAGGTTTGGTGCTGTGCCGGATCAAACTCCCACAAATTAAAGGCCCGTTTCTGGCACGGGAAGGATATGGCGGGTGAGCATGACCTGGACTACGTTGACAAGCTTGAGCTTCTTGTTCACCAAGGTTTGGACACGGGATTGGAGTCCGGTCATCTCCTCTGAATCACCCCATGATAGGCCCTTCTCTTTCCAGGAGGTGAGCCATGTGGGGATGCAGATCTGAATTGGGGCAGCTGCCCATTCGTGGTCATGCGGCTCGGTGATGTAGAACCACCCGATTGCCACTCCTTTATGGTCTCCACAAAGGAGCCCTCGAGCCATAGGACGTTGGGCATCTTGCCCACCATGGCACCTCCAAGACTCCGCTTGGCGGCCGCCCACTACCTTCGGCTTGACATTGAAGGTCTTCACCATAAGCGAAGTGGGGCTGGATGCAGAGGAAGGCCTCGCACACCACGATGAACGCCGAGATGTTGAGGATGAAATTCGGGGCGGATCGTGGAAATCTGGCCATAGTAGAACATGAGCCCCCGGACAAATGGGTGAAGTGGAAAACCTAGTCCGTGGAGGAAGTGGGTGAGGAACACCACCCTCTCATGGGGCCCGGGTGGCGATGAGCTGCCCTTGTCAGGGAGCCGATGCGCGATGTCATTTGGACAAGTATCCGCCTTCGCAGCCTCTTGATGTGCCCCTCCGTGACGGAGGAGGCCATCCACTTGCCTCCCGCTCCGGACATGGCTGGGGAAGGTTGAGGCGAGATGTGCGGACTTGGGCGCTGGAGCTCGAGTGCGCGGAAATGGATAAGCAAAGGAGGAAGAAGGCGTAGGTAAAAAGGTGGATCCTTATCCCCATATATGGACGGATGAAACTATGCGTTCCCACCAGCCTGGTAAAACTCGCTTATCTCCCAGGCACCGTAATCAATGGCGCGGTTGGGTTACCCATGCTCGTATTGACGAGAATCCCGGAATAAGGGGACACGATCTCTGCTTCGACAAGACGTGCCAAGGAAACCGCTTCGCTAAACGCGCTGAGGTGGAACAGTAAAAACGAGTCGAATAAAGGCCTGGCCGTGGTGTGACGTCATGCCACGGAATACGTCAGCAGATTGAACTTGTGTAAATGTTATTCTCTCTATGGTGGTATGAGGAACTTATTTTGCAGAGCCGAACATTATCCTTGTGTTCAAAATCTTCTATGAAGTATTCGGAGGAGGAACCCGCCTTGCAGTGCCGAAAACAATATGCGCGCCAGACTCATCGTCATTGAAGCCTGGTTCAGGGGCTACTGAGGGAGTCCTGGACTAGGGGGTGTCCGGATAGCTGAACTATCATCGTTGGCCGGACTCCTAGACTATGAAGATACAAGATTGAAGACTCCGTCCCGTGTCCGGATGGGACTTTCCTTGGCGTGGAAGGCAAGCTTGGCAATACGGATATGTATATCTCCTACCATTGTAACCGACTCTGTGTAACCCTAGCCCTCTCCGGTGTCTATATAAACCGGAGGGTTTTAGTCCGTAGGACGAACAACAATCATACCATAGGCTAGCTTCTAGGGTTTAGCCTCTTTGATCTCGTGGTAGATCTACTCTTGTACTACCCATATCATCAATATTAATCAAGCAGGAGTAGGGTTTTACCTCCATCGAGAGGGCTCGAACCTGGGTAAAAACATCGTGTCCCTTGTCTCCTTTAAAGTGCAACTAATCCCCGGGTGGTTTTGGTAATTAATAACAACATATATATCATTGAACTAATAGTTACTTGAGAATTATTTCAGAGAGTTCAGTGATATGGGTATGGCAAGGACTGAAGAAGTGGACCCCTCAAAATGCTAAGGCAAGCATTGGCAAAAGCTCAAGACTCCATTTTTGGTTTAGTGATCCAAGATCACATTGAGTCCATAGGAAAAGCCAATACTATTAAAAGGGATGAGGTTATGATGATGATCCGTTGCTCAAGTGCTTAGCGATACATCTCCTAAACTATCGCAACTTTCACCGCCATATACACTCATAAGTAATCTCGGTCCCACCGATATTCCAAACTCACCACACCGAGATGAACCACCTCAGCCATAAGCCAAACCCTAGCAAACTCGGATTTTCCGATTCAACTCGGTCTCACCGAAACATGAGTTGCCAAGCTTCAGAATACATCATCAAATCGGTGTCACCGAGATGATGAAGTCGGTCCCACCAAACTGGCTTGCTCTTATCATTGCACGAATCGGACTAACCGAGATTGTATTTTCGGTCCCACGAAAATCCCAACGCTCACATTATTTGAACTATCGGTCTCACCGAAGTTGTCAACTTCGGTCCCACCGAGATTGGTCAAATGTGTGTAACGGTTGGATTTTGTGTGGAGGCTATAAATACCCTCCACCCCTCTTCATTCGTGGAGAGAGCCATCGAAAGAACTACCACTCCTACCTTACATTTTCGAGAAGAGAACTACCTACCCTTGTGTTGAGATCAAGTTGCTCCACTCCCACCATATGAAGCTTGATCTCTAGCCTTCCCAAGTTGCTTTCCACTCAATCCTTTCTTCCACCACAGCCAAATCGGTGAGGAGAGTTGAGTGTTGGGGAGATTATCATTTGAAGCACAAGAGCAAGGAGTTCATCATCATCAACAACATCTATTACCTTTTGGAGGGTGGTGCCTCCTAGATTGGTTAGGTGTCGCTTGGGGCCTCCGTCGAGATGTGGAGTTGAACCAAGAAGTTTGTAAGGGCAAGGAGATCGCCTACTTCGTGAAGATCTACCCGAGTAAGGCTAGCCCTCCGTGGGCGTGAGGCCATGATGGAATAGACAAGGTTGCTTCTTCGTGGACCCTTCATGGGTGGAGCCCTCCGTGGACTCTCGCATGGCCGTTACCCTCCGTGGGTTGAAGTCTCCATCAACGTGGAAGTACGATAGCACCACCTATCGGAACCACGAGAAAAATCACCGCGTCTCCAAAATTGCGTTTGCTCTTCTCCACTCTCTTTACTACATGTGCAATTTACTTTCCGCTGCCTATACTCTAGAATTGCATGTGTAGGGTGATGCTTGACTTGATCATAATTGTGAATCTGCCAAAACTGTTCTTTGTCAAAAGGCAGAATTTTTATATTGTCAAGTAGTCTAATCACCCCCTCTAGACATACTTTCAATCCTACAAGTGGTATCGAGCTTTTGTCTCCATTGTATTGGTTTCCATTGCATTGACTCCATAAGCTTGGTTTCACAACCTAGGAGAGTATGGCGCCTAGTGAGGGTAATTTTCGAGAGGTCCTTACTTTGATGGTACAAATTTTGCTAGTTGGAAGCATAAAATGAAAATGCATATTCTTGGCCATAACCCAGCCGCATGGGGCATTATTTGTGTTGGTATGCAAGGTGAATTCTTCGAGGAAGGAAAAGTTCGGATCGCGGGTTACAACGGAAGAATTGCGGATGTTGCAAAACAATGCTCAAGCTTGTGACATTCTCTTCAATGCCTTGTGTCCCGAGGAGTTCAACAAAATCAGCCGCCTTGAGAATGCAAAAGAGATTTGGGATACTTTGGTTGAAATGCACGAAGGTACCGAGTCCGTGAAGGAATCAAAGCTAGATGTTCTTCAAGATCAACTTGACAAGTTCAAGATGAAGGAAGGTGAAGGAGTCGCTGAAATGTACTCTAGGCTTGCTCTCATCACAAATGAGATTGCCGGCTTAGGAAGCGAAGAAATGACCGACCGATTCATCATCAAGAAGATTCTCAGAGCTTTGGATGGAAAGTATGACACCGTGTGCACTTTGATCCAAATGATGCCAAACTACAAGAATCTCAAGCCAACCGAAGTCATTGGAAGAATTGTTGCTCATGAGATGACACTTAAGGATAAGGAAGAGCTTCACAACAAGTCAAGTGGTGCTTACAAAGCTACAAGTGACGCTCCAACAACCTCAAGTGACAAGTTAGTTTCCAATGAAGAGATAAGCCTAATGGTCAAGAACTTCAACAAATTCTACAAGAATAGAGGCAAAGAGAGAAGCTCAAAGTCTTGATCATATGATGAGAAGAGATCTTCTAGTCGTGATCGAAACTGCTACAATTGTGGAAGACCCGGACACTACTCAAATGAGTGTATGGCTCCCCACAAGAGAAGAGAAGAATCTCCAAGAAGAAGAAGCTCAAGAGATGAGTCACCTCGGAAAGAGAGAAGGAGTAGAGATGATCGTTATGAATGAAGACCCTCTCGGAGAAGCAAGGATTCGGAGAGGAAAGACAAGTCATCAAGGAGCTACACAAGAAGAAAACATCAAGCTCATGTAGGTGAATGGGTCTCCGGCCCGACTCAGACAATCAATCCGAAGGAAGCTATCACTCCAACTCGACTCTGATCAAGATGAAGGTGTTGCGGTCTTGCTCTCGTATCCTCCAACTCCAACTCCTACGACTTATTTGATTCACCAAATGAGGGAATTGGAAGATGCTTCATGGCTAAAGGTCCCAAGGTATCACACCCTGAATTTATTGACTTCGATAGTGATGAGGATGACTTGCTTGGTGAAGATGAGCTCTTACATGATAAATCCAATGAACCTAGTAACGATGAACATGCTAGTAGTCTTTATAGTCGAGAAGAGTATAATGACAATGCTATGAAGGAGATTGAGCGTCTAACTAAAGAACTAAACACTCTTAAGTTAGCTCATGAAACAACTCAAGAAGATCATAGAGAAATCCTAAGATCTCATGAGAAGCTACGCTTCGAGAAGCTCACTCTAGAGCAAGAACATGAGTTTCTAAAAGCAATCAATGACGATCTTCGAAAGAAGAGTTCTTCATATCTTGCCAAACGACTTCTCTTGTCTAATTTCTTGCCACCCATTAAGACTAAGCATGACAAGCATAAGAAAAATTCTTTCTCTAGTAGTAACAATAACCATGCTAAATCCAATGTTGTTGCTTCTAGTAGTTCTCTTGATTCCACTAACAATGTTTCAAGCCAGGTTACACTTGAGCAAGAAAATAGTTTATTGAAAGGTATCATAGAGAAAGGTGTCTACAAGAGCCTTGCCGGAAGCAAGAACTTTGAGGAAATTGTTCGCAAGCAAGGAAGGCACCGGAAGAATCAAGGAATTGGTTTTGAGCGAAAGTTCAACGCCGAGGGTATTGAATGGGAAGAAGGTCAATATCCTACTCCACAGTTTGTTCTTCAAAAGGAGAAGTATGATCCTACTTCTTCCAATGTGGAACAAGCACAAGATGACCTTCCACCACAAGACCACAAGCTAAAAGGCAAGGACAAGCTTCAAGAGGAGATTGATGCATTTGTTGAAGCACCTCAAGCCATGGTCAAGTGGGTTCCCAAGGAAACGTCAAGTTCTACTTCGTCAAGCTCAACTACAACCCCAAGGATTCCCATCAAGATGATGTGGATCTCGAAGAAGAAGAACTAGAAAGTTCTTGAGGGTGACTCCGCCAACATACTTCACTCACATTCATTTTGGCAAAAACTTGTGCAATCAACTTCCACATCGTGCACTAGTTCATGGAGTCACAAACCCTCTTGTTGGTAAGTCAAGGGACAAGGTAATCATTGCTTTCATGGACATCATCTATTGTGAACTTCAATCTATGTCCATGGATATCCTTGTTTGTTCCTTGTGGGACTAACCCATGTAGGTATTGAAAGTGCCCGAATCCAAAGGATTGCTCCCAACTCTTTATGATCTCCATCAACATTGAGCATCCACATCTTCAACATCTACATGAAGTCTTCTACGACAACCCAAGGTTAGTTTGACCCTTTAAAAGGGGTTCTCACATCTAGGGGGAGCTTTGCTCTAAAAAATTGAGCTAAAGCATCTTCAAATGATGTGAACACATCAATGCTTATTGTAAAAGTGGTAACCCCACTTGTGCTTAAACGATGAGTATGACCTATGATCAAATGTTCTCATTTGGCTCCTAAGTCAATATACTCATATAAAGATGACCTAGTCATCGACAAATTGTGTGATAGTAGCTAGAGTTTTGATTGTGCATGTTTGACACATATTTCATTTGCTATCTTATTGTGTGAGCATGTTGGATGCATGATTTTATCCATTCAAGGACATCCATTTGTTGTTTTGGTCGTTTTGATTTTTTCGACCAAATGGATGGACAAGAATGCCTAAGTACCTCCCCTAGCTATCTATGCTTTCTTGTCTCAAATTCTATTCATGCTTACATCACAAACATTGAACAAGTCATTTTTGGACCCTCCGAGTGAGGAGCACTGAGCCACCGATCCGTCAAAGGCTAATTTCCAAAACCTTCTAATTGATTTGGTCGGACCAACTCACTCAAACTCGGTCGAACCGAAAGCATTTAGACGATCTAGGTTTTCACCTCGGTGAAACCGAGTTGTGATTTTCGGCGTGATCAAGTGCATAATCGCCTAGCAGTTATCCATCTCGGTGCCACCGAAGTTTTACAACTCGGTCCCACCGACAATGAAGGGGTATATATACTCGAGGGCCGCGTGTTGATTCCTTCTTCAAACGTTTAGCCCTCACACCCTTCTTGCCGTCGCCTTGGTCTCCGGATCGTCGCCGTAAATCGCTCTGTGCGCCCTCGCCTCAGTCTCCGTCGCCGTCAGCGGACATCTCCTCCGAGCCGTTGCGGCAGAGAGAAACTCCACCAAGTTAGGGTGAGTTTTGATCCCACTCTGCTCCCATCTCCGATTCAATGCACGTTTGGATTGCCTAGAATCTTGCCACGATTGAAATCCTCCCAGACACAGATTAGTTCGTTTGAACTAGATTCGAGTAAAAGTTTTAGGGTTAGGTTTCCGCCGAACACATCTCGATGAGACCGATTTTATAGTTTCGGTATGACCGATTTGGCCTATGGCCATTGCACTGCACCCTTCGGTCCAACCGAGTTGTGCAAATCGGTGTGACCGAAATGAAAATTCTGTGAAACCCTAGTGTTTTCGGCAGATCAAACCCACTTCGTCAAACCGAAAGTGGTGTGAAAGCTCTGTTAAACACTTCGGATTCACCGAATCTTAAACTCGGTCCGACCGAAATGTCTTCTGTGAAAACCTAATACTAGAATTTGAACTCATTTTTTGCAAAACTTCGCATTTTGTGATGACTCTTCTTCTCTGCCTACACCTTATCTATTCACAAAGTTGTCACCATGTCGATGCCGTGTGATCGTAACAGTCGAGACACCCATTGCAGATATTCCAGAGGCAGGCACTAGTCCTGATCCTAGCAGCTCATCTGATGATGGTGAGAGGCGTACACCAAGTGGCTTACCTCCTGCAGCCACCAGAGCTAGAAAGAAGAGGAACTCAGATGATGAGGATTCAGATTTTGTTGTTGAGGAAGAGGTGACCTCAAAGCCTAAGAGGAAGGTTGTTGCCAAAGAGCAACAAGGTCAACAAACTAAGAAGGGCACCAACGAAGTCAAGCAGTCAACTGTTGCTAAGAAGCTGAATTTGGGAGAGGCAGCTGCAAGCAAGGTGAAGAAAACCTCCAAGAGAAAGAAGATAGTGCATGATGCAGCAGAAGAGGATGAGGATGAGGAAGCACCCCAGCCTACTCCTCAGAAGCAGAAGCTCATGAGTGATGCCATTAAGGCTGGAGCCACATCAAAGCCCAAGAAATCTGCTCCGGCTAAGGCAGCTCCAAGCAAAAGCTGCCGCCAAGCCCAAGAAGACCGTCGGGAACATTCCGGCGTCTGAAAAGAACAAGGATGATGTGCCACCGGTGTGTCGATGATGAAGGACCAGTTTTCTTTGAAACTTCGTCAAAACTGCCACTACATAATGATGCTCATCCTCAAGCCGAGGATATGAAGGCAAGGAAAGATAGAGGTCTCAGGCTATGGAGACAAGCTGACCCATATGCCGTGAGGAGAAGAACTGCA
Source organism: Aegilops speltoides (assembly GCA_021437245.1). Lineage (NCBI taxonomy): Eukaryota > Viridiplantae > Streptophyta > Magnoliopsida > Poales > Poaceae > Aegilops > Aegilops speltoides. The sequence goes on from CM038145.1 coordinate 184,618,892, forward strand.
GGACTTCTATGAGACCGTGCTGATGGACAAGAAGCCCATAGTCGCAGACACAAGATATGTTGACTGGAAGTACATTGACAATAAGAGCACAGAGATTTCTTTCCACATGTGCATGAAAGCTTCACCGCATGTGGTGTTGCAGATTTTGTAGGTCGAAATTGACCGGTTGGAACGATGAGATGATTATGCAATTCTATGCCACACTCACTTCTACCCCGATGGAAAGATTGTATGGATGGTCAAGGTCAAAGATTTTCTTCTTCGTTGAAGAATGGGCAGAAATTCAATGCTCCAAAGGCAACGAGAAGATGATATTGATGTATATGGGATTCCAACGAAGAATCATGAATCCATGAAGAACATGTACAAAGAGGTTCCAAACAAAGGATTTGGGAATCTGGAAGCTCGGCTCGATCTACTATCTCCAAGCAGGCTTACCTACCACTAATACCATTACGAGGCATACCTTGATGCCCAAATCGAGATCATCGCATGATCGAGGATACTCTATCAACATGCTGCACATACTTGATGAGAAAGCACCTTTCAAGGTGATGGACTTGATGGTAGAGACCATTAAGAGGACTGCGGTGACGTAAAAGGTCATGTGGATTTGCCCTCGATTCAGATGCTTATCAATGCCAAGTTTGGCACGGGCACATTCTTGTTGGATAGAGAACATTTACCGTTGTAGCGAGCATGAAGACAATGTTGTTGTGATGGATGAGGAGGATCCAACATCTGTTGAAGGTCAAGCCAAGATCGAAGCTGCTAAGAAAGCCAAAGTCGACAAGGAAGCAAAGAAGAAGAAGCAGCTAAACCAAAGAGCTTCGGAGAGCAAATTCTTGAAGCTACTCAAAGGATTGAACAACGCCTGGCCAGCATTATGCAGTCTCGGAGAGCCTAGAGAGGATTGTTGAGGACAAGATCCACGCTCTGGATGTGAAGTCGATCAAGTACAAGTGATGTCAACAAGCTCGAGGCGATATTGAGGAAGCAAAGCGGGATAAGGAAGAGCTTATCGTGAGATGCAGGATGACTTAGTCCAGATTCTTATCAACAGATCGCTCCGGTTCCCACAGACCCGATCATTGCTATTCCAAAGGATCGACACGGGACTACAGCTTCAAAGACCTCCACAGTTCAAAGATTACTCCTACTCCAGCTCCAGCCCAAAGTGACCACTCCTCCAAAGACAGACATCGGTTGAAGTATTCACGATGTTGTCATATCCACTCCGACATCAACCTGCACGGAGCCGCCAACAGAGTCCCCGGTGACGCTTAGCTCTATGCCTTTTCGAACTTTTTGGTAACTTGTTGCCAAAGGGGGAGAAATTGTATAGATCATAGGACTTCGAGAGAAAGAGTGCTGTTGTCGCTTTTGCTCTTTTGTTCTTTTGCGGTTTCTTTTGAGATACGTTTGGTTTTCGAGACATTCAGTGTGTTTGATACTCCGTTTCATTCTACCTTAATGAGTGCTTGGTCGTACTATGCCTTAATGTGTGCTTAATGCTTATCATATGCCATTCATATCTTGTATGACCATTTACTCATGTCTTGGTGATTGGGTGCATGCTGTTCATTCTTATCATTTTGTGCGCTCCACCAAGATGTATGTGACATGGAAGAGTGACCCATGATCCTAATCGATTGTGCATTTGCATTCAAACGCAAATCTTAAATAATGCACAAATTTAGGGGGAGCTCTTGCTTATCACATACTTCTCAAAGCGACGATATTATTCATTGATTATATCCTTTGTCGAAGCTTTGATCTATATGTTGTCATCAATTACCAAAAAGGGGGAGATTGAAAGTGCAACTAATCCCCGGGTGGTTTTGGTAATTAAGAACAACATATATATCATTGAACTAATAGTTACTTGAGAATTATTTTAGAGAGTTCAGTGATATGGGTATGGCAAGGACTGAAGAAGTGGACCCCTCAAAATGCTAAGGCAAGCATTGGCAAAAGCTCAAGACTCCATTTTTGGTTTAGTGATCCAAGATCACATTGAGTCCATAGGAAAAGCCAATACTATTAAAAGGGGATGAGGTTATGATGATGATCTGGTTGCTCAAGTGCTTAGTGATACATCTCCTAAACTATCAAGCAACTTTCACCGCCATATACACTCATAAGTAATCTCGGTCCCACCGATATTCCAAACTCACCACACCGAGATGAACCACCTCACCATAAGCCAAACCCTAGCAAACTCGGATTTTCCGATTCGAACTCAGTCTCACCGAAACATGAGTTGCCAAGCTTCAGAACCTTCGTCATCAAATCGGTGTCACCGAGATGATGAAGTCGGTCCCACCAAAGCGGCTTGATCTTATCATTGCACGAATCGGACTAACCGAGATTGTATTTTCGGTCCCACGAAAATCCCAACGCTCACATTATTTGAACTATCGGTCTCACCGAGTTGTCAACTTCGGTCCCACCGAGATTGGTCAAATGTGTGTAATGGTTGGATTTTGTGTGGAGGCTATAAATACCCTCCACCCCTCTTCATTCGTGGAGAGAGCCATCGAAAGAACTACCACTCCTACCTTACATTTACGAGAAGAGAACTACCTACCCTTGTGTTGAGATCAAGTTGCTCCACTCCCACCATATGAAGCTTGATCTCTAGCCTTCCCAAGTTGCTTTCCACTCAATCCTTTCTTCCACCACAGCCAAATCAGTGAGGAGAGTTGAGTGTTGGGGAGATTATCATTTGAAGCACAAGAGCAAGGAGTTCATCATCATCAACAACATCTATTACCTTTTGGAGGGTGGTGCCTCCTAGATTGGTTAGGTGTCGCTTGGGAGCCTCCGTCGAGATGTGGAGTTGAACCAAGAAGTTTGTAAGGGCAAGGAGATCGCCTACTTCATGAAGATCTACCCCGAGTAAGGCTAGCCCTCCGTGGGCGTAGGCCATGATGGAATAGACAAGGTTGCTTACGATAGCACCACCTATCGGAACCACGAGAAAAATCACCGCGTCTCCAAAATTGTGTTTGCTCTTCTCCACCTCTCTTTACTACATGTGCAATTTACTTTCCGCTGCCTATACTCTAGAATTGCATGTGTAGGGTGATGCTTGACTTGATCATAATTGTGAATCTGCCAAAAACTGTTCTTTGTCAAAAGGCAGAATTTTTATATTGTCAAGTAGTCTAATCACCCCCCCTCTAGACATACTTTCGATCCTACACTCCTGTTACCATCCGCCTAGACGCACAGTTCGGGACCCCCTACCCGAGATTCGCCGGTTTTGACACCGACACCCCCCTTTGACATCAATTTCCAAGAAGGGCACTTCTGGAGCATGAGTCAAGTAGGTGTGGTCCTTGAGAGCACTACAAAGTAGTAGGTATTATATGATGCTTATAGAGGGAAGAATCATTGAGTGGAGCTGAAGAATATAGGTAGTAAGAAATGGCAAAACATTTTCTCAGAGTTGAAATCGGTGACGCCGATTCATTTTCCGTTGGTGACGTCGAGATGCCAGAGTCACAGAAGGTCCCGATCGGTGAGACCGAGTTAGTCGATGTCGGTTGTATCGATGAACTATTTACAAGGAGACCTTGTATTTTGGTCGAGCCGATGGGATTGGATCAGAGGGACCGAGTTCAACACAGAGTAAAGATTTGGTCAACTCAGCTCACTTGGCAAATGAAATCTCACAAGGATTTGCAAGGAATTAGTAGAAAGATTTGCAATGAATTAAACACTAGTAAAGAGCAGAAAGATAAGAGGATCTTGATGAAGTTTTTTTGTTTTGTGTTACAGGGAGACAAAAAGACAAGAAAACCATACGAATGAAAAAGAAATCATCTGAGCAAAAGAACATTGGAGAACTTCATCTAGAAAGGGTCGGTGACAAAGTCACTTATGTTAGAGTATATTGACTGAGGAGTCAAGCGATAGCACTTGACCGTAGGTCATACTCATCGTTTAAGCTCAAAATGGGATTAACAGTTTTTTGTTTAAGCATTTTGATGTATTCACACCTTGTTGAGTTGCTTTAGCTCATTACTTGGAGCAAAGCTTCTCTAAGATGGAATGACATACCTTGGGTTGTGGTGTTGATCTTGATCATCTAGTCGAACTTGTTTTGGATGCTCAAGGTCGATGTTGTCCATCAAGAGTTGGGAGCACCACTAGTAGTTTGAGTTCATCTTCCTAGATGGGTTAGTCTTGCAAGGAAGAGCACTTGTGTATCCAAATTAACAATCATGATGAATAATTTTTGTGTGGAAAGATGGTCAAAGGATATGTTGAGTGAGTTCATGCTTCCTTGTATTCAACAACCATACCATAGGAACTTGGTGATGTAGAGATTGCTCAAAATGTGAGTGACTTGCAATCTCATAGATTTGGGTTCATCTAAGTACCTACAAGGGTTAGATAACATGCAAGGGTGCGAGTATAGATCCAAGACATATGATCATCATCATAAGAGAAATATCAAGGATTAGTCATAAAAAGGCCCATGCCTTGCATGTATCCAAATGGAGTTTCTACTCCAAGTTTGCGGCATCAATGATATTCAATTCACCTCTCAAACAGCAAAATACTTTCTCATCAAGCGATTTGGTGAATATATCCACCAATTGCTTATCGGTTCGAACATGCTTAAGATTGATGTCTCCTTTAGCAACATGATCTTGAATGAAATGATGACGAACTTCAATATGCTTAGTTCGAGAATGTTACACGGGATTGTGAGCAATCTTAATAGCACTTTCATTATCACAAGGCAATGGAACATGTTTCACATGTATCCCATAATCCTTAAGGGTTTGGGACATCCAAAGTAATTGAGCACAACATGGTCCGACAACAATGTATTCCGCTTTGGCAGTGGATAAGGATACCGAGTTTTGTTTCTTGGAGGACCAAGACACAAGGGATCTACCAAGAAATTGACAAGTACCCGAAGTGGACTTTCTATCAACCTTGTCACCGACATAGTCCGAATCGGAGTAGCCAACAAGGTCAAATATTACCTCTTAGGATACCAAATTCCAAAGTTTTGGGTATGAATGAAGCATCTCACTATCCTTTCCACGACCTTAAGATGGCACTCTTTAGGGGGCGCTTGATATCGTGCACACATGCACACTCTTAGCATAATATCGGGATGGGAGGCACATAGATATAACAATGAACCAATCATGGAGAAGTAAACCTTTTGGACAACCGCTTTGCCATTCTTAGTCAAGTCAAGATGTCCACTAGTAGGCATGGGTGTTTTATACCTTTGCTTTCTTGCATGTCGAACTTCTTGAAAAGATCCTTGGTCTACTTTGTTTGAGAGACAAATGTACCTTATTTAGTTTGCTTGATTTGCAAACCAAGGAAAAATTTGAGTTCACTCATCATGGACATCTCAAACTTCTCCGACATTAGACTTCCAAATTTTTCACTAAAATGGGGGTTAGTAGAACCAAATATGATACCATCCACGTAAAGTTGGCACGCAAATAATTCACCATTAACCCTTTTAGTAAAAAGTGTAGAATCAATCTTCCCAATCTCAAAGCCTTTTTCAATAAGAAACTTGGTCAAGCATTTATACAATGCTCTAGGAGCCATTTTAAGACCATAAAGAGCTTTGTGAAGTTTGTAGACATGATTAGGTTTCTTAGGATTGACAAAGCCGGGAGGTTGTTTAAGATACACCTCCTCCTCCTCAATTTCTCCATTAAGAAAAGCACTTTTAATGTCCATTTGATATAGAGTGATATCATGGTGATTGGCATTAGCAAGTAAGATGTGTATGGACTCAAGTCTAGCAACAGGGGCATATGTCTAACCATAGTCCATACCTTTAACTTGAGTGTAACCTTGAGCAACGAGACGGGCCTTGTTGCGTACAACTTGTCCATCTTCATCTTGCTTATTCCGTAACACCCATTTGGTTCCAATGGAAATGTGATTGTCGTCGGGCTTTTCAACCAATGTCCACACTTGATTCCTCTCAAAGTTGTGTAGCTCTTCATGCATAGCATTCACCCAATCCGGATCCTCAAGAGCTTCTTCAACCTTCATAGGTTCAACACTAGGAATGAATGAGTCGTGTTCACAAAAGTTAGCCAAACGAGTTTTAGAGCGTCCCGGTTTGAATAGCATTGAAGATTTGTTTGACGGGGTGGTCTCTCGTGACTCTTGCTCTAAGTCGTGAGAGCTTTTGTCTGGGTTGGGGTGGAACATCCTCTTCATTGTCTTCTTCTTCTCCTTCATTGTTGTTGGCGTTGTCGTTCTCTTGTGGAGGTGGAGAGGGAGGTTGAGGTGGTTCATCTTGTTGTACTTCCTCATTTTCTCCATCTTGACGTGTTGTACTTGTGGATGCCTCCAAGTCAACTTGTGGTTCACCTTGACGTGAAGTTGAGGCTTCCACTTGAATGGAAGAGGTACTCTCCTTCACCTCTGTTGGGCGAATCTTGCCAATGGACAAATCTTGGATTACTTCTGAAGGATCTTTGTCTCCTACATCAAGTGGCAATTGCTCTACTTGCGAGTCGTTAGGTTCATCAAACTTCACATCTACCATCTCTTCAACCTTTCGGGTGAAATTGTTGTAGACATGGTAAGTGTGAGAGTTTGAGCCATAACCGAGTAGGAAACCTTCATGAGACATAGGAGCAAATTTTGAGCGGCGATGCTTATCAAGAATGTAACACTTTGAGCCAAATACTCGAAAGTATCCAACTTGGGGTTTGTTACCGGTGAGAAGCTCGTATTCCGTCTTGCCGAGAAGCTTGTGAAGATGTAGTCGATTCGTAGCATGACAAGCTATCTCAACCACTTCCACCCAAAAGTGTCTTGGCGTCTTGTATTCATCAAGCATTGTTCTTGCCATCTCTATAAGTGCCCGGTTCTTCCTCTCAACAACTCCATTTTGTTGAGGCATGTAGGTAGCCGGGAACTCATGTGAAATCACTTCTTCGTCAAGAAAGGTATCCACATTGGTGTTCTTGAACTCCGTTCCATTGTCGATTTGAACCTTCTTGATCTTCACTTCAAATTGGTTTTGGGCCTTCCTAGCGAAGTTCTTGAAGATCTTTTGGACCTGCGATTTATCATTAAGAAAGAACACCCATGTAAATCTTGAAAAATCATCAACAATGACCAATCTGAACGAGTTACCACCGAGACTCTTGTAGGCGTTGGGACCAAAAAGATCCATATGAAGTAGCTCAGGTGGTATTCTCGTGGTCATAATGTTATTCACGGGATGACTTCCTCCAACCTATTTCCCTGCTTGACAAGCACTGCAAAGTCTATCCTTGTCAAATATGACATCTTTAACACCAAGTATATGATCACATTTAACAAGCTTATCAAGATTTCGCATGCCCACATGACCTAACCTTCTATGCCATAACCAACCTTTAGAAGATTTAGCAATCAAGCAAGTACGAGGTTGAGCTTTCTTAGTGAAATCAACAATGTATAGATCACCTCTATGAATACCGATAAAGACCATATTATGATTATCTCTACGAAACACTTGGCAATCTATTTCAGTAAATAGAACGTTGAATCCGAAGTCCGCTAGTCTGGATATGGAAAGTAGATTGTAACCAAGGGATTCAACGAGCATAGCATTTTGGATAGGGCTATCATTGGAAATGGCCACCTTACCAAGGCCAAGTACCTTCCCCTTGGAGTTATCTCCAAAAGTGACATACTTGGCTGGACTATCGTTCTTAGCAAGCTCACGGGACATGTCCTTGTCTCCGGTCATATGATCAGTACATCCAATATCGAGAATAAATTCCTTTCCTCCGGCCATGTAACCACGAAGGTTAGCCATAAGACCAAAGTGTCTCATTGAATCATCAAGGTCAAAGTCACTATCTTCATCCTCATCATAATACCCATGCTCAACATCATCATGTAAATGGTCATCACCTAGAGAGAGTGATTCATTAGATTTATGACCATGACAATGTGCATGTTTATGAATTCTAATAATTTGTGAGATGATGCTACTACTGACTCCAACATCTCCTTTGGCACGCATAAGATAACGAAGCTCAAATAGTCATTCATCAAACTTAGGATCATTAGGATTCATGTTATGAAAAGCAATAGACTTTTGAAGAATCTCATCTAGATTTTTCAAGGAATAGTTTGGAAAGCGCTCCTCAAGATATTTCCATATAGTATAGGCACATTCAAATGTAGGCAAGCACACAAGCAAATTTCTAGGAAATCCTCTAATGATAAGATTAATAGTTCTAAGATTCCGGGTCATATCAAGATACTCATCGGGGGTAGGATGCAAAGGATCAATGGGGGCACATAAGGGCTAGTAATATACTTGTTCAAGTCATATTCATTAAATCTCAAGCATCTCATTCTTCCAAGAATTATAGAACTCTTCCGCCAAGCATTGGCACTCTACGTCTAATACTCCCGATCGTAGACTCATCCATCTTCCTCCAATGGTGATTAAACCAAAGCAATGGAGACCAACGCTCTGATACCAATTGAAAGGATCAAGAAGAGGAGTCTAGGGGGGGGGGTGATTAGACCCTTCATAAGTAAAAGTGGCAATTTTTAAGTTCTTCAAGTTATGGTGGAGTTTTAGCACAAGTTTAAGCATTCACAATACATTTCAAGCAAGCATGACAAGAGATTATGAAGCAGAAAGAGTAAAGCATGCTAATTGCCAGAAAGTAAATGGATGGGATTGGAGTGTGCAAACGCAATGAAGACACAAAGATTTTTGGCGTGGTCCGATAGGTGGTGCTATCCTACATGCACGTCGACGGAGACTTCAACCCACGAAGGATAACGGTCGCGCGATTCCATGGAGGGCTCCACCCACGAAGGGTCTACGAAGAAGAAACCTTGTCTATCCCACCATGGCCATTTCCCACGAAGGACTTGCCTCACTCGGGTAGATCTTCACGAAGTAGGCGATCTCCTTGCCCTTACAAACTTCTTTGTTCAACTCCACAACTTGACGGAGGCTCCCAAGCGACACCTAACCAATCTTGGAGACACCACTCTCCCAAAGGTAATAGATGTTCTGTTGATGATGAACTCCTTGCTCTTGTGCTTCAAATGATAGTCTCCCCAACACTCAACTCTCTCTCACAGATTTGGATATGATGGAAAGATGATTTGAATGGAAACAACTTGGGGAAGGCTAGAAATCAAGATTCTTGTGGTAGGATTGGTATATCTTTATCTCAACACATGAGTAGGTGGTTCTCTCTCAAAAAATGTATGCTGGAAGTGTAGGAATGTTATGACGACTCTCTCACAAATGGAGAAGGGGGTGGACGGGTATATATAGCCTCCACACAAAATCCAACCGTTACATACAGTTGACCCAACTCGGTGAGACTGAATAGAAGAAATCGGTGAGACTGATTTAGTTCAAAATGTGAACGTTAGGAGTATCAGTGGGACCGACTGGAACAACTCGGTGGGAACGATGTGCTAGGTCTTAGGGAAAACCTCATCTCAGTGGTGCACATTGCATCAACTCGGTAAGACCGAAGTGAAGAAATAGAGCAACAGAGAGTTCGTCAAGCAAACTTGGTGGGACCGATTGCACATTTTGGTGAGACCGAAATAAGTGCAACATGCAACAGAGAGTTTGCAAGGCCATCTCGGTGAGACCGAGATCCATATCGGTATGACCGAACTATTTGGGTTTCTGGTAGTGGCTATGCCATATGAACTCCGTGGCACCGGGTAGAAAGAATCGGTGGGGCCGAGTTGGAGTTTAGGATTTTGACATATTTGGAATGAGAAAGTGGTGGAGGGATTTGGAGCAATATCACTAAGCATTTGAGCAAGCAAGCCATTAAGCAACACCTCATCCCCTTTTAATAGTATTGGCTTTCCTATGGACTCAATGTGATTTGGATCCCTAAAACAGAAATGAAGAGTCTTGAGCTTTTGCCAATATGTGTCCTTAGCATTTTGAAGGGGTTCCACATCCTCTTGTCCTTTTCATGCTATTTATGAACTTGTCTGAAATACACTAGATAAAAGCATTAGTCCAACAAGAGATATGTTGACATTAATTACCAAAATCACCCAGGGAGCACTTGTGCTTTCACTTTCCTTGAGTCTTGTGATGTATAGGCAAAGCACATCATCTCCGGTCTACAACCACGACGACGAGTTCTATGTAATGAAGAACTTCATCGACACCAAGATGGACAAGCACATGGAGGAGCTCAAGGTCCTCATCAAGAACCGCAAGAGGTCTTCCTCGTCTTCTCGAAGACGCTCAAGTGCAAAACTGTTGAGCTACCATCTCCGGCAAGTACACCATGGCATCGACACCGACAAGACCATGAAGCTCAAGGCCATCAAGGGTGTACCAAAGAACGGAAGAGCGGCCTTACGAGAGTCCATTGGCTTCTCTGCTAACCCCGTGCACACGGGCATTCGACCCCCATGCACACGGCCTCAGACAACCCCGTGTGCACGGACCACACAGAGCCGCGACATCAGCCCCAGGACTACGGCTTCTTCAAAAACATTGGCATCTTCACCAAGTGATATCAAGGCAGCTTCGCCTTCGGATGTACGACATCTTCGCCTACTCCACGAGCTCAAGTCTACTACTTCCACGAGCTACTTCGACTTCGACGACGATGATGAGATTCCATTCTTTGGGACTCATGACCCCGAAGAGTACCTCGAGTGGGAGCGCAAGATGGACGACTACCTCAAGCTACACCAAGTCCCCTCAGAAGATCAAGTGAAGTGTGCCACAAGTACCTTCCACGACTATGCATTGATATGGTGGCTTCATAGACCTTACACAAGCTTCACCATGACTTGACCCACGTTGAAGAAAGCGATGAGGCGAGAGTTTTTGCCTCCCACCTACACGGATAATCCTCTACGCCAATTGGAGAACACCATCCAAGGATCCAAGTCCATCGACGAGTACTTCAAGGATATGAAGAAAGCCTTGCGACGAGCCGGTGTGCACGACCCCATTTCAATGAAGTTCCACTTCATGATGGGATTGAACAACGACATATCCAAGACTATATTCCTTGAGAACTACAAGTCCCTCAACGACAACTACATTGGTACTCTCAAGGCGGAGCGAGAACTCATGAAGGCCAAGGCTTCTCCACCCCAAGCAAACTTTGCGACGACCAAACTCCATGACAATGAGCATGACTATACTACCACCAAGATGTCCAAGCCCGACGAGCTCCAAGATGACATTCCCAAGTTTGAATTCACCGCCATCCCTCTTTGTAGCATTGATGATGCCGAGTCTACTATGAGCAACGACAACGAGTACGACTACCGAGCAACTCAAGGACCAAGATTTGGAGGCGAGTGACACGGTCATGAGAAAGGATAATGCTTCCATCTTTGGAGGCCAGAGTGATGACGTGCCATCTTTGGCTTTCATCCACGGCGAGAGTGGTGACGTTCCATCTTCGACCTTCATCCACGGCAAGAGTGATGATGTGCCGTCTTTGGCCTTCATCCATGATGACGGCTACGAGATGACTGAGCATGGGATTTTCCCTTCGACCGAGGAGGCGTATGATGATGAGTTGAGTGAGTTGTGCATCCATATTGAGAGTGAGAGTGACTTCACCACTAGCCTCATATATGATGAGCTGTCCCAGTTCCCATGTGAGGAGAGCCACCACCACCACCACTTGAGTGATTTGAGTGACTCCACCATATGTGACATTGAGTGAACCTACCCTGAGGGAGAGTGTCGGTGTCAAAACCGGCAGATCTCGGGTAGGGGGTCCCGATCTATGCGTCAAGGCTGATGGTAACAGGAAGCAAGGGACACAGATGTTTACCCAGGTTCAGGCCCTCTCAATGGAGGTAAAACCCTACTTCCTGCTTGATTAATATTGATGATATGGGTAGTACAAGAGTAAATCTACCATGAGATCGTAGAGGCTAAACCCTAAGAGCTAGCCTATGATGATATGATTGTAATTGTGATCGGCTTTCTAAGGACCAACCTCTCCGGTTTATATAGACACGGGAGAGGGCTAGGGTTTACATGGAGTCGGTTACAAGAAAGGAAACACAATATCCGGATCGCCAAGCTTGCCTTCCACGCAAAGGAGAGTCCCATCCGGACACGGGCCAAAGTCTTGAGTCTTGTATCTTCACGCTTCAATAGTCCGGATGTTGTACACAGTCCGGCTGTCCGGATACCCCCTAATCCAGGACTCCCTTAGTAGCCCCTGAACCAGGCTTCAATGACGATGAGTCCGACGCGCAGTATTGTCTTCTCCGAATACTCCGAAGTAATTATTGAACACTTGAATCTGTCCGGATCCACAAAATGATCTTCATATGCCACCGTAGAGAGAATGATGTTTCACAAATGCAAACTGCTGACAACTTTTTCTGATGACGTGACATGTCATTACGGTCGGATCATCATTCGAACCGTTCTCCCACAACCAGCTACAACGTATATTACGAGGCGGTTTCTTTGACATGTCTTGTCAAAGCAGAGATCGTATCCCCTTATCACGGGATTCTCATCAATACGGGTATGGGTAATCCACACACCATCAATCATGGCGCTTGGGAAGCAAGCGATTCCCAATGGGCAAGTGGGGAGGCGCACCGCTTTCGTCTCCTCTATAAAGGGATAAGATTTCCTCATTTTTACCCACGCCTCCTTTCTCCCTTGACCACTCTTGCCCCCTCGAGCTCCAGCACCCAAGCCCAAGTCTTCTCCACACAGCTAAACATGTCCAGAGCAGGAGGCAATTGGGTGGCTTCCACCATCAAGGAGAAGCACATCACAAATCTTCGGGCGGCCAGATACTTGGCTGCAGACATAGCACACCGGCTACCGGACGCAGGGCAGGTCATTCCGACCCTAGGACCCCATGAGAGGGTCGTGTTTGTTGCCCACTTCATCCGTGGACTGGGATTTCCACTTCATCCCTTCGTCCGCCGGCTTATGTTCTACTACGGGCTAGATTTCCATGATCTAGCCCCAAATTTCGTCCTCAACATCTCGGTGTTCATCGTCATGTGCGAGACCTTCCTCCGCATCTGGCCTCATTTTGGCCTGTGGCTGCAAACCTTTTGCGTGAAGCCGAAGATTGTAAGCGGCTAACAAGCGGAGTGCGGAGGAGCCATGGTGGGCAAAATGCCTAATGTCACCTGGCTGGACGGCTCCTTTGTGGAGACCGTAAAAGGATGGCAGTCGGGGTGGTTCTACATCACCGAGCCGCATGGTGCCAACTGGGCGGCGGCCCTCGAATTCAGATCTGGAGCCCCCATGCGGCTCACCTCCTGGGAAAGGAAGGGCCTGTCCTGGGGTGAATCTACGGAGCTGACCGGACTCCAGACCTGCATCAAGAGCATGATGGACAAGAACATCAAGCTTGTCAATGTGATCTAGGTCGTGCTCGTTCGCCGGATTCTGCCATGCCAAAGGCGGGCATTCAATCTGTGGGAGTTCGTCCCGGCCGAACACCAGGCGCTCCGGAAGCTCTACGACATGACGCACAAAGGCGCATGGAAGGTGCTGTTCAAGGCCTCCGAAGTACCTCCTCCCATATCCGAGGACCGCGGGCTTCACGCCGCGCGGGCTCCTAGTCAGGTGAGTTCTCAGACTACCACCGGATTCGGTTCTTTCCAATATATTCATGAGAGAGCCTTAAATAGTTATGCACTTTTATTCAGGATTATGTGGAGACAGCAGATCGGGTTTACTGTCCGGCTCCGTTGCCAGAAGGCCTAGTAGACACTCTCCTGATGGAGATGTTAGTCCTGACACCGTACAAGGTGCCTGTAGGATCGAAAGTATGTCTAGAGGGGGGGGTGATTAGACTACTTGACAATATAAAAATTCATCCTTTTAATAAAGACAAGTTTTTGGCAGATTCACGATTATGATCAAATCAAGTATCACCCTACACATGCAATTCTAGAGTATAGGCAGCGGAAAGTAAATTGCACATGTAGTAAAGAGAGGTGGAGAAGAGCAAACGCAATTTGGAGACACGGAGATTTTTTCTCGTGGTTCCGATAGGTGGTGCTATCGTCAATCCACGTTGATGGAGACTTCAACCCACGGAGGGTAACGGCTGCGAGAGTCCACGGAGGGCTCCACCCACGAAGGGTCCACGAAGAAGCAACCTTGTCTATTCCATCATGGCCTACGCCCACGGAGGGCTAGCCTTACTCGGGGTAGATCTTCACGAAGTAGGCGATCTCCTTGCCCTTACAAACTTCTTGGTTCAACTCCACATCTTGACGGAGGCTCCCAAGTGACATCTAACCAATCTAGGAGGCACCACCCTCCAAAAGGTAATAGATGGTGTTGATGATGATGAACTCCTTGCTCTTGTGCTTCAAATGATAATCTCCCCAACACTCAACTCTCCTCACTGATTTGGCTGTGGTGGAAGAAAGGATTGAGTGGAAAGCAACTTGGGAAGGCTAGAGATCAAGCTTCATATGGTGGGAGTGGAGCAACTTGATCTCAACACAAGGGTAGGTAGTTCTCTTCTCGAAATGTAAGGTAGGAGTGGTAGGTCTTTTCGATGGCTCTCTCCACGAATGAAGAGGGGGTGGAGGGTATTTATAGCCTCCACACAAAATCCAACCGTTACACACATTTGACCAATCTCGGTCGGACGAAGTTGACAACTCGGTGAGACCGAAAGTTCAAATCATGTGAGCGTTGGGATTTTCGTGGGACCGAAAATACAATCTTGGTTAGTCCGATTCGTGCAAAGACAAGAGCTTGACAATATCGGTGGGACCGACTTCATCATCTCGGTGACACCGATTTGATGATGAAGGTTCTGAAGCTTGGCAACTCAAGTTTCGGTGAGACCGAGTTCGAATCGGAAAATCCGAAATATCTAGGGTTTGGCTTTGTGGTGAGGTGGTTCATCTCGGTGTGACTGGGTTTGGAAAATCGGTGGGACCGAGATTACTTATGAGTGTATTATGGAAGTGAGAGTTGCCGATAGTTTAGGAGATGTATCACTAAGCACTTTGAGCAACCAGATCATTATCATAACCTCATCCCTTTTAATAGTATTGGCTTTCCTATGGACTCAATGTGATCTTGGATCACTAAACCAAAAATGGAGTCTTGAGCTTTTGCCAATTGCTTGCCTTAGCATTTTGAGGGTCCACTTCTTCATCCTTGCCATTCCCATATCACCGAACTTTCTCGAAATGATTCTCAAGTAACTATTAGTTCAATGATATATATGTTGTTATTAATTACCAAAACCACCCGGGATTAGTTGCACTTTCAATCTCCCCCTTTTTGGTAATTGATGACAACATATAGATCAAAGCTTCGACATAGGATATAATCAATGAATAATATCGTCGCTTTGAGAAGTATGTGATAAGCAAGAGCTCCCCCTAAATTTGTGCATTATTTAAGATTTGCGTTTGAATGCAAATGCACAATCGATTAGGATCATGGGTCACTCTTCCATGCCACATACATCTTGGTGGAGCGCACAAAATGATAAGAATGAATAGCATGCACCCAATCACCAAGACATGAGTAAATGGTCATACAAGGTATGTATAGCATATGATAAGCATTAAGCACACATTAAGGCATAGTACGACCAAGCACTCATTAAGGCATAGTGAAACGTAGTATCAAACACACGGAATATCTCAAAAAACAAAAGTATCTCAAAGAAACCGCAAATGAACGAAAGAGCAAAAGTGACAGCACTCTCTCTCTCGAAGTCCTATGATCTATACAATTTCTCCCCCTTTGGCAACAAGTTACCAAAAAGTTCGAAAAGGCATAGAGCTAAGCGTCCTTTGGGGACTCACTGGCGGCTCTGTGCAGGTTGAGGTTGGAGTTGAGATGGCAGCATCGGCGAAGACTTCACTGATGTCTGTGGAGCTGGAGGAGTGGTCACTTTGGAGCTGGAGTGGAGCAACTGATGGAGCTGTGGGAGGTGCCGAGGCTGTAGTCCCGTGTCATCCATCGAATAGCGGTGATCGGGTCTGTGGGAACAGAGCAGGCTGTTGATAATCATCTGGACTAGGTCATCCTGCATCTCACGCATGAGCTCTTCCTTCTCCATCTTTGCTTCCTCAATATCTGCCTCAAGCTTGTTGACAATTACTTGCACTTGATCGACTTCACATCCGAGCATGGATCTTGTCTTCAACAATCCTCTCAAGGCTCTCCTGAGACTGTACAATGCTGGCCAGGCGTTGTTCAATCCTTTGGGTAGCTTCAAGGAGCTGCTCTCCAACACTCTTTGGTTTAGCTGCTGCTGCTGCTGCTTCCTTCTCAGCTTTAGCTTTCTTGGCAGCTTCAATCTTTGCTTGACCTTCAACTGACGTTGGATCCTCCTCATCCATCACAACAACATTATCCTCATGCTCAGGCTGCAGTGGCAAGTGTGGTCTATCCAACAAGAATGTGTCCGTGCCAAACTTGGCATTGATAAGCATCTGAATATGCGGGGCAAATCCACATGACCTCTTCTAGTCAGCTGCAGTCCTTTTGATGGTCTCAACTATCAAGTCCATCACCTTGAAAGGTGCCTTCTCATCAAGTATATGCAGCATGTTGATAGAATATCCTCGATCATGCGATGATCTCGGACTTGGGCATCAAGGTATGCCTCGAGAATAGTGTTTGTGGTAGGTAGACCTGCTCGGAGATAATACATCGAGCCGAGCTTCGATTCCTATATCCTTAGCTGGAACCTCGTTGTACATATTCTTCATGGATTCATGGTTCTTCTTGGGAATACCATAGACATCAACATCATCCTCTCTCTGCACTGGAGCATTCAGCAGTGCTGCCCATTCTGCAACAGTTGAAGAGAATCTTTGGCCTTCAGTCATCCATGTGATCTTTCCATCTGAATAGAAATGAGCTGTGGCATAGAATTGCATAATCATTTCATCATTCCAACTGGTCAACTTCTGACCTACAAAGTCTGCAACACCACATGCATTGAAGCTCTCATGCACATGTGGAAAGAAGTCTCTGTGCTCTTCACTATCAATGTATGCCCAGTCAACATAGCGAGTGTCTGCAACTATGGGCTTTTTGTCCATTAGCACAGTCTCATAGAAGTCCTGCTGCTCTCTGGTGTGGAATCTTGGATCAACAGCAGTTCTTCTCCTCACAGCATATGGATCAGCTTGTCTCCATAGCCCGAGACCTCTATCTTTCCTTTCCTTCATGTTCTCGGCTTGAGGATGAGCATCATTGTGTAGTGGCGATTTCGACGAAGTTTGACAGAAGATCGCTGCCTCATCATCGACACACTGGTGGCACATCATCTTTCTTCTTCTCTGAAGTGGAATGTTTCGATCGTCTTCTTGGGCTTGGCGGCGAGGCTTTCTTGGAGCTGCCTTGACTGGAGCAGATGGCTTGGACTTAGAAGTGGCTCCATACGATGGCATCACCCATGAACTTAGACTTCGAGGAGGAGGCTGGGGTGCTTCCTCATCCTCATCTTCCTCTCGCTGCATCATCATGCACAATCCTCTTCCTCTTGGAAGTTTTCTTCACCTTGCTTGTAGTTTCCTATTCCAAACTCAGATCTTGGCAACAAATGGACTGCTTCACTTTCTCGGTGCCTTTCTTGGTTTCTTGAATTTCTGTGGCTCTTTGGCAACAACTTTTCTCTTGGGCTTGAGGAGACCTCTTCCTCAACAATGAAATCGAATCTTCTTCATCGAGTTTCTCTTCTTTCGCCCTGGTGGCTGCAGGAGGCAAACCACTTGGTGTGCTCCTCTCACCATCATCTCAAGAGTCTTTGGGCTCGGGACTAGTGCCCGCCTCTGGAATTTCAGCAATAGGAGACTCGACCTGTTCGGCTGTCACGGCATCGACATGGCCGACAACTTTGTGAATAGATAAGGTGTAGGCAGAGTAGAAGAGTTATCACAAACTCCGTAAGATTTTGCAAACAAAATGAGTTCAAATTCTAGTATTAGGTTTTCATAGAAGACATTTCGGTCGACCGAGTTTAAAATTCGTGAATCCAAGTGTTCAAACGAAGCATTCACACCACTTTCGGTTGGACGAAGTGGGTTTCGATCTGCCGAAAACACTAGGGTTTTACTAAATCCTCATTTGGTCGCACCGATTTGCACAACTTCGGTTGGACCGAAGGTGCAAAGGCAATGGCAGAGGCCAAATCGGTCATACCGAGAATGTAAAATCGGTCTCACCGAGATGTGTTCGCGGAAACCTAACCCTAAAACTTTTACTCGAATCTAATCCAAAAGATCTAATCTGTGTTCGGAAGATTTCAAACGTGGCAAGATTATTGGCAAACCAAACGTGCATTGAATCGGAGATGGGAGCACGAGTGGGATCAAACTCACCCTAACTTGGTGGAGTTCCTCTCGGCGGCAACGGCGCGGAGAAGATGTCCGTTGACGGCGACGGAGACTGCGGCGGCGCCTGGCGGCAACGGAGACGATCCGGAGACCACGGCGGCGGCGGCAAAGGGTGTGGGGCGAGGCGTTTGAAGTAGAAATCAACGCGGCCCTCGAGTATATATACCCCTTAGTCGTCGGTGGGACCGAGTTGTAAAACTCGGTGGCACCGAGATGGATAACTGCAGGCAGTTATGCACTTCAGTCACGCCGAAAATTACAACTCGGTTTCACCGAGGTGAAAACCTAGATCAATCCAAATGCTTTCGGTTTGACCGAGTTTGAGTGGGTTGGTCTGACCGAAATCACTTAGAAGGTTTTGGAAGTTAGCCCTTGACGGATCGGTGGCTCAAGTGCTCCTCACTCGGAGGGTCCAAAATGACTTGTTCAAAGTTTGTGATGTAAGCATGAATAGAATTTGAGACAAGAAAGCATAGATAGCTAGGGAGGTACTTAGGCATTCTTGTCCATCCATTTGGTCGAAAAATCAAAACGCCAAAGCAACAAATGGATGTCCTCGAATGGATAAAATCATGCATCCAACATGCTCACACAATAAGATAGCAAATGAAATATGTGTCAAACATGCACAAACAAAACTCTAGCTACTATCACACAATTTGTCGATGACTAGGTCATCTTTATATGAGTATATTGACTTAGGAGTCAAATGAGAACATTTGATCATAGGTCATACTCATTGTTTAAGCACAAGTGGGGTTACCACTTTTACATAAAGCATTGATGTGTTCACATCATTTGAAGATGCTTTAGCTCAATTCTTTAGAGCAAAGCTCCCCCTAGATGTGAGAACCCCTTTTAAAGGGTCAAACTAACCTTGGGTTGTCGTAGAAGACTTCATGTAGATGTTTAAGATGTGGATGCTCAATGTTGATGAAGATCATCAAGAGTTGGGAGCAATCCTTTGGATTCGGGCACTTTCAATACCTACATGGGTTAGTCCCACAAGGAACAAACAAGGATATCCATGGACATAGATTGAAGTACACAATAGATGATGTCCATGAAAGCAATGATTACCTTGTCCCTTGACTTACCAACAAGAGGGTTTGTGACTCCATGAACTAGTGCATAATGTGGAAGTTGGTTGCACAAGTTCTTGCCAAAAAGAATGTGAGTGAAGTATGTTGGCGGAGTCACCCTCAAGAACTCTCTAGTTCTTCTTCTTCGGGATCCACATCATCTTGATGGGAATCCTTGGGGTAGTAGTTGAGCTTGACGAAGTAGAACTTGACGTTTCCTTGGGAACCCACTTGACCATGGCTTTAGGTGCTTCAATAAATGCATCAATCTCCTCTTGAAGCTTGTCCTTGCCTTTTGGCTTGTGGTCTTGTGGTGGAAGATCATCTTGAGCTTGTTCCACATTGGAAGAAGTAGGATCATACTTCTCCTTTTGAGAAACAAACTTTGGAGTGGGATATTGACCTTCTTCCCATTCAACACCCTCGGCGTTGAACTTTCGCTCAAAACCAATTCCTTGATTCTTCCGGTGCCTTCCTTGCTTGCGAACAATTTCCTCAAAGTTCTTGCTTTCGGCAAGGCTCTTGTAGACACCTTTCTCTATAATCCCTTTCAATAAACTATTTTCTTGCTCAAGTGTAACTTGGCTTGAAACATTGTTAGTGGAACCAAGAGAACTACTAGAAGCAACAATATTGGATTTAGCATGGTTATTGTTACTACCAGATGAAGAATTTTTCTTATGCTTGTCATGCTTAGTTTTAATAGGTGGCAAGAAATTAGACAAGAGAAGTCGTTTGGCAAGATATGAAGAACTCTTCTTTCAAAGATCATCATTGATAGCTTTTAGAAAATCATGTTCTAGCTCTAGAGTGAGCTTCTCGAAGCGTAGCTTCTCATGAGATCTTAGGAGCTCTCTATGATCTTCTTGAGTTGTGTCATGAGCTAACTTAAGAGTGTTTACTTCTTTAGTTAGACGCTCAATCTCCTTCATAGCATTATCATTCGACTCTTCTCGACTATAAAGACTACTAGCATGTTCATCATTACTAGGCTCACTAGATTTGTCATGTAAAAGCTCATCTTCACCAAGCAAGTCATCCTCATCACTATCAAAGTCAATGAATTCAGGGTGTGATACCTTGGGGCCTTTAGCCATGAAGCATCTTCCAATTCCCTCATTTGGTGAATCAAATAAGTCATAGGAGTTGAAGTTGGAGGATACGAGAGCAAGACCGGCAACACCTTCATCTTGACTGTAGTCGGAGTTGGAGTGATAGCTTCTTTCGGAATGATTGTCGGAGTCGGAGCCGGAGACCCATTCACCTACATGAGCTTGATGTTTTCTTCTTGTGTAGCTCCTTGATGATTTGTCTTTCTTCTCCGAATCCTTGCTTCTCCGAGAGGGTCTTCGTTCATAACGATCATCTCTACTCCTTCTCTCTTTCCGAGGTGACTCTTCTCTTGAGATTCTTCTTCTTGGAGATTCTTCTCTTCTCTTGTGGGGAGCCGAACACTCATTTGAGTAGTGTCCGGGTCTTCCACAATTGTAGCAGTTTCGATCATGACTAGAAGATCTCTTTTCATCATATGATCTAGACTTTGAGCTTCTCTCTTTGCTTCTACTCTTGTAGAATTTGTTGAAGTTCTTCACCATTAGGCTTATCTCTTCATTGGAAACTAGCTTGTCACTTGAGGTTGTGGGAGCATCACTTGTAGCTTTGTAAGCACCACTTGACTTGTTGTGAAGCTCTTCCTTATCTTTAAGTGTCATCTCATGAGCAACAATTCTTCCAATGACTTGGTTGGCTTGAGATTCTTGTAGTTTGGCATCATTTGGATCAAAGTGCACACGGTGTCATACTTTCCATCCAAAGCTCTGAGAATCTTCTTGATGATGAATCGGTCGGTCATTTCTTTGCTTCCTAAGCCGGCAATCTCATTTGTGATGAGAGCAAGCCTAGAGTACATTTCAGCGACTCCTTCACCTTCCTTCATCTTGAACTTGTCAAGTTGACCTTGAAGAACATCTAGCTTTGATTCCTTCACGGACTCGGTACCTTCGTGCATTTCACCAAAGTATCCCAAATCTCTTTTGCATTCTCAAGACGGCTGATTTTGTTGAACTCCTCGGGACACAAGGCATTGAAGAGAATGTCACAAGCTTGAGCATTGTTTTGCAACATCCGCAATTCATCCGTTGTAGCTTCACGATCCGGAACTTTTCCTTCCTCGAAGAATTCACCTTGCATACCAACACAAATAATGCCCCATGCGGCTGGGTTATGGCCAAGAATATGCATTTTCATTTTATGCTTCCAACTAGCAAAGTTTGTACCATCAAAGTAAGGACCTCTACGAAAATTACCCTCACTAGACGCCATACTCTCCTAGGTTGTGAAACCAAGCTTATGGAGTCCAATGCAATGGAAACCAATACAATGGAGACCAAAGCTCTGATACCACTTGTAGGATCGAAAGTATGTCTAGAGGGGGGGGGATTAGACTACTTGAAAATATAAAAATTTAGCCTTTTAATAAAGACAAGTTTTTGGCAGATTCACGATTATGATCAAATCAAGTATCACCCTACACATGCAATTCTAGAGTATAGGCAGCGGAAAGTAAATTGCACATGTAGTAAAGAGAGGTGGAGAAGAGCAAACACAATTTGGAGACATGGAGATTTTTTCTCGCGGTTCCGATAGGTGGTGCTATCATCAATCCACGTTGATGGAGACTTCAACTCACGGAGGGTAACGGCTGCGAGAGTCCACGGAGGGCTCCACCCACGAAGGGTCCACGAAGAAGCAACCTTGTCTATTCCATCATGGCTCACGCCCACGGAGGGCTAGCCTTACTCGGGGTAGATCTTCACAAGTAGGCGATCTCCTTGCCCTTACAAACTTCTTGGTTCAACTCCACATCTTGACGGAGGCTCCCAAGCGACACCTAACCAATCTAGGAGGCACCACCCTCCAAAAGGTAATAGATGGTGTTGATGATGATGAACTCCTTGCTCTTGTGCTTCAAATGATAATCTCCCCAACACTCAACTCTCCTCACCGATTTGGCTGTGGTGGAAGAAAGGATTGAGTGGAAAGGAACTTGGGAAGGCTAGAGATCAAGCTTCATATGGTGGGAGTGGAGCAACTTGATCTCAACACAAGGGTAGGTAGTTCTCTTCTCGAAATGTAAGGTAGGAGTGGTAGTTCTTTCGATGGCTCTCTCCATGAATGAAGAGGGGTGGAGGGTATTTATAGCCTCCACACAAAATCCAACCGTTACACACATTTGACCAATCTCGGTCGGACCGAAGTTGACAACTCGATGAGACCGAAAGTTCAAATCATGTGAGCGTTGGGATTTTCGTGGGACCGAAAATACAATCTCGGTTAGTCCGATTCGTGCAAAGACAAGAGCTTGCCAATCTTGGTGGGACCGACTTCATCATCTCGGTGACACCGATTTGATGATGAAGGTTCTGAAGCTTGGCAACTCAAGTTCGGTGAGACCGAGTTCGAATCGGAAAATCCGAAATATCTAGGGTTTGGCTTTGTGGTGAGGTGGTTCATCTTGGTGTGACTGGTTTGGAAAATCGGTGGGACCGAGATTACTTATGAGTGTATTATGGAAGTGAGAGTTCTTGATAGTTTAGGAGATGTATCACTAAGCACTTTGAGCAACCAGATCATTATCATAACCTCATCCCTTTTAATAGTATTGGCTTTCCTATGGACTCAATGTGATCTTGGATCACTAAACCAAAAATGGAGTCTTGAGCTTTTGCCAATTGCTTGCCTTAGCATTTTGAGGGGTCCACTTCTTCAGTCCTTGCCATTCCCATATCACTGAACTTTCTGAAATGATTCTCAAGTAACTATTAGTTCAATGATATATATGTTGTTATTAATTACCAAAACCACCCGGGGATTAGTTGCACTTTCAGTGCCGGAGAAGAAGGCCGAAAAGAAGGCCCCGAGGACCCGAAAGGGTCTCCGGCGTAAAATTATGCCAGAAGCTCCGTCCGACGACGACGAGGCACACTCCTCCCACGAAGGGGAGGAGGAAGAAGAAGAAGATGCCCCATCCGGAAAGGATGAGGGGCCCGGGGAGGCGGACCAGGGGGCCGGAAAAGGCCCTCGTCGTAAGGCCGTCATACCCCTGTCGTCTGATGATGACGAGACAGATTCCTCCCGCGGAGGCAGGGGGAATTAGGAAGAAATTCTACCTCCCCGCACTGGGGGGAGAAGAAGAGGAAAACCGCCCTAGAAGGGGAGGCTGGGGCGTCCAAGAAGGGGAAGGTGCCCCTTCCGGACTACTCCGCCATGGCCGCTCTCAGCGAGGAGGGGTGGCTGCCCAGGGGGAAGCCCCCAGTACGATCATAAGTGTCCGCACTCCATTGTAACTTCACTCTATAGCTTTTGTTTAACGCCGAACATATGTGCAGTCCGGCCAGGGCTCACCCCGAGGTATCTTCCTCCGGGTCCCTGAGCAATTTGGAGATGAATTCGCTTTCGACAGCCACTACTCCTCGGCCCGCGGATGACACGGAGGTGTTGTCTTGGAGGCTCCCAGAGCGGGGGGAGGTGACTGTGGAGACGCCCCGAGGCGGGGTCCCAGATGTCTGACACGCGAGGTTCAAGATCCCCGTGGATCGTGTCGATGAGAGCCGCGGTAAGCCGGGCTCTCAGCCGAACACCATCCCGGAACCTTCAATGGTTCCGAACTCAGGTGGACAGCCCCTCGTTAGGGAGGGCGAGCTGTCTGCATCAAGGACTTCTGTTGTGCACGAGGCGCCGGATTGTCTGCTGGAAGCTCTTCGCGGCGCTTCCATGGACGAAGAGCACCGTACTCTTATAAGTTCGGTGATTCAGAAGGTTTCGTCCACCAAGAGCAGACTAACCGAAGCTTGCACCAGCCTCTTGACAGGCTTTGAGGCAAGTAAGAAATATGTGTAAAATTACCACCCGATAGGTAGTAGCCCCTGATACTCTATTTGGTGTTCGGAAAGAAAAGCCAAACAGAGGGTCAATTATAATCCGCAGGAGTCTAATAATAAGTATTCGTATGAATAAGCAGGCTGTGCTGCTTTCTGCTGCTTGCCTGCGTCTTGCCGAGGTTGCCGAATCAAGCGGGACTCGAGCGGTAGCGAGGAGAGCTCGGCCTCGCGAAGAGGCATCTCGAGGAGAACAAGGGTAAGTGATTCCCCTCTCTTATGTATTTGAGGATAGACAAAATTGGCTAGTCTAACGCCAAAGCGTCGTGACTGTGTAACAGGGGCCACCGCCGAAGTGGCGTCCCTGAAGAAAGCGTTGTCCGAGGCCGCAAAAAAGCGGCCTTGGAATGCAAGGAGCGCGAAAAGCAGAGTGCTAGGGTGGGCGAGGTACAGCAAGAGCTCCGGGACCTCGGCAAGAAGTACGAGTCCGTGGAGCATGATCTTAAGATGAAAGAGGCTGAGCTTGCGAAGGCCCTTGTGAGTTTGAAAGACGCCAAGGCCGAAGCCGAGAAGGCACATCAGGAGATCCAGGAGGCCAAAAAGATAGCAGCGGGTAAGAAGTTCTTTATGCAAAGCAAACATGTGAAGGAGGCGTTTCTTTTACTTACTCGAATTCGGAGCTCTCTAGGGGCATTCGCAGATCTGCCCGCAGCATATCAGACACTATGGAGTTCTACCGTGCCCAGGAGGGGAGCTCAACGGAGAAGCTGTTCGGTCCCGATATCTTTGGGGCGAACATCCGATGCCTCTAAGTGACCAATCAAGCAGTTGGTCGAACTCAAAGGGCGGCAAGGCGGCTATGAAAGGTTTCATAGTCTTTGTGGCACTCGTGAGCTCCTCGCCCAATAGCTACTTTGGCCTGATCAAGCGGATGGTGGATGCCTGTCCGCGGCTTGAAGTGATCAAGCGATCCGTTTGCATCGAGGGTGCCCGCCGGGCCTTTGCCCACGTCAAGGTGCATTGGGGCAAGCTGGATGCTGAGAAGCTGGTCAAGGACGGGCCGCCGGAGGGCAAGGCGCATCACCATCCCAAGATGTACTATGATGGTGTTATGAAGGGTGCTCGTCTCATGGCTGATGAATGTACCAAGGACAAGATCTTTGACTAAATGTACATCTGCCATTGTTGTGATTTAAAATGTCGGTGTCAAAATCGGCGGATCTCCGGTAGGGGGTCCCGATCTGTGCGTCAAGGCTGATGGTAACAGGAAGCAAGGGACACAGATGTTTACCCAGGTTCGGGCCCTCTCGATGGAGGTAAAACCCTACTTCCTGCTTGATTAATATTGATGATATGGGTAGTACAAGAGTAGATCTACCATGATATCGTAGAGGCTAAACCCTAAGAGCTAGCCTATGATGGTACGATTGTAATTGTGATCGGCCTTCTAAGGGCCAACCTCTCTGGTTTATATAGACACCGGAGAGGGATAGGGTTTACATGGAGTCGGTTACAAGAACGGAAACACAATATCCGGATCGCCAAGCTTGCCTTCCACGCAAAGGAGAGTCCCATCCGGACACGGGCCGAAGTCTTGAGTCTTGTATCTTCACGCTTCAATAGTCCGGATGTTGTACACAGTCCGGCTATCCGGATACCCCCTAATCTAGGACTCCCTCAGAGAGAGTGAGCCACCACCACAGAGAGAGTGAGGTAGTTGATTGGGCATGTGAGGCCATTTCAATTTCTAACAACTTAACCTCTACCTCTATTTTGTCTTCTCATTTGGTGCTAGGTACGATATATGATGACGCGCTGATCCTTGACAACTTCATCCTTCCTTTGGACAATACAGTGGCCATGGTGGACTATGATGCACCCCCACATGGTTCCACCACGAGGATGACGTTGATCACGATTTGGTATTTGCCACCTCACCTACACCACACGAGTGGAATTATAAAAGTAACAAAGGTGAAGGTGATGCTCTAGTACCACTAGTGGACATTATTGACATTGATTGCTTGCATGATGTTGATCCACCTATTACCATGCTTCATGCTAGTATGATTTCCCCATGCGATGATTTTCATGTGGAGTCTATTAGTTGTGATGCCATGTTACATATGATTTCTTGTGACAATTCTTTTGGTCACTTCATGTTTGATAATTTGCTTGACTTGTCATATGCTATGCATGAGATCAATCATATGTATTATTTGCAATCTCATCATAGTTACTATGCATATGCCATTAAAATAAACCCAATTTGCACATATGGCATAGATGACAAACCCATGGTTATTGGCATTTGTTTTTCTTGTGATGATATTGATATGGACCCTTTGCATCATTTATCTCATATGCCATACCATGACCACCTAGCTTCGGACATGCATTGTTTCCCATGTTGTAAATTTTCTCCATATGATGCTTCCGCTATTCTCATGAGGAGACACCCATAGTTTCTGCATACATTTTAGGAGATTTTGATCCATTCCATCCATTAAATGATCCTAATGCTTGTGTGCACAATACGCTTCACATGAATGATGTGCCATCTAATTGCATGCTCAATTTGTGTCCCCATCATGTTATACATAACAATTATTCTTTCATGATGGATGACATGTTCATATACCATGCTTCCAATTTCTTTGAGCAGTGCTTATCTTGTGTTAACCCTCATGCGCACATGCACATCATGATGGATGATGTGTACATTTACCACACACACACTTTCTTTTGTTTGTCTACTTGTTGTGTAGGTACACATGCTTCCTCGTCAACCTCGCAATCACATGAGTTGACGAAACGAGATCTAGAGAGCAATGATGATTTGGGATCCCGTGGCTTGTCTTATCACCACTCCCTTCACGTAAAGACTTCGTGCATTTCTTCTACATGGCCCTCACATGGTTATGGGTTATTGTCCATAGTGTATCATTTGCCCATATTGCCATGTTCACTTTGCATGCTATGCTCATTCCTATGCGTTTTCCATGCATTTGTGACACATGCTTTGCATTACACATGATGATTGATTCTACTACTCGTATGTGTATTTGCAAGTTTGGCGGAGATATTGCTTGTTATTGCCATGTTCCTTTAATGGATTCCTCTAGTATGTTGCATCTTCGCACTACTACTTTGCATGCTATGATTGATATGCTTGCGTATGTTGCATCACCAATGACTCATACTTGTTCATTTCATGTGGTTGATAGCCACTATTGCCATGCTTTGCACATGATTAATATTGAATGTTGTCATATGTCTCCATATGTTGCCTCTCTCATGCTAGATGACTTTCCTTATATTGAGTGCAACAGTGATTTTAACATTGTTAATGAGATTGTCTCCATAGCATTCTCGCATATATTTGGAGATTTTGACATATTTCTTATGAAGCATGTTTGCCTTCCTTCTTTGCACCATATGCCTAGTGCTAGCCATTGTTGCATCATGTTGTTCGTGCACTTTTGCTTCTAATGGTTGTGTGCAAGAGAAGAGAACCATCATGATGGATGATGTGTTTATCTACCATGCACATAATTGTTTCCTTTCTTTTGTGCATGTGTAGGATACTTGGACTTCGTGTCGACTTCCACTTCACGTGAGTTGACCATTCAAGCTCTAGAGAGCAAGCCTCATACCTTCGACCACGACTTGCTTCTACATCGCTTTTGCTTGTGTTTCGGCATTGTGAAGGACGCACAAGGACATGCTTTCAAGGTGACATCCTTCTCTTTCGAGAACACCCACACCATGAGAATGAGTATTGTGGATCATACTTCATATGTTGCTTCCACCATAAGACTTTGCTCACATGCTAGAGATCGCTTTGACTCGCCATTGGCACATTGCCATGCCTCATGATATACATACCTTGTGTGTTGCATCCAATTCTTGGATTACTTGCTCCTATCATATGTTTGGTTGCAACAATGTCATTTCTTCACATATGCCGTGTCCCATTGCTTGTCACATGATTGACTTGATTGGCTCACACATGATGAAAAATTGCTCTATATATTGTGTTGACTGCCACACTATCTTCACTACACCCTATGCACGTTATGCTTGGATTGTCTTGCACTTGCCCCATGTGTTTAGACCTTTCATTTCATTTGCTGTTGTGAATGATTCTTATGCTTATCATAGACCGTTCATTGAGTACTTTGTGCATGCTTGCTATGACCTTGAGGTAGATGCTTGTTCACTT
Organism: Aegilops speltoides; assembly: GCA_021437245.1. NCBI lineage: Eukaryota > Viridiplantae > Streptophyta > Magnoliopsida > Poales > Poaceae > Aegilops > Aegilops speltoides. The sequence continues at coordinate 184,647,439 of CM038145.1, forward strand.
GTCACACATATTTGCATCTCGACCTCCCATTTGCATGCTTGTTTCCATGATGTACTTGATTGTGCTCAACTTATATGCTTACTTGCCATGCCACACTTCTTTGTCACACCATATGCTATGCTTGATGACGACACTTGTTGGGTGAATCACCTCTTGAATGTCTGGTTTTGTAGTAACGCTAACCACATTTGTTTTTCCAGGTGTTTGTTGTGTTTGCTCCTTTTGAAGGAATTACAAGACGGTGCGACATTGGAGAGTGCCCATTTCGAGCTTCAAGATGAAGATTTCTTGGTGATCCTTGTTGGGGAACGTAGTATTTCAAAAAATTTGCCTACGATCACGCAAGATCTATCTAGGAGAAGCATAGCAACGAGTGGGGAGAGTGTGTCCACATACCATCGTAGACCAAAAGCGGAAGCGTTAAGTAATGCGGTTGATGTAGTCGAACGTCTTCGCGATCCAACCAATCAAGTACCAAACGCACGGCACCTCCGCGATCTGCACACGTTCAGCTCGGTGACGTCCCTCGAACTCTAGATCCAGATGAGGCCGAGGGAGAGTTCCGTCAGCACGACGGCGTGGTGACGGTGATGATGAAGTTACCGGTGCAGGGCTTCGCCTAAGCACTATGACGATATGACCGAGGTGGAAAACTGTGGAGGGGGGCACCGCACACAGCTAAGATCAACTTGTGTGTCTATGGGTTGCCCCCTCCCCCATATATAAAGGAGGGAGGAGGGGAGGGCGGCCGGCCCCTAGGGCGCGCCCCAAGAGGGGAATCCTACTAGGACTCCAAGTCCTTGTAGGAATCCACCAAGAGGGAGAGAGGGGGAAGGAAGGAGAGGGAGAGAGGGAGAAGGAAAGGGGGGCACCGCCCCCTTCCCTTGTCCAATTCGGACTCCAAGGGGGGGGCCTTCCCTGGCTGCCCTCTTCACTCGCCACTAAGGCCCATGGTGGCCCATTAGTTCTCCCGGGGGGTTCCGGTAACCCCTCTGGCACTCCGGTTTTACCCGAAACCATCCGGAACACTTCTGGTGTCCGAATAACATGGTCCAATATATCAATATTTATGTCTCGACCATTTCGAGACTCCTCGTCATGTTTGTGATCTCATCCGGGGCTCCGAACAACCTTCGGTACATCAAATCACATAAACTCATAATACCAATCGTCATCGAACGTTAAGCGTGCGGACCCTACGGGTTCGGGAACTATGTAGGCATGACCGAGACACCTTGATACGTCCATTTTGCATCATTCTTTTATATCGATATTTATTGCATTATGGGTCGTTATTAAACATTATGTCACAATACTTATTCCTTTTCTCTCTAATTTTACAAGGCTTACATGAAGAGGGAGAATGCCAACAGCTGGAATTCTGGGCTGAAAAGGGAGCAAATATTAGAGACCTATTCTGCACAACTCCAAAAGTCCTGAAACTTCACGGAGGCAATTTTTGGAATTAATAAAAAATACTGGCGAAAGAATCAACCGAAGGTGGCCACGAGGGTGGGGGGCGTGGCCTACCTCCCTGGGCGGGCCTCCCTGCCTCCTGGGTATACCTTGCCATGGGAAGCCCGACCCGGCCGGCCCGACCCGAAAAAGCCTAACCCGGCCCGACCCGACGCTGCTCCCGGGCCGGGCTCGGGCCTAGATTTTGAGCCCAAAGGCCGGGCCGGGCCGGGCTCGGGCCCATTGTTTTTGTGTTTTCTTGAAGGTCAGGCCGGGCCGGCCCGGAGCCCGACGGGCTTTTATGTGTTTGGACTGGGCTCGGGCCCAGAAAGCAGGCCCGATGGTCGGGCTAGGCCGGTCCCGGGCCTGGTTTTTTTGCATCAGGCTTGGTTAGGCCCGGCCCGAGGTATGGCCAGGTATACTCGTGGGCCACCTGGAAGCCCCCCAATGCTCATCTTCTGGTATAAGGTGTCTTTTGCCATGAAAAAAAATAAGAAGGAAGCTTTCGGGAGAAGCACCGCCGACTCGAGGCGGAACCTTGGCGGAACCAATCTAGGGCTCCGGCGGAGCTGTTCTGCCAGGGAAACATCCCTCCGGGAGGGGGAAATAATCACCAACATCATCACCATCGTTCCTCTCATCAGGAGGGCGTCAATCTCCATCAACATCTTCACTAGCACCATATCCTCTCAAACCCTAGTTCATCTCTTGTATCCGATCTTTGTCTCAAAACCTTAGATTGGTACCTATGGGTTGCTAATAGTGTTGATTACTCCTTGTAGTTGATTCTAGTTGGTTTATTCGGTGGAAGATTATATGTTCAGATCCTTTATGCATATTAATACCCTCTAATATGAACATGAATATGATTTGTGAGTAGTTACGTTTGTTCCTGAGGACCTGGGAGAAGTCTTGTTATAAGTAGTCATGTGAATTTGGTATTCGTTCAATATTTTGATGAGATATATGTTGTCTTTCCTCTAGTGGTGTTATGTGAATGTCGACTACATGACACTTCACCATTGTTTGGGCCTAGGGGAAGGCATTGGGAAGTAATAAGTAGATGATGGGTTGCTAGAGTGACAGAAGCTTAAACCCTAGTTTATGCGTTTCTTCGAAAGGGGCTGGTTTGGATCCATATGTTTCATGCTATGGTTAGGTTTACCTTAATTCTTCTTTCGTAGTTGCGGATGCTTGCGAGAGTGGTTAATCATAAGTGGGATGCTTGTCCAAGGAAGGGCAGTACCCAAGCACCGGTCCACCCACATATCAAATTATCAAAGTAACGAACGCGAATCATATGAGCATGACGAAAACTAGCTTGATGATAATTCCCATGTCTCCTTGGGAGCGTTTTCCTTTATATAAGAGTTTGTCCAGGCTTGTCCTTTGCTACAAAAAGGATTGGGCCACCTTTCTGCACCTTTTTTACTTTTGTTACTAGTTAACCGTTATGAATTACTTTATCACAAAACTATCTGTTCCGATAATTTCAGTGCTTGCAGAGAATACCATATTGAAAACCGCTTGTCATTTCCTTCTTCTCCTCGTTGGGTTCGACACTCTTACTTATCGAAAGGACTATGATAGATCCCCTACACTTGTGGGTCATCAAGACTCTTTTCTGGCGCCGTTGCCGGGGAGTGAAGCGCCTTTGGTAGGTGGAATTTGGTAAGGAAAAATAATAATCCTTTGAGGGGCTTGTTCGGGGTATCTTCACCCCGACCAGTAGAGCAAAGAGTTGCTCCTCAACCTACTGAACCTACTGAAAATGTTTACTTCGAAATTCCTTCGGGTATGATAGAGAAACAGCTAGCTAATCCTTTTACAGGAGATGGAACATTACATCCTGATATGCACCTAATCTATGTGGATGGAGTTTGTGGATTATTTAAACTTGCAGCTATGCCCGAGGATTTTATCAATAAGAAGGTCTTCCCTTTATCTTTGAAGGGAAAGGCATTGACATGGTTTAGGCTATGTGATGATATTGGATCATGGAACTACAACCGGCTGAAATTGGAATTTCATCAGAAGTTTTATCCTATGCGTCTGGTTCATCGTGATCGTAATTATATATAATTTTTGGCCTCGCAAAGGAGAAAGTATCGCTCAAGCTTGGGGGAGGCTTAAGTCAATGTTATATTCATGCCCCAATCATGAGCTCTCAAGAGAATTATTATTCAAAAAATTTATGCTCGGCTTTCTCTCAACAATCGCTCCATGCTCGATACTTCTTGTACTGGTTCTTTTATGATGAAGACAATTGAATTCAAATGGGATTTATTGGAAAGAATTAAACGCAACTCTGAAGATTGGGATCTCGACGAAGATAAGGAGTCAGGTATAACACCTAAGTTTGATTGTGTTAAATCTTTTATGGATACCGATGCTTTTCGTGAATTTAACACTAAATATGGACTTGACTCTAAGATAGTAGCTTCTTTCTGTGAATCATTTGCTACTCATGTTGATCTCCCTAAGGAGAAGTTGTTTAAATATCATCCTCCCATTGAAGTAAAAGTAGTTGAACCTGTTAAAGTTGAAGAAAAGACTATCACTTATAATGTTGATCCTATTGTTCCTACCGTTTATATTGAGAAACCACCTTACCCTGTTAGAATAAAGGATCATGCTAAAGCTTCAATTGTGGTTCGTAAGAGTAAGGCTAGAACACCTACACCCTCTGAGCAAATTAAAGTTGAACCTAGTATTGCTATGGTTAAGGATCTCTTGGTCGATAATATTGATGGGTATGTTATTTACTTCTGTGATGAAGCTGCTAGAATTGCTAGACCTCATACTAAAGGTAAACATAGACCTGTTGTTGGCATGCCCATTGTTTCTGTTAAAATAGGAGATCATTGTTATCATGGCTTATGTGATATGGGTGCTAGTGCGAGTGCAATACCTCATTCCTTATACAAAGAAATTATGCATGATATTGCACCTGCCCAGATAGAAGGTATTGATGTTACTATTAAACTTGCCAATATAGATACTATTTCACCAATTGGGATTGTTAGAGATGTTGAAGTCTTGTGTGGGAAAGTTAAATATCCTACTGATTTTCTTGTTCTTGGTTCCCCACAAGATGACTTTTGTCCCATTATATTTGGTAGACCCTTCTTGAATACTGTTAATGCCAGGATAGACTGCGAAAAGGATATTGTTACTGTTGGTTTAGGGGATATGTCTCATGACTTTAATTTTGCTAAATTTTGTAGACAACCCCATGATAAAGAATTTCCTAGTAAAGATGAAATTATTGGTCTTGCTTCTATTGCCGTGCCTCCTAACGATCCTTTAGAACAATATTTGCTTGACCATGAAAATGATATGTTTATGAATGAAAGAAGGGAAATAGATGAAGTATTCTTTAAACAGGGACCTTTATTGAAACAAAACTTGCCTGTTGAAATCCTAGAGGATCCTCCTCCACCCAAGGGTGATCCCGTGTTTGAGCTTAAACCATTACCAGATACTCTTAAATATGCTTATCTTGATGAAAAGAAAATATATCCTTTTATTATTAGTGCTAACCTTATAGAGCAGGAAGAAGAGAAATTATTGAAAACTCTGAAGAAGCACCGTGCTGCTATTGGATATACTCTTGATGATCTTAAGGGCATTATTCCCACTCTATGCCAGCACAAAATAAAATTGGAGAAAGACGCTAAACCGTTTGTTGATCACCAACGACGGTTAAATCCTAAGATGAAAGAAGTGGTAAGAAACGAAAATTAAAGCTTCTGGAGGCAGATATAATTTATCCTGTTGCTGATAGTCAGTGGGCAGGTCCTATCCATTGTGTCCCTAAGAAGGGAGGTATTACTGTTGTTCCTAATGATAAAGATGAATTGATCCCACAAAGAATTGTTATAGGTTATAGAATGGTAATTGATTTCCGCAAATTAAATAAAGCTACTAGAAAGGATCATTACCCTTTACCTTTTATTGATCAGATGCTAGAAAGATTATCCAAACAAACACATTTTTGCTTTCTAGACGGTTATTTTGGTTTCTCTCAAATACCTGTGTCAAAAGAGGATCGGGAAACGACCACTTTTACTTGCCATTTCGGTACCTTTGATTATAGAAGTATGCCTTTTGGTTTAATGCACCTGCTACCTATCAAAGATGTATGACTGTTATATTCTCTGACTTTTGTGAAAAGATTGTTGAGGTATTCATGGATGATTTTTCCCTGTATGGAACTTCTTTTGATGATTGCTAAAGCAATCTTGATCGAGTTTTGCAGAGATGTGAAAAAACTAATCTTAACTTGAATTGGGAGAAGTTCCACTTTATGGTTAATGAAGGTATTGTCTTGGGGCATAAATTTCTGAATGAGGTATTGAAGTTGATAAAGCTAAAGTTGATGCTATTGAAAAGATGCCGTGTCCTAAGGACATTAAAGGTATAAGAAGTTTCCTTGGTCATGCCAGTTTTTATAGGAGGTTCATTAAAGACTTCTCGGAAATTTCTGGGCCTCTGACTACTCTCTTACAAAAAGATGTTCCTTTTGTCTTTGATGATGATTGTGTATAAGCATTTGAAATACTTATGAAAGCCTTGATTTCTGCACCTATTGTCCAGCCACCTGATTGGAATTTACCCTTTGAAATTATATGTGATGCTAGTGATTATCTCAGACGTCTTTGTTCTAGGACAAAGAGTTGATAAGAAATTAAATGTTATCCAATATGCTGCTAAAACGTAGACAGTGCCCAAAGAAATTATGCTACTACTGAAAAAGAATTTTTAGCAGTTGTATTCGCTTGTGATAAGTTCAGACCTTATATTGTTGATTCTAAAGTAACTGTTCACACTGATCATGCTACTATTAAATACCTTATGGAAAACAAAGATGCTAAACCTAGACTTATTAGATGAGTTCTCTTGCTACAAGAGTTTGAGTTGCATATTATTGATAGAAAGGGAGCTGAGAACCCCGTTGCAGACAACTTGGCTAGGTTAGAAAACATTCTTGATGACCCACTACCTATCGATGATAGCTTTCCTGATGAACAATTGGCTGTCATAAATGATTCTCGTACTGCTCCATGGTATGCTGATTATGCTAATTACATTGTTGCTAAATTTGTACCACCTAGTTTCACATACCAACAAAAGAAAATGTTTTTCCATGAATTAAGACATTACTTCTGGGATGACCCACACCTTTATAAAGAAGGAGTAGATGTTGTTATTAGACGTTGTGTACCTGAGCATGAACAGGAACAGATCCTACGTAAGTGTCACTCTGAGGCATATGGAGGACACCACGCTGGAGATATAACTGCACATATGGTATTGCAATCCGGTTTTTATTGGCCTATTCTCTTTAAAGAAGCCCGTAACTTTGTCTTGTCTTGCGATGAATGTCAAAGAATTGGTAATATTAGTAGACGTCAAGAAATGCCTATGAACTATTCACTTGTGTAACATCCCAATTTTCAATTTGGATGTTATACGTAGGTCATCTATGCATATCATATTTTATTTACATTTTGGTTGTGATCCAAGAATCTTAAGCAACTCAAGGACCCAAGGAGAGAGTTGGAGTTTCATAAATTTTCATATTTGAATTTTTCTCAAATTTGAAAAGAGGATCAATTTGGTTTTAATATTTTCCTCTCGGAATATATCTAATATTAAAAATAAAAGAGAGAAGATAATATGATTTCTTCAAAAAAAAGAAGAATATTGGAGGAAATTTTTTAAAATCAAATATATATTTTATTTGGATTTTATTTGAGATCTTATTTGAATTAGAAAAATATGCATTTTTTAAAACTGCATTTTTTCGGACAGAAAAATGTTCACTTTGTTCTAAATAATTTTTTTAGACGGTGAAAATTATTTTTGGCATTTTTATATTTTTTTAATATTTTATTAGGATTTTTCTTTGGCGGAATTTAATTTTAAAAAAAAATCAGCCCGACTGGGCCTAAGGCCAAGCCGAGCTGGGCTGAAGCCCACTCCCGCCGCCGCCTTCCTCACGCCGCCACTGTCTTTGGCACCGACGCCGAGGAGGAGTCCAAGCCAGACTCCACCCCGGGCCGACCCCTCCTCCAAGCTGCCGCCCCCCGGCCTTTATATGCCACCCCGAGCCACCTACCACAGCAGCCACTGCCGCCGAGCTGCGCCGCCGCTTGCCGCCGCCGCCGCCGCCGCTTGGCCGCCATCGAGCCGCCTCCTCGCCGTTGCTTGCCGCCGCCGCCGCCGAATCTCGCCGCCGCCGGTTTTTCTTGTCGAATCGGTAAAACCGACAAAACGTCCCCGGTTTCTTTCGTTAGATCGGTTTGTTTTTTTTCGGTTTCACTAATCAGCGAACGTTCACCCGTTAGTTTGTTTTAATAAATAGTTTTCGTTCGTTTGTCTTTGTTAGCGAACGTTCGTTCGTTAGTCTTTTCTTTCGGCTAGGGACCTATCCATGATTGTTTTTATCGCTGATTAGCCCCTGATCTTCAAACCCTCGCAACTTTTTGCTTGTTTATCCAAATCCAGTGAAACCAACGCCAAAATCTTCGTCTCGGACCCCTCTTCCAGTTAATCAACTTGAACATGGTTTTGACAAATTAAAATTTGGTTTCAAGCATATTTGATTTCGAACATCTTTTGATTGTAGTTTGAGTTTCGTAGCTCCGGTTTGATTGATTCATTTTTGCAAATCGAAGCACTTCAGTTGAACTTTCAGTTTGGATTTTCTCATCTGAGTTTTACCCTTGAATCTATGCTTGAGTGCTTGTGTATGCTATTGTTTGTTTGCGATAGAATTTCCGGAGTGCTATTACTGCTATTAGCATGCTACTATGAGTCTCTAGGGTTTGCAGATCGTCAGCAAGGCAAGTGACACTTTGATCATACCCCTTTATTACCCAGTTTTTATGCATTAGTTTCAACCCTCAAACATTGCATGAGTAGGATCTGATTTTAACATGTGGGTTGGGAAGTAGTTGATGAGGTAGAACCTATTGTCCTTTATTTCAAACCTTGGGAGTTACTTCTACGTTATGCTATTACTGCTATGCTATGCTAGTAGACGTGGTTTGGTTTGAGTGATCCATGACAGATGTGAGGAGCGTTAATCAATGGTTAACTTAAGTGGCTACTTTAATACACATCTGGGTGGATTGGTTGAGGCACCCTGGAGCACCCAGTGGCTGTTAGGGCACCTGGAGTAATCCAGTGTTGTCCTATGATATCCCGGAGTACCCGTGTGATCATCCTATGGTTCGTCACCCAGGTTCAAAGGGATCATAAGATTATTGATGCTAGAAACTTCCTTGTGAAGCCACAAGCCATTATGGGCTCTGGCATAGTTGAGTATGTTGCGTGACCTCTTTCAGTGGTAGGCTAGCAGATGTAGGGGATGCAGGTGGTACTGTCTACCCAGAGTAAAGAGTTAATGCTTCTGAAAGACTATGTCTCGGTCATCCATTTCTCAAACATCATGTAGTGCGAGAAACCTAACGGAGGAGATCGAGTCTTGTGGGGAAAAGTGCGCAAACCTTTGCAGAGTGTACAAACTAATCATGGTTAGTTGTGTCCCCGGTTATGGACATCTTGAGTATCTGGTTCTTGAATTATTGCTTTAATCTCATCACTCTTAATTAAATTTGTTGGGATATTAATAATGTTTAAATGGGATTGAGTTGGAGGAACCTTCTCAATATTTGTCAACCACCATGATAGTTAAATAAAATATATTCCTTTGCAGTAGGGAAAAATTGGCTTTACGCAAAAAATATGATAACCATAGAGCCTCCACCAGCCATATATGCATGTAGACATAGCTATTATTTTGTTCATTGTTCTACAGTGTTATTTTGCCAGCATATTCCATGTGCTGACCCGTTTCGGGCTTATGTTGCAGACTTTTCAGATGAAGAGTAAGGTGCGCGAGGTTGTTGTCATGCACTCAGCTATGCCATTGGAGTTGATGGACTCATTTACCTTCGATGCTTCCGCTGTTAACTTATTTAGATGGCCTTAAGCCATATTATTATAATAAGTTCTCTTTTGAGACATCCGATGTAATAAGTGTGTGATTGCAATCTGTTATAAATCCTTCAAGTACTGTGTGTGTCAGAATTATCGATCCAGGGATGACACTTATACACAGAGATTTGACCGTTTGAGGTCGGATCGCTACAACTTTTTATTGAACCATTTGATGTTTGGGGCTTTGATTATATGGGACCGTTCCCTTCCTATAATGGGTATACACATATTTTAGTTGCTATTGATTATGTTACTAAGTGGGTAGAAGCTATTCCAACTCGTAGTGCTAATCATAACACCTCTATTAAGATGCTTAAAGAAGTTATTCTTCCGAGGTTTGGAGTCCCTCGATACTTAATGACTGATGGTGGTTCACATTTTATTCATGGTGCTTTTCGTAAAGTGCTTGCTAAGTATGATGTTAATCATAGAATTGCATCCCCATACCACCCACAGTCTAGTGGTCAAGTAGAACTGAGTAATAGAGAGATTAAATTAATTTTGCAAAAGATTGTTAATAGATCCAGAAAGAATTGGTTAGCAGAATACTCGTTTTACCCCGAACTCGGGAGGACATACTCACCATAACCATGGAGGCCAAACTCACAATGGAGGAAGTTGATACGTACATTTTGCATCATGCTTTTATATCGATATTTATTGCATTATGGGCTATTATTACACGTTATTTCACAATACTTCTGGCTATTCTCTCTTATTTTAGAAGGCTTATCATGAAGAGGAGGAATGCCGACAGCTGGAATTCTGGGCTGGAAAAGGAGCAAATATTGGAAACCTATTCTGCACAGCTCCAAAAGTCCTGAAACTCCATGAAAGTCATTTTTGGAATTAATAAGAATTATTGAGTGAAGAAAGTACCAGAGGGGCACTACTAGGGAAAAGCCTAGCAGCAGCGCGGGTTTTGGCCCTCCCAGTAGCGCGGGTACCGGCGCTACTAATAAGGCGCTACAACTAACGTATAGCAGTAGCGCGTGTTGACCCACGCTACTGCTACACATGAATAGCTGCAGCGCTCTTTAGAAAAGGACGCTACTGATATTATCTGCAGCGCCACATGAGGAAGCGCCATGGTAAGTCGGCGCTACTGCTAAATCCCCCCTCGCTACTACTAGTTTTATTAGTTTTTTTTTCATGCATATTTTTTTATTTGTTTTGCATTTGAATAGGCTTTATACAATAATCTTTAGCATATCATCCACATACAAATGTAATCATAGCATATACATACAATTAGTATCATCAAATCATGTCATCATCATAATCATCATCCAACACAAAGTGGTCTCTTGTCATCAATCTCGAAAATAGCGATACAAGTCTCGATTACTTGCAAATACATAGTTATCCATCTAAACAATGATATACACGAGAATAGCTATCACTTTGAGTACATGAGTTCAGTATCCTCTCTCGCATTAGCGTGAACCTAAACTAAGCATCGCGTGTCGCTCGAAACCGAAAACCGGTACACTGGGCACGACACTCCGCCACTTGTCGATATATATACTCTGGCGTAGCACTTCTTCGCCATTTATGATCTATGCACCTGCATCGTCACATGAGTCGATGATATGCAACATATATAGTTGAGCAACACAAAGAGACAGACTTGGAAAAAATAGAAACAACATATCATAAGCATAAATAACAAAGTTCATCGTACCCAAAATGACCTAACTAGAGTGATTTTCGCTAGTCGAGGAGGAGGACGGTTTAATTACATCACAAAATAAAGTTTCACCGTGCATAACTCAAAGTTTTGTCATAAAAGAAAGTATGGACTAAACGGACACATTGTCATATATCGACAATCACTCCATCATGTCGTGCCATCCATCCAAGTCAGGGAGATAGTCATCGAGCTTAGTGAAAGGCTTCATGTCGAGACGCTGAGAGGCTATCCATGTTCGGACGCCTTCCCGCGACATTTGTCCTTACGCATGGAACATCCCTGTTTTCCGACGACCTCATTCATGATGATTTGGGCAAGTTCGCTACTGGATGTTATAGAACTCAGCTCAAGTCGATGATCCTCGATATCTCCTATGTCCTTTGCCCATTGCGAATATGGGCATCACTAGATCTAGGTGCCATGTGAAGGTTACGGTGATCCCGTCGGTACTCCAAAGATGTGGTGTAGGACATAGAATCCGTCATTAAGAGAATCGTTTGGTTCTTTGGATGCAGCAGAAGTCGGTCTTATGGTGAAGGCGGCCCCGCCGCCCTTCTCTTCTTGTCCCTAACCTCTCCACCCCTTGCTTGGTAGTAAAACATAGCACTATCGAGAACATCTTTGATGTGGGTGTAATCCTTTTTCTGAATGTTCTTCGACGAGTCCAAGTAAAGAGCGTGGGAGAATCGGGGTAGAGGATGATGAGGACGGGTAGCGCTACCATTGTTGTGCAAAATAAGTACACCTCAAATTAATTAGCTTCCACCGTGCAAATGAATTATTGAAATCGAAGGAAGGATAGCAGCACGGATGACTTACACGGGATGATAAGGCACGAGAATCGCCTCCTTGTCCTTATTGGCGAGCATGAAACTGATGATGTAATCCCTCGCGTATTCACGATGCTGTGCACAGACTCCCAAGAAGCCCTCGTGCATGTAGTACGGGTCAGCGACACAAATAAAATGTATCTGCTCAACCCCAATGATGTAGTTCATGTGCAAGGCATAAAGGCGGACAAAAGTAAAATCCAGCTTCTTCACGTGAAACATGTCGAATATGTAATCGAATTGGAGGAAGAACTTATCCATGGGAAGCCCTCGACGCATTTACATTTGCTGCGTAAACGTTAACCACGAGAGTGGGTATCCGGATCTTTCGAGGCGATGAGGCCTTTTCTACCCGCAGCACATCATCATGAAGTCTCCTTAGATCGCCGAATCTGGCCCGTAGCGCTGTTTCGTAGGATTGGTCGACCGGGATATGCCATTTATCCGCATCGGGATATCTACACGGTCTGAAGCCGAGGCTGCCGAGGCGGCTGGATCATAGAATCATCTTTTTTGCCTTTCCTCGCTCTCTTCCTAGGCTTCTTTACCACCGGATGGTCGTCAATAACACGTTGAGACGGTAATTTAGGCACCAACTCATGATGCTCAAACCACGAGGAGGCGCCAAGATAGACATATCTTGTTCAGCGCCATCGTCATCCTCATCCTCATCCATGGCGACATCATCAGCCTCTAATGGAGCCACCGCTTACCCGTCCGCTATCACCCAACCCGACACCCGACGCTAATTGGGTAGGTGGGTGTTGATGTTCATCGTTGTTGAAGCTGCGTGCTCGTGGGTGTGCTCCCGCCGCCTGCACGCAAGCGCACTCTTTGGCCACAACAGACCCACCCATTGCAACAATCACCAAGCCGCCATGGGTCTCGTCGTCATCCCCCACTAGTATTAGAGGAGGCAAATTTCGTGGCCGGTTTGACATCGCCACGGAAACCTTGAAGACGCTCGGGGATCGACCGCTGTGGAACAATGGTTCCTTTGGCTCCATTATCGCCCCTTCCCCACGCCCACCTTCTCGCTTGCCGATGGTGTACAATATGGTGCACGGGTTTCGTCGGCTGCAAAGAAAAGTCTGCGACGTGAGACATCCGAAAAGGCAACGAAAACGGAGATTATACATTTATATTGAAGGGGCGGTGTGGCGATACCGTGAGGGTGTCGAGCTCAGCCAAAGAGGAGGCACCATCGAGCACGTCCCGTGCGGCAGCCAAAAGGGAGCCGGTGCGGGAGCAAAGTGGAGCCGGTGCGGGAGCATGTGCTGCCAAGAAGTCAGCAAGGGGAAAGTCCTCTGCATTTTTTTTGGATTTTCCCTTGTCCAAGTGTGAACGCCCGTCACCAAGGAAGTAGATATATCTGCAATCACCTGTTTTGCGGCAACTACCGCTGTTGCGACTGTCTGAGATGATTTCTTCTCAACCGCAATCTCAACCTTCTTGTCGATGCTTTCTTCAGATAACCTCCGTCTTCCCTTTTTCTCCTCCGTGGTCTCACGGTAGTACTTCTTCCACGTGGCGCCGTCTCCGACACCGTGCACACGTCCATACGACAGTCGAGTATCCACCGGTTGTCGTTTCAATATGTTCAACGCCCGGTTGAATGGAGTGTCCCACTTGGGCCTCGCCAATCCCTCAGACGGCGAGTCACTTTCGGCCGCAATCCGGTGTTGCTCTCTCTGCAAAAGGCACAATGATCATTTACAAATATGACTAACTTGTGCAGTCGAATTGATCAGAAACTAAAATTACCAGCAGTCTCATGAACTCCGTAATGACCGGTGTTGTCTCATAAACCTTCTTGATGGGTCCCAACGGTGGCGGGCCCTCGGACGCCACGCCTGCGGGACGGTGAAATCCGCCAAGGGGTCAGGATGCCCTGCACTCGCATGGCTTCGCGTCCTCCTTGGCCCATTTGGACCTCTTTCCGCCGTAACCACGGCTTCCGAGGTGGTGGGTCCCAATGTTCCTCTTTTGAAGCCCCTTCATGTACTTAGACTTTTCTTTCGCAGCTTCGGCCTCGCAAGCCTCCTTGAATATTTGAAACTGCTCTTCCGTGATTGTCGGACTTTCCTTTACAATCTCGGAGTAGGGTTCCCCGTCGTTGATCTTTGCTTTCACTCAATTTTTCCAGGCGGCCAACGCGTTGCTAAACTTGGTCATGGCATGTTTGTTTATCTTCTTCATTGCCGGGTCATTGTCTGGATCTTCATAATCCTTCTCATTCCGGACCGGGAACAAGAATATCTGGTGAAACTTCTTTAGGAGGGAGCTCCTCATATTTTCTATCTTCTTTAGATTCTCATCGTTGATGGTGGCGGTTGTCCGTATGATGCAGCCTATTTGATTGCCGTAGCACGCGCGCGCTTCCTCGGGCGCCTTTGGCTCAAAATTGCCGTTGTCCACCTCCGTGACTACCAGTCTAGTAGTCCTGAGTTTGTTAGGAACCCGTTGCCTCTTTGCTTTCGGTTCTACACTGGCTCCGCTCCCCGAGGCAGCACCGGTCTCAGCGCTGGTCTCAATGCCGGTCTGAATCTCAGCGCCGATGTCGGCCTCAAAGACTGGTTCTGCGTGTCGGTCTCAAAGACGGTCTGCGTGTCGGTCTCGATCCCGATGCCACCGGTGGGCCCAAAGAACAACATCTGCTGATCGTCGGTAAGGCTAAAAATTAAATGCGCACGCCCGTGAGACGCCGCCGCAATCACCGTAACCCTGTCCTTCATCGTTGCTAGCCATGTTTCCTATGATTAAATCTAGTCAATTAATTCTAGACCTAATAAAATGAATAATGACATAAAAAGGACTATTGTTTTGCAGAATGTTGACTCCTTCCCGGTGCGGCAAATTGGCACTCGATATGTCCTAGTTTGTAGCACAAGTCATGCCGAAATTCACGGAAATTTCGCATGACCATTGCTAAAAAGTGGACAAATCGAGAATCTGAAATTTGCTTTAATGTAAATGAATCAACATTCCGCAAAACATAGGCCACTCAAAGATCATTCACGAAACAACAAAGCCACTTGGGCACAATCGAACAACTTCAATGAAAAGATATAACATGACCACTTCAATGAAAAATAAAATTTGCCTAAATTCTTTTCCTTGAAAAATAGTGGTCTTTTCAAAAATCAAAAACCTTTGCCAATCTACTTAACCTAGCTTGTTAATCCAACGAACCTAATTAACCTACCTATTTAACCTAGTTAGTTAATCTAGTTTACCTAGATAATTAACCCTAATTAAACTAGTTAACACAGCTAGTTCTATGTCAAAGCCTAAAATAAATTTTTGCACTAATTAACATGGATAATTAACCTAATTAAACTAGTTAACCTGACTAGTTCTCTGTCAAAGCCCTAACTAAGTTTTTGCACTAACCTAGATAATTAACATAATTAAACTAGTTAACCTAACTACTTCTCTGTCAATGCCCTAACTAAATTTTTGCCCTAACCTATATAATTAACCTAATTAAACTGGCTAACCTATGCACGAGAGAGAGAGGAGGGGTGGGGGCTTACAGATGATGTCTCCGGTGGTGGCGACGGAGGCAGTGGTGGCGAGGGAGGCAGGGGCGTCTCTGGTGACGGCGAGGGAGGCAGGGGCGTCTCCGGTGACGGCGAGGAAGGTGGCGTCGACGGCGGCTCCAGTGGCGTTGACGAGGCCGCATGGCTCCGTGGCGTTGGGGGCGGCTCCGGTGTCGTCGACGGCGCACGGCTCTGGTGGCGTCATCGTCGGCGGCGAAGTGGGGCGACTGTGAATCGGGAAGACGGTGGCGTGCGCGTAGGGTGGGTTTGAGGGATTTGGGGGAAGTGGTGGCCGGGGGGAAACGGTTTTTTGGCTAAGTCAAACTTAGCGGTAGCGCCAAGCAAAACGCTATAGCTAAGATAGCTATAGCGCTTTTTTCAAAACGCTGCTGCTGCTATAGCTATGTAAATTTCTTCCTTTTTAATTTCCTATTCTGTTTCTATAGCGGGGTTCAGGACACGCTGCCGCAGCCACGTTAGCTATAGCGCCTCTTACAAACAAACCTTCTGCTGCTATGCCTTCCTCCGATTTTTCGCTTTTTCGTTTATTTTGCTTTACATTTTATTTTTCCCTTTCTCCTTTTTCTATTTCTTTCATTTTCATTTAAATTTCTATTTGTTTTTCATCTTATTTTATTTCCGTTAGTAGTAGCTCTCTTCTCAGGATACGTGGCGCTAATCGTGTTTAGCTTGAGAGAGCGTTTCTTGAAGCCGCCATCGCTATGCGTAGCCTAGCATTCTACCAATGGGAATATTAGTAGTAGCGCTTTCTTTATCACAAGCGCTACTACTAAGTTTGTGTCTGTAGCGCGGTTTTTATTTGATCGCTACTGCTATATAGCACTAGCGCAGTTTTTTGACCCGCGCTGTTGCTAAATTTCTGTGTATAAGGTTTTCCCTAGTAGTGGGGGCCCACACCCTGGCCTCGAGGGTGGGGGGCGCACCCACCCCTACTGGGCACGCCCCTGCCTCGTGGGCCCCTTGGTGGCCCTCCGGTGCCCATCTTCGGCTATATGAAGTCTTTTACCCTGGAAAAAATCATAAGCAAGCTTACAGGACGAAACTCCGCCGCCACAAGGCAGAACCTTGACGGAACCAATCTAGGGCTCCGGCGGAGCTGTTTTGCCCGGGAAACTTCCCTCCGGGAGGGGGAAATCATCACCATCATCATCACCAATGATCCTCTCATCGAGAGGGGGTCTATTCATCAACATCTTCACCAGCTGTAGCGACCCGACCTCAAACAGTCAAGTCTCTGTGCTTAAGTGTCATCCCTCGATCGGTATGCTGACACACACAGTACTCGAGGATTTATAACAGAGGTAAATCACATGTATAAAGGAACGTAAAAACTATTACCTCAATCCAAATAGCGGAAGTAACAACAAGGTTGTGGATTCCCATCAACACCAACAGCAAAGTTGAGTGTAGGAATCGTAACCCTAATGTATCACTTACTCGTCGTAAGATTCCTGCAACATGAGACGTTGCAGTCACAAAGAATCAGTACACTGAATGTACTGGCAAATTCACACCATAGGATAATGATGAATACTAGCTATCACTACATGCATATTTGGCTGGTGGAAAGCTCTAAGTTTATAATGTTTTTGCGAAAAGCCAATTTTCCCTACTGCAAAGGAATAAATTTTATTTAACTATCATGGTGGTTGTTAAACATTGAGAAGGTTCACCAAACTCAATCCCAATTAAACATCATCATTAAACCCAATCAAAATTAAATTAAGTAACATGTTAAGATCCACATGATAATCCAAGTACTAGATACTCAAAAGGTCCATAACCGGGGACACGGCTAACCATGATTAGTTTGTACACTCTGCAGAGGTTTGAGCACTTTTCCCCACAAGACTCGATCTCCTCCGTTCGATTTCTTGCACTACATGGTGTTTGAGAAACGGATGACCGAGACACAGTCTTTCAGAAGCGTTAGCACCTTACGATGGGTAGACAGTTACACCTACTTTCCCCTACATCTGCTAGTCTACCACTGTAAGAGTTCACACGACTTTATCAACTATGCTAGAGCCCATAGTAGCTTGTGGCTGCACACGGAAGTTTCTAGTATGAATAATCTTATGATCCCTTTGAGCCTGGGTGGCGGTCCATAGGATAATCACACGGAACCCCGGGATTTCCAAAAAATCAGGCAATCGCTGGGTTCCCCAGGTGCCTCAATCCACATCGATGTGTATTTAAGTAGCCACCTTAAGTTGAACCATTAAGTAACAATCTCACATCTGTCATGGAATACTCTCAAACCCAATCCATGTCTACGAGCATAGCATGGCAATATAAGCATATCATAATAGTAACTCCCAAGGTTTGAATGTAGCGTAATAGGTTCCTACCTCATCGACTACTTCCCAATACCCACATGTTATCAATCCTACTCATGCAATGTTTGAGGGTTGAAACTAATGCATAAAAACTGGGTAAGAAAGGGATATGATCAAAGTATGAACTTGCCTGTACTGTTGATGAAGATGATTCACACTCATAACTCCTGATAGTTCTACTCGTCACACTCCGGTCAATCTAATGTAAGCAAACAATAGTAACCACACATAAGCAATCACTCAAAAGATCGGAAAGAACGAACAAAACAATTCGAAAAACTTCAAAACCAAGCAAATAACTCTTGCAACAGAAAACAATTTCTAACAGTACCAAAATTAAGTGAATTTGGCCTTATCATAAAGTTTACGTCAAGAGCTTCAATTTGCAAAAGGAATCGACTAAATCGGGGTTATAAAACTCAAGTTACAATCAAACGAAGTTTGAATACTAAACTGTTTGAATAACAAATTTTAAACTTTGAAAAACATGTTTAAGTTGATTATATGGATAGAGGGGATCATAACGAAGAAGTGGGCATTGGTTTCGTTGGATTTGGATAAACGGTGAAAAAGTTGTGGCCGTTTTAAAAACAGGGATTAACCTGTAAGAAAAGAATTCACAGATAGGTCCCTGGCCGGAATTAAAAAGAAAAAGAAAAAACCTATTGAGCGAACGCTCACTACAGAATATATGCGACGGAAACCGTTCGCTACAGATCCTAACTAGCGAACGTCCACTAACTTAACTGAATAATAAAACCGTTCTAATAATATGAAACCGACTAAAAGAAAGAAAACCGAGCGGTTTTATTGAATTTTACCGGCTCGGGCGAATAAATCGGCGGCGGCGAGGCGGATTTCGACGGGGAGACGGCTCCGGGGTCGGCGGCAAGGGCAGAGACGGCGGCAATGGTGGGCGGCGGAGTTTGAGTCATGCGGCGACGCACATGGCTGGGCGGCGGTGGCGAGATGCGGCAGAGGGCAGCGCGAAGCAAGGAGAGAGAGAGAGAGGGGTCCGAGCACCGGGATTTATAGGAGGGGAGGGGGCGACGGCGGTTGGGGAAGGGGCCAGGCGGACGCGGAGTCCGGTCAGGACACGACCGTCGAGGCGGCGGCGGTCGCGGCAGCGTGCCCAAGCATGATTCCTGCCCGGGAAAGGAGACGGCGGCGGCGGGCGCTGGGCTGGGCCTTGGCCTGGCAGGAGCTGGGCCGGCCCAGTTCGGCGGAGGAAAGTTTTTTTTAAAACATTTTTTTAAAATACATACAAACAAAATAAAACAAAAGAAATGGAAATATTATATAGGCATATAATATATCAAAAATTGCAGAAAAAGATTTTCTACAACATGAACATTATTCTAGCTTTAAATAAAATCTACAAAAAATCAAATAATTCGAACAGTGCTACTGCTCTAGTAAAATCCACTAAAATCATTTTAAAAATACCAAAATGATTTCAAATTTATTTCTCTCCATTTTTCTGATGTAGGGAATCATGTTACCCTAATTTCTGTATATTTTATTTTTGGAGAAGAATAATTTGAATAAAACCCAAATAACTCCAAATTTGAAAATAATTTCAAAGGGACTTTGAATTTGATCCCTTTAAACTTCCAACTCATATTTCATATGTTTTGAAGAAGTCATATTATCTTCCCTCATGAAAATCATTGAGTTGCTTAAGGTTCTCTGAATTTGAAATATTTTCAAATGAAATTCAAATATTTTCAACACCCCTTTTCATTTAAAAAATTTGGAAGAAGTCATGTCATCCTCTCTAGGGTTTTGTATTTGAAAAGAACTTGAATTCATGGAGATCAAAAATGCAAGACGAAAGTTTGGGAAAGTCCTTTTATTCTCTCTCATCTAACTTTCAAAAGTTTCAAAAGTCTCAACTTCACACAATCAATCAGTCAATCAAATCTATCTATTTAATATAACATTCCAAAATTTAAAATTTTGGGATGTTACAAACCTACCACCCTTAAAATGAATCTCGTCCTCGAGATTGGGAGAGGCTAGCAAGAAATAGGTTAGGGTAGGGGGTCTTCTCAAAATCCATCGAGCGTCTCCGGAGGTCTGGGTGCTACCACCCTTAGAAGCATTGTTACGGTTCCATCAAAACTTATATACTCCATCCTTTTTGTTAACAGGGTCGGTCTTCTCAGATTCTCGGGAAAATTCCTTGTCTGGGCTCTTCTGGTAGTGGCATAACCTTTACCGCAATTCTTCTGTCCTTTCATCTTGGTAAGGTTATTCCGAGACTGGGTCTTCTTAGCTGACGGGTCTGGCGCCAATACTAAACAACTATCGATATCTCATGGTGGTCAACAATTTATGGTTTCTCCTGCAGGAAATGGGTCTGGCTTCATTCTCACCGTATATCCTACGATTGGCAACAGCTGCCTTTTACGAGGGAAAATACCTATACCATTCTAAGGTTTAAACAAGGTTTAATATCGTCGTCTCTCTACTATAGGTAAGTCACTCAGATTTACTGTCCCATATAGCAAGGCGAATAATAAGAGTAAGTCGGTATGGTGATCAATCCATCCCACACCCAAATCATTACCTTGTATATGGTTTAGCGAATCTTGCATGCTAACACTCGGTCATCCTCACAAGCATTGCAGAATTTTCTCTTGGCGCCGAACCAAGTTCGGATAATCCATTGATTCTAAAAGCCAAACAAACTTCTATCGGTCCTTCACAACTCTCAGGTTTTCGTAACTCCTATAAGATCGTTTGCCGACAAAATCATAACTTCTTCTTCTAGTGTTTTCCTTGAGCAAGAATGTGCTTGCTTCTTGACAGGTCCTAGGGCCTGTGGGTTATGGCCCATCTCATCACTTGTAATCCTTGAACTCATTATCGGGGCAACTGATCATTACTCCAACATCTAACTTCCTAGCATTTCTTAAATCCACCCAACTGTACTGTCTCCTTTCCTTCTATCGTATCACACTAAGACGTGATTACACAGACTCATCATGGAGTTACAGTTGCTCCATATTACCAACATCATACCTCCTTTATATCCAAATAGTACTTCATCCCTTCATACTCTTGGGATATCGCACATATCACGACAAAACTCGTACTTTATTTTGTCCGAAGTCCACTTCGTGGAATATAAATTTCTTTACCAGTGGTCAAGGGTTCTCACAATTACTACCACCCCTGAATGCACAAACTTATACATAGACCATATTTCTCATATCCTCGAAATTGGTCAAAATCCTTCTTCATAGTGTAACAACTCATAAGATCCATATAAGTACCAAGGATGCTAACTTTATTGATTCTCAAAGTATTACAATCTCCTGCATTTCCATTACATGCCTCAACTCAACACCTCAATGTAAAAGAATTGTTCCCATCATTTCTTTTTGTTGCTAACTCAACTATTTAGCACAAAGTCCCCTTCTCCTTGGGACAATCCCTGGCAAAGTGCCCTGCTTCATTACAACGAAAAAATATCACTTCTGACAAGTCTTGTGTTGTCCTCATGATTACATAGCCTCCTTGGGTCCTCGGCTTCCTTTTTGGGCAACTGCTAAAGTAGTGCCCTGACTCCTTGCACCTAAAACATGTGATATGACTCAGGTCCTTCCTGGTATCCAATCTATTTCTCTTCCTGGACTTTTCCATTCCAATCAGGGCTTATATTTCCTGTGGGTCATACTCTACTTCCTCTGTCGGGAATTCTACTAGATCCCCATTAAGACAATTTTGGGAGATGTGTCCTTCTTCTCCACATGAATAGCATGACTTGGTGTAAGGTCTAATTGGTTCTTCTTTAGGTGTGTCCTCCACCTCTTCCTTCATCACAGGTTCTTCTAAAATTTCCTCGAGGGCTCCTTTCATTGGTTCTTTCTTTTGCTGGATGGTTCATTGTACCATGGGGGTAAATGTGACACTGAGCCGGGTAGTGGGTAGTTCCTTCACACAAGAAACAAGTAATCTGCCTAGTTGGGCATTCTTCAGTTGGGTGACTTCCTTCACAGTTAGGGCATTCTTCCTTGTGTTCTTTATGGTTGTGTCCTATTTCTCCACAGAGCTTGCATGTACAAGGTTTCTTCATATCCTTTCCATAAGGCTTCAAATTTGGGGACACAAGACGATGCTTTAGCAAGGTCAACTTAAATTCCTTCCAAGTGATTACTCCTTGCCATCCATTGATGGTTTGGTACATCCCCCACCAAGTAGTAGCACCTCTTTCCAAGCATTGAAAAGCATGCTGGGCTATATCCTTTCCGGCTATAGGGTTATTCTTCATGTGATCCTCCATGTTCTGAATCCATCAGTCTGTGTCCAATTGACTCATCGGTCCACATAATATGAGCTAATATCCATTCATCCTCTATTGGGTTCAGGGGTTTTGGGGTGAGATAGGAGGGATAGAGAGGGATACACACAATACAAACAATAGTTTTGAAAAGACAGATTTTATTGTGGCAGTCGAAAAAACAACAAGGAAATGACAGCTCACAAACGTTGCATCTAATGTAGGTACATAACAGGGGTTTGGTCTTCTAAAGGTCAATAAATCTTCAAAGTCATCAAACTCTTCAAGTCTTGTTCATGTCTCTGATGGCTTTTGCCGATCGAGCTTGTCCTTCTCAAGTTCTTTAGCCAGATCATCTCTGTTGACGCGAAGTCTCTCACGACGTCCATTAATATTTTGGGAGTTGCATTCCAAACTTCTGGGTTTCAACATCCTTGGCATGAGCCATTGTCCTACTGTCCATCAGTTACTGACAAATCTCCGGTATCTCGAGGTTTAGCTCCTCCAGCTTGGCTACTTTTAGCTTCTGGGTCCTAAGTTCTTCACGAAATGCTTCCTTGTCAAATACGACTTCCTGAAGGTCCATCTTGAACTTCTTCATGTAATACTCCAGATCCTGGTGATGCATCAGCTAATGTTAGAACTGCATCCTTTGCTGACAGATGCTCCGTCAGCCTTCTACCATCCAATCCTTCCATGCATCTGCATTCTTAACTCAGCATGGTGACAATAGCATAAGTGGGCAATAACACCCTGGTTGGCCGTGTCTATGCCCATGTTACTGCCATGAACTTTCATTCCATAATTGATATCTCTTGTCTTCGGGTTTTCCTGGAAAAAACTTTGAGTTTTACGCTCCATGTTCCGGTCTTTCTCCAACACACCTTGATCTCGGGCATTGACAGATTCCATAGTCTGCCAAGTTCCATAAGGGGTGACTTCCTAGTTCATACAAATCTGGAAATTCTTCAAAGCCTTCAAATTCTCCTAGTCTTTGGAGTCTTCACCATTGTAGTTTCCGTCATTGTAATGCATGGTAAAAATCCTCTTTATTCCAAAGTAGTCTTAGTTATCCGATATCTTGTACTCCTTGGAGTGGTCTCATCAGCCGAATCTTCATGTGGTCAAAATGGGAAAGGGTATAGTCTAACTAAAAGGGAATATTTGAATAAGCTCAGAAGAGAAGAGAGGTAAGAGATCTTTTTGAAAAGATAGTAGTAGAGAAAATCTTTCATATGGGCTTGCCACTTTCTAGGGTCACGTCGAACAGTCAACATGTGCTCTGATACCATCTTGTAGCGACCCAACCTCAAACGGTCAAGTCTCTGTGCTTAAGTGTCATCCCTCGATCGGTATGCTGACACACATAGTACTCGAGGATTTATAACAGAGGTAAATCACATGTATAAAGTAACGTAAAAACTATTACCTCAATCCTAATAGCGGATGTAACAACAAGGTTGTGGATTCCCATCAACACCAACGGAAAAGTTGAGTGTAGGAATCGTAACCCTAACGTATCACTTACTCGTCGTAAGATTCCTGCAATATGAGACGTTGCAGCCACAAAGGGTCAGTACATTGAATGTACTGGCAAATTCACACCATAGGATAATGATGAATAATAGCTACCACTACATGCATATTTGGCTGGTGGAAAGCTCTAAGTTTATAATGTTTTTGCGAAAAGCCAATTAATCCCTACTGCAAAGGAATAAATTTTATTTAACTATC
Source organism: Aegilops speltoides (assembly GCA_021437245.1). Lineage (NCBI taxonomy): Eukaryota > Viridiplantae > Streptophyta > Magnoliopsida > Poales > Poaceae > Aegilops > Aegilops speltoides. The sequence goes on from CM038145.1 coordinate 184,671,351, forward strand.
ATGGTGGTTGTTAAACATTGAGAAGGTTCACCCAACTCAATCCCAATTAAACATCATCATTAAACCCAATCAAAATTAAATTAAGTAACATGTTGAGCTCCACATGATAATCCAAGTACTAAATACTCAAAACATCCATAACCGGGGACACGGCTAACCATGATTAGTTTGTACACTCTGCAGAGGTTTGCGCACTTTTCCCCACAAGACTCTATCTCCTCCGTTGGATTTCTCGCACTACATGGTGTTTGAGAAACGGATGACCGAGACATGGTCTTTCAGAAGGGTTAGCACCTTACGATGGGTAGACAGTTACACCTACTTTCCCCTACATCTGCTAGTCTACCACTGTAAGAGTTCACACGACTTAATCAACTATGCTAGAGCCCATAGTAGCTTGTGGCTGCACACGGAAGTTTCTAGTATGAATAATCTTATGATCCCTTTGAACCTGGGTGGCGGTCCATAGGATAATCACACGGAACCCCGGGATTTCCAAAAAAACAGGCAATCGCTAGGTTCCCCAGGTGCCTCAATCCACCCAGATGTGTATTTAAGTAGCCACCTTAAGTTGAACCATTAAGTAACAATCTCACATCTGTCATGGAATACCCAATCCATGTCTACGAGCATAGCATGGCAATATAAGCATATTTTAGTAGTAATTCCCAAGGTTTGAATGCAGGGCAATAGGTTCCTACCTAATCGACTACTTCCCAATACCCACATGTTATCAATCCTACTCATGCAATGTTTGAGGGTTGAAACTAATGCATAAAAACTGGGTATGAAAGGGATATGATCAAAGTGTGAACTTTCCTGTACTGTTGATGTCGTGGGAAACGAGCACCTATGGGGCAGGGCCCCTTTTCGGTCCGGCAGGGAGCGGAGGACGCACGAAGAGCAGATCGAGGTAAAGCACGCGAGGGATTTTACCCAGCTTCGGAGCTCTCCGAAGAGATAAAACTCCTACTGCTGCTTTGTGCTTCTATTCTGTTCTTTCTCGAAAGCGTGGGTGTGTTGTAGTTTCGAATGAGTCGAACCCCTTCTACGTGCGCATGGGCCTCCTTTTTATAGTCTAAAGGGGTCACCTACAGGTGGCAACGCAGAGAGAGGGGTAAAAAAGTAAAAAGAGGGGTTGGTACAACCGCTATCAACAAATGCCCCTACCTAACTCGACGGCGGGGACAAGGGCATTTAATGCCCGTCCGGTCGCCCAAACAAAGGCAGAGAAACGACCGTTAGGGCGCCACCGATCGCCACGATGGCCTTCTCGTCATCTCCACTTGCCACCTCGCACCGCTTGGTCAAGACTGACTACTCGCCACGCACGCCAGAACGACCACGTGGCGACATCGTCGTCGGATCTTATTTGAGCGTGGGCGCAGAGTGGTGGCTTCGCCGCGGCAAGCGCCTTGCCGCGGTCGCTATCTTGTTGCGCCCGCAAGCTTGTCGCTCGCTGGTCCTTGCCGGGACGCGCGGTGCGTCGCGGCAAGCCTCTTGAAATGCCTTGGTTGGCCTTCTCGGCAAGCTCCTCTTGCCGGGGTCTTGTCCTTCCCGGCAAGCTCCTCTTGCCGGGGCCTTGTCTTCACAGTTAAACACTTTGTTCTTGAATGACACAGATAGGAATGACGAAGGATCTTGGCGGACGCCCGGCAAGCCTTGCCGCGGGACGCTGCGACTGCCCGTGCACAAGTTCGGGATACTAAGGTACCCCTACTTTAGTACACCAACAGGAGCCCCCGGGCCTGGGCCATACACGATGCCGAGCGCTGTTGGGCCAGGCCCAAAACAGGGCACGGGCACGCACGGCCTGGGTCCATACCAAATCTACTCCGTATCCACCGCGTCCTCCCGTAACGGCACGCGTAAAACGCGGCGTCGTGGGAGAGATCGTGGGCAATTCTTAAATCCAGAAATGCGTAACGTTCGCATTTCCCCTTTATAAGCAGAGGAAAACAAGGGCCGTTCCCCCACCTTCGCCACTTGCAGTTTCTTCCTCAGAAAGCTCCGCCGCTCCCGTCCGCTTCCCAAGCCGAAAGAGAGCAGTGCTCTGCCGCCCGCCGCCGCCGTTGCCCCCAATGCTTCCGCGCTCCCCCGCCGCTTCCCCATGGCTCCGAAGACCGGCAAGAGCACGAAATCGGCCGAGGCGTTGCGGCTTGAGGCGCTGCGCAAGGAGCGAGTGCTTTCCCCCCCGAGCTCACCCCGAAGGTGCTGCGGGAGGAGTTTTACCTCTTCTGGTCGACGGAGACGCGGGCGCATCCGCGCACGCCGGTGCTCTCCGCCGAAGCTTCTACTTCAAAGCGGTGCCCAAAAGGGTACCATTTCTTTCCGGTGTTCTTCTACTGCGGGCTCTGCCCACCTTTTTCTGATTTCTTCTGTGATATCATGAATACCTACGGGTTTCATCTTCTTGACTTCACCCCCAACGCCATTCTGACAATGGCGGTTTTCGCACACCTCTGCGAGAACTTCGTTGGCATCCACCAAATGTTGCCCTTTTTCTCCACTATTTCATCCCCCGAGCCGAGAAAGGAGAGCCCTTGGCCGGCGGGGTCACCTGGATCTCACGAGTCGGCATGAAGGAGGTGTATCTGGAGGGGGAGCTCCACAGCAAATGGGACGAGTGGAGGGCGGAGTGGTGTTGGATTGTCGACGCCAACCCGCAGCCATTCACCAACTTGCGCCAGACCCGGGTAGTGCGCGGCGGCGACTAGAGCACTCTGTCGCCGGACGACGCCAAGCTGAAGATCGCCACCACCCGAATCCTGCGGCTTAGGCTTGCGGGCTCTGGCGAGGGCCGTTGCGGATTTCCTTCGCCGTCGCATCGCCCCTCTGCAGGAGAGGAGGAGGCCTGCCTGGCTGTTTGGCGGCCCGGCGGATATCATGAAGCTGCGCCCGGGCCTCAACTTCAACTTCACAGTTCTGGAGCTTGACGAAATGCTCAAGGAGTTATTCAAGCATGACGCCCACCACCCGGAGTGGTTCAGGCTGCCACAGGGCGTCATCCCCTTGTGCAAAAACTCCAGTCTTGATCGCATCCGTGCAATGATGCCGGAGTGCGACTCGCATGGGGTTATCCCGACTTGGAAGGAGCCCGCTGACGACGTCGTGCGGCAATTCTTCGACAGCCTGGTGGAGGTAGCAGTCCGCGCCGATGAGCAGAGGCTCCTCACCCGCGATACCACCGACGACGAGATGCGGTACATCGCCACCAGGGCCGAAGAGGCGGCGGCAGCCGCCGCCGCGGGCGAATTTGGCTTCACGTTGGAGGAGGTAGAGGCGGCCGAGGCGGCAAGCCTTGCCGACCGGGAGGACCTTGCCGGAGGGGTCGTTGGAGAGGGGGAGCCCGAAGCCGAAGCGAGCGAGCCCGCCGAGGGCGCGAGCGGCCAGCCGTCTTTGAGCAGTTTGCCGCGGGCGGAGCCCCCAGCACAGCCCCAATTTCAACCAAGAAGGCGCCTCCGTCGAGTTGGAGATACAGCAGGGCGGCAGGCAGGCCAACAGCCGCACCGCCGTGGGACACGCTCTACCGCGGCAAGTACCGTTGCAGCGGGAGCATCTCAGCCGTGCTGCAATCGAGGCGGGTCTTCCCGGCTGCCACGCCCGATCCCGCCGCAGCCCGGCAACGCCCAAGGAGCCTACTCCTCCGCCTCGCCGCGCAGAAAGGGTACCAGACTTCGACCTCTCTGCGCTGAGCTCCAACGAGGAGGAAGAAGAGGAGGAGGAGGAGTAAGGCTTTCTCCTCGCTGTACTTGTACTTCTTCGATCTTTGTTGTTTCTTGTTTTACATCTGATCTGCTTCCCTCCGAATCCCTGTTCCATTTCAGGACTCTGGCCGAGAGAGCGGCGAAGAGGGCCAAGGTCCCCGTGGTTGTCATCGAGGACGATCCTGCTGTGGATGGCGTAAGACACGCCCGAGACCACCTTGACAGACCCGATTCCTTCTCCTCAGAAGCAGCCCCAAGACAGCCCCCAACAGTAAGTGTTTGGTTCACTTCTGTTGTGTGGCGCGATGGGTGCTTCTTCTTTCTCGACATCTTGATTGTTGATTCATTTATGTAGGAGCGTAACAGTCCATCAGAGCAACCGAAGCCGCCGGAGGTCTTTGTCTGCCGACCACGCCGCCAAGGGGTGATTCCCCACGAGGGAGCTGTTCTCGGCAAGGAGAGGTCCCCGCAAGGGATGGAACCGTGAGCCTTGGTGGTGGAGCCCATGGCCACAGAGCCCAAAGACAGTAACCCTTCTTGTCGGGAATCTTTCCGGGTTCTTCTTCCGATCTTCTTTTTGGATCTTTGCTTGACTTTTCTTCCTCTTCTGCCTTCGATCCCCTCTCACAGACCCGATGGAGACCGAGGCCACCGGCGAGGAAGGCTCACGCTGCACATCAAGACGCCGCTGCTGACGAGGAAGAGGCCGGCGCTGATGAACCCGCCGACGAAGAAGCCGCCAAGGCTCTGCCGGGCGCAGAGAGTGGCGAGGGGCCAGCGATCGTCTCGACGACCGGGAGGGCGCAGGAGCACAAGGCGCTACACCGACCGCCGACCCTCCGCTGCTGATGCAGCGCTGGCTCTGAGGAGGCCCAGCCAGGCGCCTACTTGAAGGCCGGCGAGGGCGTATACATCAAGCTTCCCTGGGCGTCGAGCTCTAGGGCACCGGTCGAAGGAGAGGAGTTTGACGGGGAAGTACTCGCCTCTGCTGGGCTGGCAGTGGTTGACGCGCCAAGCAGCAGCAGCGGCGAGTCCGAGGAGGAGCAGTTGCTCCGAAAGTTGGTGTCACTCTACCGCGCCCGGCAAGCGCTTGTCGCGCGGGCGGGAGTTGACATAGAGAAGCATGCGGAGGAGCTCAAGAGCCGCAACCAGGAGGCCCTCCGATCCATTGCGGAGGAGAGGGCACAACTTGTTGAGGCGAAGAAGGCGTTCATCCTGGAGAAGGCTGAAGCCGAGGAGCAGCAGAGGCTCGCCGCCGAGGAGCTGTCCAGGCGGGAAGGTGAGCTGACGCAGAAGAAGGTTAATCTGGACAGCCACGAGGAGGAGCTCGACGCACGGGAGCAATCACTTGGCGGGGCACTCAAGGAGGCGAAGGATGCCGCCATGGCTACTGAGGCCGCCAAGAAGGAACTGGAAGTGAAAGTGACGCAGATGGAGGCGAACATGAAAGGGAAGAATGAAGAGCTTGCCGCACTCCAGCGCGAACACGAGAAGGATGCACTTGCCCATGGCGATCTGCAAGTTCAACTCGCCGAAAAGGTCAAGGAACTGAACGCCGTTAAGGACTCAAGCGCTGATCTCGAGCTGAAGCTGGCCACCTTGACGGAGACGCTGGATGGTGCCAAGAGGCGGAAGATGAATTGAAGAAAGAGATCAAGGGCAACGAGGAGCTGCCGACGAGGGCCGCCGAGACTCAAAACACCTTCGTGGCTACGGTGGAGCTCGACGGAAGGCTCGTCAACATCGCTGCAACCATCGACGAGGAGCTGGCGAATCGACTTGGCGGGCTTCGGTACTCCACCGACGAGAACCTCCACCAGCATCAAGCTTACTTTGTTCTTCAAGGGTGTGGCGACGGCTCTCCAAAGAGCTCCGGAAAGGATCCCAAAGAAGTTGGTCGACGAAGTCGCAAGCAATCTGCGCCAAGGTCTTGGAGAAGGTATTGGTGAAGATACTCTTCCAGAATCAGACCTTGACCTCACCCGCCCTCAAGAAGCTGCCGCGGTGCTGATCTTGAAGAGCTCAAAGCCATTGTCGCACCCATTGTGGACAAGGTCAATGAAGTCAAGAGGGTCGACGGCGATCGTAGATTAGGTCGCCCTTTTCCTCCTTTTCTTGCCGCCGCTAGATATGTCATAGGAACAATCCATTAGAGCGCCGCAAGTTATTTATTGTAATATAACTTTATTTCGGGCAATGCTTGCTATGTTATCTCCTTTACTTGATTCCATCCCTTGTATGTTTTTACCCCACGCTTTTAGGGAACTTGCTGGCAAGAAGCACACTTGCATGAAAGCGCTGAGTGTGAACATCGCAACTTGTTTGGCGGTGTTGCCTCCCGCAAGAAACCTTGTCGGGACTAGTCGCAGACACTTTCATTATTGAGCGGACTCGAAACAAAGTAAGGCGCAACTAGCCACGAACCGTTCCTCCGCGCATGTGTTTTCCATACAAAGCACAATGCTCAAGGAATATAACTTAAGGATTTTAAAACTGATTATGCTCAAACTTTGGTAACTTAGCTTTTCTGTCGTCTGCGTCCCGGCAAGGCTATACTTTTTTGAACGACGCCTGGTCCACACCTTTATCCTCTCCTCCCCCCGGTGAACTTGTGGGCGAAGGAACCTTCTTTTTGAGCAAAAGAAAGAAGAGAAAATAAAGTTATGGAGCCTTAAGGCTTGTTATTGCTTACCGGGGGCAGGTGCTGCACAAAGTGTCAGATAATGCATGCAGAAAAGAAAGAAAACATGAAATTTGACAACATGTGCTGAGCATACGATCTTTATTTATGCACGGGATCTGCGCCCGGCTTTGTACAAAGGGTTACATGCAATAGCGGCAAAGCTTGTACAAAAGGTGATTGCCGGAACGGGTCCCAAGAAACGCGCTTTATGGGTAAAACTTGCTAAGATGCTCTATGTTCCAGAGTTGCTCACCGGAAAGCCATCTTCGCCTCAAGGCGGACGGCGCCGGGCCTAGTGACTCGCTTTACCCGATAAGGGCCTTCCCACTTTGGCGCCAACTTGTTGGTATTCTTGGCGGATTGAACGCGCCAAGAACAAGGTCGCCTTCCTCAAGCTTCCGCATTAACTTTGCGGCTATGGTAGCGGCGCAAAGCTTGTCGGTAGCGAGCAGCTCGTGACAAAGAGCTCAAGACGATCTTCCTCGAGGAGGAGCACGCCATCTTGCCGCAGCTGCTCTTGCTCAAGCTCATCATAAGCGAGCACTCGAGGCGATCCGTGATACGAGTTCCGTGGGGAGAACTGCCTCCGCTCCGTGAGACAAGAGCAAAAGGTGTCCGCCGCTGGCTCGATTTGGCGTCGCCCCGACGACCAAAGAACCACCGCAGCCTCGATCCAATTTCTTCCGCGACTTGTGCAGCCTGTCAAAGTTCTGGTCTTGAGCCCGCGCAGCACTTCAAGATTCACCCTCTCCGCCGACCGTTGCTTCTCGGTGAGCAATGAAGCGAAGGCAGATCTTGGCGCCAAGATCTTGGACATACCGCATGAAGGTGCGGCTCGTGGAATTGTGTGCCGTTGTCGGTGATGATCCTGTTAGGGACTCCGGCGGCAAACAATTGACCAAGAACTTGATCACGACCGTGCTGTCACCTTCCTCATCGCTTCCACCTCCGCCACTTTGTGAACTTGTCGATTGCCATGTACAAGCACTCAAAGCCCCGACAGCTTCGGGAAAGGGGCCGAGGATGTCGAGCCCTGCATTTAAAAATGGCCAGGATAAAGGGATTGTTTGGAGAGCTTGAGCTAGTTGATGTATCTCGCTGGAGTGGAACTGCACGCTTCACACTTGGTTACTTGTGCAGTTGCATCTGGAGGGCTGTCGCCAAAAGAAGCCTTTTGGGAAGGCTTTACGGCAAGTGCTCTTGCGCCAATGTGGTTACCACATATGCCTCCATGTATCTCCGCCAACAGCTCCTGTCCTTCTTCCCGGAAATGCACTTCAATTTCACTCCGTTGAATCTTCTTCAGACAAAGATGTCATCGACAAACCTGGTACATACTTGATTGCCGGGCTACTCTCTCTGCTTCTTCTTGCTCTTCGGGAAGTTCTCCTGTTTGAAGGAAATGGACGATCAGCTGTGCCCATGCCGGAGCTTGTGGCTTGACGACAAGGACTAAAGGCGCAAATGCTGCTGCGGGAACATCTGCTTCTATGGCAAGAATCTGGGATCCTGCCGGAGCGTGATGCTCCCCAGCAAGCGTGTCGGGACACAACTTGTCGGGAGCGTCTGCTTCAACGAAACAAACCCTAGGGCTTGTCGGAGCAGACTGCTCCTCAGCACTCTTTGTGTTGATCCTGGGGACCTTCTTGGCGGCGGCTTTGGAGAGCTCTGCCGGAAAGTAGTCGCCAGTAACCAACTTTCTCTTCTTGCTCTGTCCAGTTGATGGTGTCACAGATGGTTGAGTTAGCTTGAGCACAAAAATCCCTGGTTCCACAGGCAACTTAAGTGCGGCACATTTTGACAGGCCATCTGCAATGTCGTTCTGAGCTCTTGGAACATGTTCCATCTGCAGGCCGTCAAAATGTTCTTCCAGCTTCCTCACTTCATCAATGTAGGCTTCCATCAGCGGACTCTGATAATCTTTGTTCACTTGGCGGACGACAAGTCGTGAGTCTCCCCGACAATAAGCTTCTTGATCCCAAGGTGCGCCATGATCTGAGTCCGGCAAGCAAGCCTTCATACTCTGCGGTATTGTTAGTTGCTTGCTCCTTGGGAAAGTGCATTTGGACCACGTACTTGAGGTGCTCTCCGGTGGGTGCGACAAGTAGCACACCTGCACCGGCGCCTTGCAGCAAGAAGGCACCATCAAAGTACATGACCCATTATTTGCTCGCTTCCTTGACGGGGATGCTCTTCTCCGGAGTTTCTTCATCAGGTGTTGGCGTCCATTCTGCTATGAATTCTGCTAATGCTCGGCTCTGAATAGTTGAGGTACTCTCAAACTTGAGGCCAAAGCTTGACAATTCCAAAGGCCCACTGACAATCCCGCTGCTGCTTCCGGATTTCGCAATATCCTCTTCAACGGAAAGCGAGTGACAACTGTGATCTCATGTGCTTGAAAGTAATGGCGCAGCTTCCTCGAGGCCATGAGAAGGCCGAAAAGCAACTTCTGCACACCAGAGTACCTTGACCTAGCCCCCTGCAGAAGGGAACTAACAAAGTAAACTGGGCGCTGCACCATCTTCTTCTGTTTCTCTTCCTGTGGCTGCGCAGATCCATCCTTGTCGGGACCAGAGCTTGACAGGAAGCCCCTCGCTTGTCATTTGGACTCGCTTGCCGCGTTGTCGGCTCATCATCTGCCTCCCTCTCCGCTACTAACGCAGCACTAACCACTTGATTGGTTGCCGCTAGATATAGCATCAACTTCTCTTGTGGTTTAGGTGCGACAAGTATCGGAGTGGAGGATAAGTATCTCTTCAAGTCCTGTAGCGCAGCCTCCGCTTCCGGAGTCCATTTCATTGGTCCTGCCTTTTTCAAAATTTTGAAAAATGGCAGGGCGCGCTCGGCAGACTTAGAGATGAACCTACTGAGAGGATCAACACAGCCGGCAAGCCTTGGCACATCTTTGACGCGCTTCGGGGCTTCAATCTGCTCGATGGCCTTGATCTTGTCGGGGTTGGCTTCAATCCCCCTCTGGGACACAAAGAACCCAAGAAGCTTGCCGGAAGGAACTCCAAACACGCACTTCTCGGGGTTCAACTTGAGATTGATCTTGCGCAAATTTGCAAATGTCTCGTCCAAATCTTGGATCAAAGTTTCTCTGTCTTTGCTCTTGACCACTATGTCATCCATGTATGCTTCTACATTCCTGCATTTGTGGCTCAAAAGCATGACTGACTACTCGCAAATGTTGAACCAGCATTCTTTTGTCCGAAAGGCATTCGTACAAAGCAAAGACGTGCCACATGGAGTAATGAATGCGGTTTTCTTCATCCTCTTCTCGCCATGAAGATCCGATGGTATCCCGAGTATGCATCAAGAAATGAAAGCAGATCACATCCCGCCGTGGAGTCGCTAATCTGGTCAATGCGCCGCAAGGAAATGGATCTTTGGGACAAGCTTCATTAACATAAGTGAAGTCAATACAAAGCCTCCACTTCCCATTCGCCTTTGTGCACGACTCATCGGATTGGCTAACCACGTTGGATGGAGTACTCCTCTGACGAGGCCCGCTGCTTCCAACTTCTTGATCTCTTCCGCAATGAACTCTTGCCGTTTCCACCGCTTGCTTCGACTCTCGCTTGACGGGCCAAGGTGAGGACGCATGCAGCAAGGTGGTGCTCAATTACTTTCCGGGAACACCGGGTCGATGGTTGCCGAGGAGTCCCGACTAGGGGTGTCCGGACAGCCGGACTATCAATATCCGCCGGACTCCCTGACTCACGTAAGATAGAAGATTGAAGACTCCGCTCGTGTCCGGAAGGTACTTTCCTTGGCGTGGAAGGCAAGCTTGGCAATACGGATACGTAGATCTCCTACCATTGTAACCGACTGTGTAACCCTAGCCTCTCCGGTGTCTATATAAACCGGAGGGCCTTAGTCCTGGGACTAACATACATCTCAACAATCATACCATAGGCTAGCTTCTAGGGTTTAGCCTCCTTGATCTCGTGGTAGATCTACTCTTGTACTACCCATATCATCAATATTAATCAAGCAGACGTAGGGTTTTACCTCCATCGAGAGGGCCCGAACCTGGGTAAAAACATTGTGTCCTCGCCTCTTGTTACCATCCGCCTAGACGCACAGTTCGGGACCCCTATCGGAGATCCGCCGGTTTTGACACCGACATTGGTGCTTTCATTGAGAGTTCCTCGTGTGTCGTCACCGATAGGCTTGATGGCATCTTCAACCATCAACGCTGTCCGGTGAGACTTTTCTCCCGGACAGATCTTCAGATTCGGCGGCTTTGCATCGGGCCAATTCTCTTGGCCATCCGAGTAGATCGAAGCTACGCCCTGGCCGTGTCGATTCGAAGTTTAAACTTCACGGCCGATGACCGCGGAGACTTGATCTTCGACGGACTCGAGCCATCGCTAAGCACGCCAGACTGCGGACGATGTGCATGATCTAGCTCGCCACGGACAAGTGCTTTTGTGGCTACACTCGGATCCGCTTCGGTCACTAGCCCGAGCCGATTGCCCATATCGAGGGCGGTGGATAGACGCCACCGGGGCTTCAACATCCACGGCGATGGAGCGAATACTAATCTTGTCCTCGCGAAACTCGTGATCCCGAGGCGCCGGACTCAACCTCCCGCGCCCTACCAATTAATCCAGATTAGGCGCGGTTGTGGAATTCATCGCCATGACATTTTCCAACACTCGCCTTTTGGCGATATCCTGAATTCATCAAGCATCTCTCGCTATCGAAGAGTCTGGCGGACTATGGCGTGACGGTTGGAGTTCGGACGATGAAGAAATTCAGAGCCCACCCACCACCCACTTTGTAGCCACTGCCGAGGATCTAACCGACATGCTAGACTATGACACCGACGACATCGACGCCATGGACGGCGATGCCGGAGATTTAACAGAACCAGCGCCTGTGGCACTAGAAGGCCACCTCGCCATATGACGATACATGGTGGATACCCAAAGAAGGGAGGGCGAAAAAGCAGCGGAGGCGTAATCTTTAAAGAAGCAGCCCAAACGCCGTCGTCGGCCGCACCGCTCTAAATCCCGCCAAAGCAAGAATGGAGATTCCGCACAGAGACAACAACACTCCACAGCGCCAAGACAATCCCTCTCTGCACGACTCGGTAGCGGGAGGATGCGGAAGCAAGCCCCACGAGAGGGCAGAACGAAGGGGTTGAGGATGATAACTACATGCCTCCCTCTCAAGACAAGCAAGCCTCAACGATGACGAATTCGCTGCACACGAGGATCCCGTCGAACAAGAGCGCTTCAAGCGCAGCTTATCGCCATGGCAAACAGCCTAAAGAAAAAGCAAGCAACAGACTTCAAGCTGATCAGACCTCGCCGCCGATCGATGGACAGAGGTCCTCGCGTCAAGAGTATAAACTCGAACGCCCCTTCAAAAGTTACCTAAGACGCAAGCTGCTCCCCGATTAGAGGAGGAAGCATACATACCTTCATCACCAAGATGACATGGGTGACCGACCACCCCGTGGTCACGACAGAGATGCATTCAGGCCCCACCAAGACCGCACTCGCATCGCTCCAAGAGTACGGGCCAAAAGGAACGCTACGGACTTGCGTAGACATATTGGAGGACAAAGCAAGACAATCTAGATCCATCTATGGATCACGTGGGCCCCACGACCCACGCATTTAATACCGTCGCGCTACGGACATAACGCGGCCGGGCCGAACATAGCGCATAACGCCCTCGAGCTGCGCCGCGATATTGCTCAATACAGGGCGCCAGACACACCGTTATGCTTCATCGATGAAGTAATGGATCATCGATCCCTCAAGGGTTTAAACTCAGAATATTGAATCTTACGATGGCACAACAGACCCCACGGTGTGGATCGAAGATTAACTTCTCCACATCCATATGGCCCGCGGTGACGATCTCCACGCCATCAAATATCTCCCACTCAAGCTTAAAGGACCAGCTCGGCATTGGCTTAACAGCCTGCCCGCAGAGTCAATTGGGTGTTGGGAAGACCTGGAGGCCGCGTTCCTTGATAACTTCCAAGGCACATATGTGCGACCACCGACGCCGATGACCTAAGCCACATTATTCAGCAGACAGACGAATCGCCGCATAATTACGACACGGTTCTTGACGAAGAAAATCAAATCGCCGACCGTCCGGATGCGGAGGCCCTCGCAGCCTTCAAACATAACATCCGGGACGAATGGCTAGCCCGCACTGGGCAGGAAAAGCCGAAATCCATGGCAGCCCTCACATCGTTAATGACCCGCTTTTGTGCGGGAGAGGACAGCTGGCTAGCCCGCAAAGCAACAATCTCCGCAAAAATTCTGGCAGTCCGGACACTAAGGACAACAATGGCAGGTCACGCTAATCAAAAACAAGCGCCGCGCGTGCAGCGCATTTATAAGGAGGATACGGCAGTCAATGCTGGATTCCGAGGCTCCAAACCCGGTCAATGGAAGAAGCCATTTAAAAGAACCACTCTGGGTCCGTCCAATTTGGACCGAATACTCGACCGCTCATGCCAGATACATGGCACCCCCGAAAAGCCAGCTAATTACACCAATAGATATTGTTGGGTGTTCAAGCAGGCTGGCAAGTTAATTGCCAAACACAATGACAAGGGGCTAAATAGCGATGACGAGGAAGAGACCCGCCACGAACAATAGAGAACGAAGGGTTTCCCCCACAAGTGCGGACGGTGAATATGATTTACGCGACCCATATACCCAAGAGGAGAGGAAGCGCGACTACGGACGCCTATGCGATGGAGCTACCGCCCCAAAGTTCAATCCATGGTCCTCCGTCCGATCACTTTCGATCGAAGAGACCATCCGACCAGCATACGCCATGGCGGATTCGCCGCATTGGTCTTAGACCCAATCGCCGATGGATTTCACCTCACAAGAGTCCCGATGGACGGCGGCAGCAGCCTGAACCTACTTTATCGGGATACAAAGGCGCAAAATGGGCATTGACCCATCCAGATTAAACCTACAAAGACAACCTTTAAAGGTGTCATCCTGTGAGTGGAAGCCAACTTTGAGGCTCACCACACCGAAGTGGTCTTCGATCCCCAGATAATTTCCGGTTAAGAATTAATCTTCGATATAGTCCTGCTCAGAAGCGGCTATCATGCCCTCGCTCGGACGAACGCGCTTGAAAATCCAACGCGTGCCGCATTACACATACCTAAAGCTCAAGATGCCAGCCCTCGTGGAGTCATTACGGTCAATGGGAATACGGAACGCCCTCCGAACGGAGGAACATCTGGCGACTCTCGCGCGAAGTCTGAGTAGCCTTCTACGGCAATTCTCGAGTCCGGCAATTAAAAAGCCGGATACATCAAAGCGCGCCTGGAGCAACAAAAACCAAGACCACCCGGCGCGATCAGAGCATGCGTAGCAATGCGGCCCCAACCCTCGCCCGCACATGATCACAAGAATAACACTCCGCGTACATCATTACGCTTTGGAGATACCATGGGCGCAGGGGAGGGGCTCGATCACAAGGGACCAAGAGTGCGGCTCGACCACACCAGGGGCTCACGCGAGCGCCCCCCTTGGTTTTATTTTTATTTTTATCCTTTCTTCTTTTTATGTATACAGGACTCTGTTAATCAGAAGCCTTGTTCGACGGCGCACTTGCCGAACTCACGATGCAAACAGTCAGGGACTAAAGGAGGCCACGGCGAATATTCAGGTGGTCTCAATTACGAGCATTAAATTCAATTACATACACCAAGTCAGCAGCTCATCCTCGAGGGGACATGTTCATTTAGTCCAAATCCTTGCTTATCAAGACTATTTGTATCAGTCCGCTTTATTAGCGACCTTCTTTCATAGATAACGCAGCACTTCCTTTTTGCAAGTACATTACCTTTTCATTGCAATTATGCTACCTTTTATATATGTTCATTATCGACATCTTGCACCCGATACTTTGGTACGGCCGAATACGCCAGGGCTTCGCTCCCCAGATTATGGTGTGATTAAGTCCGAACACTTTCACAAGTGCGGCACCGAACTTATAGCATTATATGAATCAGCTCGAATCATGTCTTGGGTCAATAGTTGGGTTTGCCCGGCTCCCATGTTTGGTTGCCTTACGCCCGCTCGTCGGCTAAGGTAGACTGGAGAACCATCGCGATTGCGCCCGGTTGAGCCGGGTTAACGCCTCGGAGAAAGCTAAACTGACCGGCATGATAAGGCGAGACTGGTCGCTGTTCGAGAGGTTCTTTCGGTCCTTAAAGACTCATGCCGCTCGAGCGAAGTTCGGATGATGTCCGACGAAGGCGTGGATAGCGCCGGATTCGGTCTTCCGAATACCAGGGCTTCGACGAAATTTAAAATTATAGAATTCTATGGCTAAGTGAGAGTGTTCAAGCATTATAAGTCCGGTTGCCTTGTTCGTCGTGTTGAGCGCCTCCTAGATGGACCCAATAATGGGAACAAGAGTGCTCAAGTTTATCACCAACACCCCAAAGACTTGTGGCTTGGGGGTTGAAGCCAACGACTTGCCATCTCTCAGATTTTACAAACGGCCGCACATAAGGTAATATTTTAAATTAAATAAGCGTTGCTCATGACGCATATAAACGAAGTTTTCAGCGCCCAGATAAATACACAATGAAGTTCACTCAAAGATTACATTTCGGGAGCATTCATCGCAATATCGCAGCTCCCTTTAGGACAACTTTATAATACCGCCCGCGTCACGATGCTCCTCGCCCGGCGGCGGATCCGTGAGAAGCATCTCCGCATCCAGTTTGCCCCATTGCACCTTTATGCGGGCAAGGGCCCGACAAGCGCCTTCAATACAGGCGGAGCGCTTGATCACATCCAGCCTGGGGCATGCATCGACCAGCCGCCGACTAGGCCAAATTAGCTGCCAGCATGGCTCGTCCAGCCACACCGGACTATGAGGCCCTTCATGGCCTCCTCGGCTACCTTAGGAGTTCGACCACCTGCTTCACTGGTCGCTTGGGGGCACCGGATGGCCGGCCTCAAAGATACCGAGACCGAAGACCTTCTCCGTCGAGCTCCCTCCTCGCCACGATAGAATGCGGCGGCATCGGGACGACCACGCGGCAGATCCGCAAACGCCTCGAGAGCTCCGAATTCGGGTAAGTATCCGTAATTTACATTAATGTGCTCGCTCTGCAGAAAAAGGCCTTACCCGCCGCTATCTTCTTTATGTCCTCTACCTCCCGAAGGGCCTTCGGGCCTCGGCCTTGGCGGACTTGGCACTTTCGAGCCGAGGCAAGCTCGGACTCTCGAGTCTTGAGTCACGCCCAAACTCTCATGCTTTTCCATGAGAGCCCGGAGCTCTTGCCGAACTTCCGCCACCAGTGCCGCTTGCTTTTTTCGCTCAGCCCATTCCGTGGCGCATTATGCTCGCCATGGACACGGCATCCTTCGTGGCTGCCACCTCGTTAGTGGCCCCGCAATACACATATTATCCTTGTTAATCTTATTTGCAACCAAAACCCTTTTCAGAAGGTACTTATTTAAAGTGGTGTTATTCACCTTCTTTTCCTCGAGCTGCCTCTTGGCATGGCCAAGCTCTTGCTCCGACCGCTCAAGGTCCTTCTTCAGCGCCTCGACCTCCGCACGCGGAGAGGTCAACAGCGCAGCCTGCAAGCCCATATTGACATATTTTTAGAAACCTCACAGATATCTTGTTAGATACTTAGTCCGCTTTTCTTTCCGAACACCGAACTAAGCATCGAGGGCTACTTGTCTATGCGGTATTATATTACATAATTTTAAACTTCTTACCTCAAAGCCTGTTAGAAGGCTGCTGCAGAGCTTGGTCAGCCCGCTCTTGGCGAAGCTGGACCTTCTCAATCACCGCACTCATGATAGTGTGGTGTTCTTCCTCGATGGAAGCGCCCTTAAGCGCCCCAAAGAGGTTATCCGCACCTCTGGTTGGACGGAGGCCGCGGCGCCACGGTCCTGCCCTTCTTCCAAAGGGCGCTTGCGGACTCTGGAACCACTACGGTTCCGGCGTAGAGTCCGCACAAAGTCCGGAGGTCGCCTGACGGCACCTCTGGAGCCTCCTCCCGATGGGTCCCCTCTTGGGATCCCACCTCGGCATCCTCGTCGCCGCGTGGGGTAGAGGCGGTCGGGACGGAATTTACTTCCGACGAGGCCAACGACCCGCTCATCGAGTCGGGAAGATCCTCCCTGGCCGAACTACGGACAGAATGCGGCGTTAGAAGGATACTTCGTGACATGAAAGGTACGGCATATAGATGATCTGAATACTTACGATCCGGCCGGATGCCTGGCCCTTGGAGGCCATTCATCCTCGCCAACGCTGATGTTGGCGAAACTGTCCGGGGGGGATAGTTCTCCCCCTCTTGGACCCTTCGGCCGCCCCGATTGGGGAAGCCTTCCTCTTCTTCTCTCCCTCCTCTGGGAGAGAGTACTCCTCCTCCTCCTCCTCGTCTTCGGGGGAGGAGTCCTCGTTGTCGTCAGACGCCTGATTACGGGAACTCTTTCGAGTCCCCGTGGCCACCTTCTTGGCCTTCTTCCCCGGCACCACGTGCGGTGCTGGCACCAGCAGCCCTGCTAGGCGAGCATCCACTGGTTCTTCTGGCATGGGAGCCGGGCTGATGAGCAGCTCGGCCTTCTCCATCCATTCCTGTCAAAGGAAAAGGCAGATTAAAAACCTCGCTAGAGTCAATCTAATTACCACAAGTGTCCCGTAATGGGGTCGAATCACTTACCTCGTCAGTCGGAGACTGCGAGCTGAATCCGCGGTCTTCGGTCGCGGATGCGGGGGCTTCGGCGCCCTTGAACAGCACCCTCCGTGCACCTTCGTGTTGTATCAAGAGCCCGCTCAACGTCTGGTGTTGTTCCGGATTAAACTCCCACAAATTGAATGCCCGTTTGGCATGGGAGAATCCACGGAGGAGCATGACTTGGACCACATCGACAAGCCGGAGCCTATTGCTCACCATCTTCTTGATGCAGGCTCGGAGTCCCGTCACCTCCACCGGATCACCCCACTGCAAGCCCTTCTCTTTCCAGGAGGTGAGCTGCGTGGGGATTCCAGATCTAAATTGGGGCCGCCACCATGTAGGCTTGCGCGGCTCGGTGATGTAGAACCACCCCGATTGCCACCCCTTGACGGAGTCCATGAAGGTCCCTTCTAGCTAAGGGACGTTGGGCAGCTGCCCAACATGGCGCTCCAAGATTCCGCTTATGCCCCTTCACAACCTTCGCTTGACGTTGAAGGTCTTGAGCCACAGCGAAGTGGGGCGGATGCGAGAAAGGCCTCGCACACGATGATAAACGCCGAGATGTTGAGGATGAAGTTGGCGCCAGATCGTGGAAATCCAGGCAAGTAAAACATGAGCCCCTGGACGAATGGATGGAGCGGAAAGCCCAGTCTGCGGAGGAAGTGGGAAGGAAGACGACCTCTCATGAGGCCCAGGGTAGGGATGAGCTGCCCGCGTCCGGGCAGCCGGCGCGCGATATCGCTGGAAAGGTATCCGGCGTCGCGCAGCTTGGTGATGTCCTCCTCCTTAGTGGTGGAGGCCATCCATTTACCTCCCGCTCCGGACATGTTCGGAGGTGAGATGCGCGAGCTTGGGCGTTGGAGCTTGAGTTCGCAGGGATGGATAAGCAAAGGAGGAAGAAGACGTAGGTGAGAAGGTAAATCCTTATCCCTTATATATAGGCGGACAAAACTATGCGTCCCTCACCGGCCCGGTAAAACTCGCTTATCTCCCAAGTGCCACCATCAACGGCGCGGTTGGGTTACCCACACATGTATTGATGAGAATCCCGGAATAAGGGGAACACTATCTCTGCTTCGACAAGACGTGCCAAGGAAACCGCTTCGCTAAACGTGCTCAGGTGGAATAGTAAGAAACGATTCAAACGAGGGCTTGGCTGTGGCGTGATGTCACGCCGCATAATACGTCAGCAGATTGAGCTAAGTGTATATTTTATTCTCTCTACGTTGGAATGTGGAATTTATTTTGCAGAGCCGGACACTATCCTAGTGTTCATTATCTTCTCCGGATTATTCAAGGGAGGAACCCGCCTTGCAATGCCGAAACATTATGCACGCCGGACTTATCGTCATTGAAGACTGGTTCAGGGCTACCGAGGAGTCTCGACTAGGGGTGTCCGGACAGCCGGACTATCAATATCCGCCGGACTCCTGCATCACGAAGATAGAAGATTGAAGACTCGGCTCGTGTCCCGGAAGGTACTTTCCTTGGCGTGGAAGGCAAGCTTGGCAATACGGATACGTAGATCTCCTACCATTGTAACCGACTCTGTGTAACCCTAGCCTCTCCGGTGTCTATATAAACCGGAGGGCCTTAGTCCTTAGGACGAACATACATCTCAACAATCATACCATAGGCTAGCTTCTAGGGTTTAGCCTCCTTGATCTCGTGGTAGATCTACTCTTGTACTACCCATATCATCAATATTAATCAAGCAGGACATAGGGTTTTACCTCCATCGAGAGGGCCCGAACCTGGGTAAAAACATTGTGTCCCTCGTCTCTTGTTACCATCCGCCTAGACGCACAGTTCGGGACCCCCTACCAGAGATCCGCCGGTTTTGACACCGACAGTTGCCATGCAAACACATCGACATTCGCCCGCAGGAAAGCAACGAGCGCGCTTTCCTATTTAGGGTCAAGCGTGGCACTGATGGTGAAGGTACCACCAGTGCCGTCCTCCTTGGCGGTCACTTTCTTAGTCTTAGGTGACGCTGTCTTTGCCTTCTTGCACTTGCCGGTGGAGCTCGATGGTGCGTCCTCGACGGTAGCGCAGCACTCCGAAGAGGTGCGCTTGCCGGAGTGGGCATCAGAGCTACTCTTGCCGGACTTGGTCTTCTTCTTCCCCCCGGGAGCTTCAGCGGCAAGTGATTTGCATTCTACTGCAGCTGCTGCTTCCCGGTAGATCTTGTCGGTACAGATAAGTGCATCTTTCTTGTTGCCGGGGACAGAAATGGCACTTATCGGACCGGGCATCTTGAGCACGTTGTAAGCATAATGAGATGCTTCCATGAACTTGGCGAGCGCTGGACGGCCGAGTATCCCATTGTAGGGCAATGGGAAATCAGCAACGTCAAACGTGACCTTTTCTGTCCTGAAGTTCAGCTCGCTGCCAAATGTCACTGGCAGTGTGATCTTCCCCTTCGGCTTGCTCCTTCCCGGGTTGATTCCTTGGAAAGTACCAGTCTCTTCGAGCTCGCTGTCGGGGATCTGGAGCTTCTTGAGCACCGCGGAGGAAATCAGATTTAGGTCGGCCCCGCCGTCAACCAACATCTTTGTGACCTTGAGGTTGCGGATGGTTGGCGAAACCAACATCGGCAAGCACCCGACCACAGTGATGCGATCAGGGTGATCCTCAACATCAAAGATGATGGGCGTGTTGGACCACTTCAGGGGCTTGCGTGATTCAACTGATGGTTCTGCTGCATTTACTTCCCGCACCCACTGTTTGAGTTGGCGGTGCTAGGTGTGCAGAGAAGCACCGCCGTCAACGCACAAAACCTCTGTTGCCTTCTGAAACTCCTGCTCGTCGGTCTCATCCTCCTCCATCTCATCATCTTCATCTTCGTCTTCGTCCTTGTCGCGGCCGCGGGGAGGCCTGTCTCCTTGCCGCTGCTTGGCCTTGCCGCGGCGCCCTCCCCGGGCGGGACGCTTCTTGCCGGATCCTCCGCCACCCTCCTGGGCCTTCTCCTTGTCGCGGCGCTCATATTCAGCTTTCTGTAGCTCTACAAGCTGCTCAACCTTCTTGCATGCCTGAAGATTGTGGCCCTTGGTGCGGTGGATCTTGCAGTACTGCTTGCCGGAGCCGTCCTGCTTGTCGGCGGCCACCACGGCCTCGCCGGAGTCACCAGTTTTGGCCTTCTCGGTGCCACCTCCGTTGCCGGACTGCTTGACGACTAGCACGTCCTTAGCTTTCCTCTTTCTGTTATTCCGCCTCTGGTTCTTCTTTGCCGGAGGGGCGTCCTCACTGTCAGATCCTTCTGCTCCTGCGTTCTCTCCGGGGAGTTTCCTCCCCTCTTGAAAGATGTGCACACTTGTCGGCCGAGCATATAGCTCGCCGACATCTCTGATTTTGCACATCGCCATCTCTTCCCTCATCCGCGGTTGCGACGTTTCGATGGAACGCGCCGATAACATGGCGGGTGGACGTCTCGGGATGTTGCGCCGCACTGGCTGAATCTCTGTATGTACTTGCGCAGGGTTCTCCTTCTTTCGGGCGGCAGATGAAGATCGCTCTCCTGGCCATGGGGTTTGTGGTCACCGTGAAGGCGCCGACAAACCGATGGCACAGTCCGCCCACGAAGAGATGGAGTTGTCCGCAAGTGCATGAGCCAAGATCGGCGTTGGGCTTGAGCACCAGCCGGAAGTAGTTGGCGAGGATCTTCTCGTCGCGCTTCGCAGCTCAGACCGCTATGGTGTAGACGCCGAGGAACTCGACGGATGTATCCCGCCATCGCATTTCTCGCACGCGTCTGGTTTGAAGTTCTGGTATCGCCATCGACCTGCCGCAGCTCACGGGTGAACGCAGGGCAACCTATCACAGACGGCAAGTCGCTGGCCTTCGGGCGCATGCATATCAACAGTGGGCCCAAGGCTGATCGGTCGACGTCGCGCTTTCTCCGACGCTCGATGCGAGTACGAGCATCTTCTTGTCGTCGTTCTTGGAGAATTTGGCGTTGATCGCGGCGAGCTCGCGGGTCCGACGATGCGGTGGAGTCGGTGTCGAGGTTGGCCCGGCGAGTCGGCAATCTTGGCCTTCGGGCGGGAGTGCACGGTGGTGGCTTTTGGTGGTCTTGTCGGCGTCGGCTTGCGCTGGGCGCCTTGCCGGGCTTCGATGTGCTCGGTTGCGGGGCTTGTCGCCGTTAAGCGGCCGATGTGGCTCGATGGTGGCCCTCGATCGTCGATCTAGTCTGGCGCTGGAGGGTAATCTAGAAGCAGCTAGGCTCGGGCCAGCGCTTCCTCTGGAG
Organism: Aegilops speltoides; assembly: GCA_021437245.1. NCBI lineage: Eukaryota > Viridiplantae > Streptophyta > Magnoliopsida > Poales > Poaceae > Aegilops > Aegilops speltoides. The sequence goes on from CM038145.1 coordinate 184,692,701, forward strand.
TCTTGGGTGGTGGCGGCGAACGACGCGAGGAGCGAGATATGCTCAGACTTCTAACCGTGTTAGAAGGAGCAACATCCCGTCTAGGTGATCGTACCGCGCACGTGCCAACATGCTGACGTGCATGTTGGCCTTGAGCGTCCCGCGATCCACCAGCTCGGCCTTGCTCCAACGCGAGTACGGTGCTAGGAACACCATGGCATTGTCGATCCTGCACCTCCTGGGAGGGGTGCGGTGTATGTACAGATGCCGGCTTATGGGCCTTGTCCTTGGACCCGTGACGACGTGAGTCCCCGGCGGCGCTTCGCTCCTCCGCGGCGTCTACCCCACCGCCCGCTTGTTCGGGGCGGTGGGATCGACGTGGACGGAGCGGCCACCTCCAAGTCTTCTTCTTGGTGGCTTGTCGATGAAGATGTTGATGTGGCGCCAAGATCGGATCAGTTCGCGCAACCTCGACGCTACCGGGCGCGCCAAAGATGTCGTGGGAACGAGCACCTATGGGGCAGGGCCCTTTTCGTCCGGCAGGAGCGGAGGACGACGAAGAGCGATCGAGGTAAAGCATGCAAGGATTTTACCCGGCTTCGAGCTCTTCGAGAGATAAAACTCCCGCCGCTTTGTGTTTCTATTTCGTTCTTGCTCGAAAGCGTGGTTGTGTTGTAGTTTCGAACGAGTCAAACCCTTCTACGTGCGCATGGGCCTCCTTTTATAGTCTAAAGGGTCACCGGTGTGGCAACGCAGAGAGGGTAAAAAGAAAAAGAGGGGTTGGTACAACCGCTATCAACAAAGGCCCCCTACCTAAATCGTGGCGGGGGACAAGGGCATTTAACGCCCGTCCGGTTGCCCAAACAAAGGCAGAAACGACCGTTAGGGCGCCACCGATCGCCACGATGGCCTTCTCATCATCTCCACTTGCCACCGCACCGCTTGGTTGCACTGACTACCGCCACGCACGCCGAACGACCCTACGGCGACATCGCCGTCGGATCTTGTTGAGGCGTACAGAGTGGTGGCCGCCACATAAGCGCCTTGTCATGGTCGCTATCTTGTCGCCACATAAGCACGTATAGGAATGGCGGGATCTTGGCGGACGCCCGGCAAGCCTTGCCGCTGACGCCATGATCGCCGTGCACAAGTTCGGGATACTAAGGTACCCCTACTTTAGTACACCAACAGTTGATGAAGATGATTCACACTCATAACTCCTAATAGTTCTACTCGTCACACTCCGGTCAATCTAACATAAGCAAACAATAGTAACCACACATAAGCAATCACTCAAAAAATCGGAAAGAACGAATAAAGCAATTCGGAAAACTTCAAAACCAAGCAAATAACTCTTGCAACAGAAAACAATTTCTAATAGTACCAAAATTAAGTGAATTTGGCCTTATCAGAAAGTTGAGGTCAAGAGCTTCGATTTGCAAAAGGAATCGACTAAATTGGGGTTATAAAACTCAAGTTACAATCAAACGAAGTTTGAATACAAAACTGTTTGAATAACAAATCTTAAACTTTGAAAACATGTTTAAGTTGATTATATGGGTAGACGGGATCATAACGAAGAAGTGGGCGTTGGTTTCGTTAGATTTGGATAAACGGTGTAAAAGTTGTGGCCGTTTGAAAAACAAGGATTCATCTGTAAGAAAAGAATTCACAGATAGGTCCCTGGCCGGAATTAAAAAGAAAAAGAAAAAACCTATCGAGCGAACGCTCACTACTGAAACATATGCGACGGAAACCATTCGCTACAGATCCTAACTAGCGAACGTCCACTAACTAACTTAACTGAATAATAAAACCGTTCTAATAATATAAAACCAATTAAAAGAAAGAAAACCGAGCGGTTTTATTGAATTTTACCGGCTAGGGCAAATAAACCGGTGGCGGCGGCGGTTTCCGGCGAAGTGCGGCGACGAGGCGGTTTTCGACGGGGAGACGGCTCCGGGGTCGGCGGCGAGGGCAGAGATAGCAAGATGATGGCGTGGGCGGCGGAGTTTGAGGTGCGGGCTGTGGCATGCGGCGCTATGGCGGCGGAGCTCGTCGACGGCGGGGATGGCGAGATGCGATAGCGGGAGGCGCGAAGCGAGGAGAGAGGGGGGGTCTGGGGAACCGGGATTTATAGGAGGGGAGGGGGCGACGGTGGCTTGTGGAAGGGGCCAGGCGGACGCGGAGTTCGGTCGGGACACGACCGTCGAGGCGGCGGCGGTCGCGGCAGCGTGCCCGAGCAGGATTCCCGCTTGGGGAAGGAGACGGCGGCGGCGGGCGCTGGGCTAGGCCTTGGCCTAGCAGGAGCTGGGCCGGCCCAGTTCGGCGGAGGAAAGTTTTTTTAAAACATTTTTTAAAATACATACAAACAAAATTAAACAAAAGAAATAGAAATATTATATAGGTATATAATGTATCAAAATTTGCAGAAAAAGATTTTCTACAACATGAACATTATTCTAGCTTTAAATAAAATCTAGAAAAAATCAAATAATCCGAACAGTGCTACTGCTCTAGTAAAATCCACTAAAATCATTTTTAAAAAAATACCAAAATGATTTCAAATTTATATCTCTCCATTTTTCTGATGTAGGGAATCATGTTACCCTAATTTGTGTATATTTTATTTTTGGAGAAAAATAATTTGAATAAAACCCAAATAACTCCAAATTTGAAAATAATTTCAAAGGGACTTTCAATTTGATCCCTTTAAACTTCTAACTCATATTTCATATGTTTTGAAGAAGTCATTTTATCTTCCCTCATGAAAATCATTGAGTTGCTTAAAGTTCTCTGAATTTGAAATATTTTCAAATGAAATTCAAATATTTTCAACACCCCTTTTCATTTAAAAAAATTGGATGACGTCATGTCATCTTCTCTCTAGGGTTTTGTATTTGAAAAGAATTTGGATTCATGGAGATAAAAAATGCAAGACGAAAGTTTGGGAAAGTCCTTTTATTCCCTCTCATTTAACTTTCAGAAGTTTCAAAAGTCACTCAACTTCAAACAATCAATCAATCAATCAAATCTATCTATTTAATATAACATTCCAAAATTTAGAATTTTGGGGTGTTACACCAGCACCATCTCCTCTCAAACCCTAGTTCATCTGTTGTATCCAATCTTTGTACCCAAACCTCACATTGGTACCTGTGGGTTACTAGTAGTGTTGATTACTCCTTGTAGTTTATGCTAATTGGTTTATTTGGTGGAAGATCATATGTTCAGATCCTTAATGCATATTAATACTCCTCTGATCATGAACATGAATATGCTTTGTGAGTAGTTATGTTTGTTCCTGAGGACATGGGTGAAGTCTTGCTATTAGTAGTCATGCGAATTTGGTATTCGTTCGATATTTTGATGAGATGTATGCTGTCTCTCCTCTAGTGGTGTTTTGTGAACGTCGACTACATGAAACTTCACCATTATTTGGGCCTAGAGGAAGGCATTGGGAGTAATAAGTAGATGATGGGTTGCTAGAGTGACAAAATCTTAAACCCTAGTTTATGCATTGCTTCGTAAGGGGCTGATTTGGATCCACTAGTTTCATGCTATGGTTAGGTTTACATTAATACTTCTTTTGTAGTTGCGGATGCTTGCAATAGGGGTTAATCATAAGTGGGATGCTTGTCCAAGAAATGGTAGTACCCAAGCACCGGTCCACCCACATATCAAATTATCAAAGTAACGAACGCGAATCATATGAGCGTAATGAAACTAGCTTGACGATAATTCCCATGTGTCCTCGGGAGCATTTTTCTCATTATAAGAAATTGTCCAGGCTTGTCCTTTGCTACAAACGGGATTGGCCATCTTGCTGCACCTTATTTACTTTCATTGCTTGTTACCCGTTACAAATTATCTTATCGCAAAACTATCTGTTACCTACAATTTTAGAGCTTGCAGAGAATACCTTACTAAAAACTGCTTGTCATTTCCCTCTGCTGCTCGTTGGGTTCGACACTCTTACTTATCGAAAGGACTACGATAGATCCCCTATACTTGTGGGTCATTAATATTCTTTTCTGGCGCCGTTGCTAGGGAGTAAAGCGCCTTTGGTGAGTGGAACTTGGTAAGGAAATATTTATATAGTGTGCTGAAATTTTCTGCCACTTGTTACTATGGAAACTAATCCTTTGAGGGGCTTGTTCGGGGCATCTTCGCCCCGACTAGTAGAGCAAAGAGTTGCTCCTCAACGTACTGAACCTACTGAAAATATTTACTTTGAGATTCCTTCGGGTATGATAGAGAAACTGCTAGCTAATCCCTTTGCAGGAGATGGAACATTGCATCCCGATTTACACCTTATCTATGTGGATGAAGTTTGTGGATTTTTGAAGCTTGCAGGTATTCCCGATGATGTTGTCAAGAGGAAGGTCTTCCCTTTATCTTTGAAGGTATATGCATTGACATGGTATAGGCTATGTGATGATACAGGATCTTGGGACTATAAATGATTGAAATTGGAATTTCACCAGAAGTTCTATCCTATGCATGTTGTTCATCGTGATCGTAATTTCATATATAATTTTTGGCCTCGCGAAGGAGAAAGCATCGCTCAACCTTGGGGTGGCTTAAGTCAATGCTATATTCATGCCCCAATCATGAGCTCTCAAGAGAAATGATTATTCAAAAAATTTATGCTCGGCTTTCTCTCAATGATCGCACCATGCTAGATACTTCTTGTGCTCGCTCTTATATGCTGAAGACTATTGAATTCAAGTGGGATTTATTGGAAAGAATTAAACGCAACTCTGAAGATTGGGGTTCCGACGATGGTAAGGAGTCAGGTATGACACCTAAGTTTGACTGTGTTAAATCTTTTATGGATACCGATGCTTTTCGTGGATTTAGTGCTAAATATGGACTTGACTCTGAGATAGTAGCTTCTTTCTGTGAATCTTTTGCTACTCACGTTGATCTCCCTAAGGAGAAGTGGTTTAAATATAATTCTCCCATTGAAGTAAAAGTAGTTGCACCTGTTACAGTTGAAGAAAAGATTATCACTTATAATGATCCTATTGTTCCCACTACTTATGTTGATAAACCACCTTTCCTTGTTAGGATAAAGGATCATGCTAAAGCTTAAACTATGGTCCGTAAAAGTAATACTAGAACATATACACCTCCTGAGCAAGTTAAAGTTGAACCTAGTATTGCTATGGTTAAAGATCTCTTGGCTGGTAATATAGATGGGCATGTTATTTACTTCTGTGAGGAAGTTGCCAATATTGCTAAACCCGATGCTAAGATACATAGACCTATTGTAGGCATGCTTGTTATTTCTGTTAAAATAGGAGATCACTGTTGTCATGGCTTATGTGATATGGGTGCTAGTGCCAGTGCAATACATGTTTCCTTGTATAATGAAATTATGCATGATATCGCACCCGCTGAGTTGGAAGATATTGATGTTATTATTAAACTTGCCAATAGAGATACTATTTCACCAGTTGGGATTGTTAGAGATGTTGAAGTGTTGTGTGGGAAAGTTAAATACCCTGCTGATTTTCTTGTTCTTGGTTCCCCACAAGATAGCTTGTGTCCCATTATATTTGGCAGACCCTTCTTGAATACTATTAATGCGAGAATAGATTGCAAAAAGGATGTTGTTACGATTGGCTTAGGAGATATGTCTCATGAGTTTAATTTTGCCAAATTTCGTAGACAACCCCATGATAAAGAATTGCCTAGTAAAGATGAAATAATTGGTCTTGCTTCTATTGCCATGCCACCTACTGATCTGTTAGAACATTATTTGGTAGACCATGAAAATGATATGTTTATGAAAGATAGAAGGGAGATAGATGAAGTATTTTTTCAACAGGGTCCTATTCTGAAACACAACTTGCCTATTAAAATCCTAGGGGATCCCCCTCCACCCAAGGGTGATCCCGTGTTTGAGCTTAAACCATTACCTGATACTCTTAAATATGCTTATCTTGATGAAAAGAAGATATATCCTGTTATTATTAGTGCTAACCTTTTAGAGCGGGAAGAGGAAAGATTATTGAAAACTCTGAAGAAGCATCGTTCTGCTATTGGATATACTCTTGATGATCTTAAGGGCATTAGTCCCACTCTATGCCAACACAAAATTAAATTGGATGAAGACGCCAAACCAGTTAGAGATCATCAACGACGTTTAAATCCTAAGATGAAAGAAGTGGTAAGAAAGGAGATACTAAAGCTCCTTGAGGTAGGTATAATTTATCCTATTGCTGATAGTGATTGGGTAAGTCATATCCATTGTGTCCCTAAGAAGGGAGGTATTACTGTGGTCCCTAATGATAAAGATGAATTGATCCCGCAAAGAATTATTACAGGTTATAGGATGGTAACTGATTTTCGTAAATTAAATAAAGCTACTAAGAAAGATCATTACCCCTTACCTTTTATTGATCAAATGCTACAAAGACTATCCAAACATACACATTTCTGCTTTCTAGATGGTTATTCTGGTTTCTCTCAAATACCTGTGTTCACGGATGATCAATCAAAAACTACTTTTACTTGCCCTTTCGATACGTTTGCTTATAGACATATGCCTTTTGGTTTATGTAATGCACCTGCTACCTTTCAAAGATGCATGATGGCTATATTCTCTGACTTATGTGAAAAGATTTGTGAGGTGTTCATGGATGGTTTCTCCGTTTATGGATCCTCTTTTGATGATTGCTTGAGCAACCTTGATCGAGTTTTGCAGAGATGCAAAGACACTAGTCTTGTCTTGAATTGGGAGAAGTGCCACTTTATGGTTAATGAAGGCATTGTCTTGGGGCATAAAATTTCTGAAATAGGTATTGAAGTTGATAAAGCTAAAGATGATGCTATTGAAAAGATGCCGTGTCCCAAGAATATTAAAGGTATATGAAGTTTCCTTGGTCATGCCAGTTTTATAGGAGGTTCATTAAGGACTTTTCTAAAATCTCTAGGCCTCTGACTAATTTATTGCAAAAAGATATCCCTTTTGTCTTCGATGATGATTGTGTAGAAGCATTTGAAATACTTAAGAAAGCTTTGATCTCTGCACCTATTGTTCAGCCACCTGATTGGAACCTACCCTTTGAAATTATGTGTGATGCTAGCGATTATGCTGTAGGTGTTGTTCTAGGGCAAAGAGTTGATAAGAAATTAAATGTTATTCAATATGCTAGTAAAACTCTAGACACTGCCCAGAGAAATTATGCTACCACTGAAAAGGAATTCTTAGCAGTTGTATTTGCATGTGATAAGTTCAGGCCTTATATTGATGACTCTAAAGTACCTATTCACACTAATCACGCTACAATTAAATGTCTTATCGAAAAGAAAGATGCTAAACCTAGACTTATTAAATGGGTTCTCTTGCTCCAAGAATTTGACTTGCATATTATTGATAGAAAGGGAGCCGAGAACCCCATTGCAGACAACTTGTCTAGATTAGAGAACGTTCTTGATGACCTGCTACCTATAGATGATAGCATTCCTAATGAACAATTAGCAGTCATTAATGCTTCTCGTACTGCTCCATGGTATGCTGATTATGCTAATTACATTGTTGCTAAATTTATACCACCTAGTTTCACATACCAACAAAAGAAAAAGTTCTTTTATGATTTAAGACATTACTTTTGGGATGACCCACATCTTTATAAAGAAAGAGTAGATGGTGTTATTAGACGTTGTGTACCTGAGCATGAACAGGAACAGATCCTACGCAAGTGTCACTCCGAACCATATGGAGGACACCACGCTGGAGATAGAACTGCACATAAAGTATTGCAATCCGGTTTTTATTGGCCTACTCTCTTCAAAGATGCCCGTAAGTTTGTCTTGTCTTGTGATGAATGTCAAAGAATTGGTAATATTAGTAGACGTCAAGAAATGCCTATGAACTATTCTCTTGTTATTGTACCATTTGATGTTTGGGGCTTTGATTATATGGGACCTTTTCCTACCTCTAATGGATATACACATATTTTAGTTGTTGTTGATTACGTTACTAAGTGGGTAGAAGCTATTCCAACTAGTAGTGTTGATCATAACACTTCTATTAAGATGCTTAAAGAAGTTTTTTTTCCAAGGTTTGGAGTCCCTAGATATCACATGACTGATGGTGGTTAACATTTTATTCATGGTGCTTTTCGTGAAATGCTTGCTAAGTATGATGTTAATCATAGAATTGCATCTCCTTATCACCCACAGTCTAGTGGTCAAGTAGAGTTGAGTAATAGAGACCTCAAATTAATTTCGCAAAAGACTGTTAATAGATCTAGAAAGAATTGGTCCAAGAAACTTGATGATGCACTACGGGCCTATAGAACTACATATAAGAATCCTATGGGTATGTCTCCATATAAAATGGTTTATGGAAAATCATGTCACTTACCTCTCGAACTAGAACATAAGGCATATTGGGCTATTAAAGAGCTCAATTATGATTTCAAACTTGCCGGTGAGAAGAGGTTATTTGACATTAGCTCACTTGATGAATGGAGAACCCAAGCATATGTGAATGCCAAACTGTTTAAAGAAATAGTTAAAAGATGGCATGTGGGTGATTATGTGTTGCTATTCAACTCTCGTTTAAGATTTTTTGCAGGAAAACTTCTCTCTAAATGGGAAGGTCCTTACGTTATCGAGGATGTCTATCGTTCTGGTGCCATAAAAATCAACAACTTCAAAGGCACAAATCCGAAGGTGGTGAACGGTCAAAGAATCAAACATTATATCTCAGGTAATACGATAAATGTTGAAAGTAATATTATTGAAACCGTGACCCCGGAGGAATACATATGAGACACTTTCCAGAATGTTTCAGACTCCGAGAAGGAATAGGTATGTGGTACGGTAAGTAAACCGACTCCAAAACAGTTCTCTTGGCAATTTTTCTCCGTTTTGGAATATTTAAGAATTTAGGAAAATAAGTAGTCCGGGAAGGACACGAGGCCTCCACGAGGGTGGAGGGCGTGCCCACCCTTACCGGGCGCGCCCCCTACCTCGTGGGCACCTTGTGTGCCCTCTGGATTCTGTTTTCTTGCACATTACTTCTTTTGGTCGGTAAAAATTCATTATATAATCTCCCGAAGGTTTTGACCACCGTATCACGCAAACATATTCGGTCTTTGTTTTGAGTTGTTTCTGCCGCAGATTAGAGTAATATGTCATCCCAGGATTCGGAGGGAGAAAGCTACGTGGCTGATTACCTTGCAGACCCTAAGGTCTACGGGGACTTGGATCATTGTGGTTGGACCACTGAGGAAGAAGAAGACTACGAGCCTAAGGAAAAGGAGGAGACTAGCTCAGACGAAGATGAAGTCCCGTTACCTCAACCAGGGGATATGCATGTGGAGTTAAAAAAGTCAAGCCTCCTTGATAAGGCAAAGAAACCCAAGATCGAGTTTATCCCTTTTTGTCTCTTGCAGGAAAACAAATAGGAGCTATGCAAAAGGATATTAAGCCTTGAGTAGGAGATCGATGATCTAAGGGAGCAAAATTCCATTCTCAAGCGCATATTAATGAAGAAGCCTACATCATCACCACCTTCTTCACCACCCCCGAGGACATAATCACATGGGTATGGGCACTCCCTTGGCAACTGCCAAGCTTGGGGGAGGTGCCCCGGTATCTTATCACCATCACACTCCTATCTTTACCGTTTTACTTAGTTCGATCCTTTCGGTAATATCTAGATCTAGTAGAATAAAGTTTTGGTATGAATTAGTTTTGAGTTTTGCTTTGTGATACCTCTATGTAATCGAGTCCGTGAGCTATATATAATAAAGATTAGTGTTGAGTCAAGGGCTTTGCTATCTTGCTATGATCTTGAGAAAATAGAAAGAAAAAATATATAAAAGAATTCATATTGATCTTATGGATAGTAATGACTTCACATATAAAAAGTATGAGGCTTAAAAGTTGTTGAGAGTTGACAAACATAGTTTTGGTCATCGTTGCATTTAATAGGAAGTAATAAAGAAAGAGAGGTTTTCACATATAAATATACTATTGCCGGGGGGAACTACCCGCCACGAACACCTATGGGACCGGAGCCCCTTGTGTGTGCGGTACGAGGGCGGAGGGAGCACGGAGAGCAGATCGTGGCGAGCACGCGGGCGGTTTTTACCCAGGTTCGGGCCGCGATGGACGCGTAAAACCCTACTCCTGCTTTGATTGTATTGAGCTCGGGAGCTTGAAGAGCTACAGTAGCAGCTACACCGAGCGCGAGAGTTACTAAGGTTTCGAGCCGACCGAACCGAACCGAACCCCCTCCACGTTGTGCATGGGCCTCCTTTTATAGTGCAAGGGGTCACCGACAGGTGTCAACGTAGGAGAAAGGGGTAAAAATGTAAAAGAGGTGGTAGTTGGAACAGTGCGGGAACAATGGAGCTACAGGTCGAACAAAGTGGTTGCTACCTACTTTGTGATGGGGACAAGGGCATTTAATGCCGTCGCCGTCGACCCCAAAAGCCCGCCCTTGTGTCTCCGTCGCCACGGGCGATGGATCCACCACCGTGAAGTGCCACCGTGTCCCCAGGCTGCACTGACCATCCGCCACGCGTCCTCGAAAGGCCCTGTAGGCGACGCGTGGCCGATGAGCTGGAGCGCGGGCACACAGCGCAATCCTCCCGGCAAGCACCTTGCCGGGGGCTTGACCTTGTCGGACCCGGGAGCTTGCCGGGCTCTGTAACTTGTCGCTCCCCGGGCCCTCGCCGGGACGCATACAGCGCCGAGGCGTGTCTTCTATGATGTAATCTTCTAGTCTTCTGGCGAGCTCCTCTTGCGGGGCCTTGCGTGAGTGATGTAACCTTGAGCTCGAGCGGCCTTCCGGCAAACTCCGCTTGCCGGGGTCTCGATCTTCTGTCTTGTATACTTCGTCTTTGAATAGTTTGACATGGAGCAGGAAGGTCTTCGGCGAGCACGTGGTAAACCCTGCCGCGTGAAGCTGCAACCGCCCGTGCACAAGTTGGGGTCTTGAGGTACCCCTACCTTAGTACACCGACAGAGCCCCCGGGCTGGGCCACACACGGTGCCGAAGCGCTGTTGGGCCAGCCCATAACAGTCACGGGCACACGCGCCCACGCGCCGAATCCACTTCGCGATCGCCAGATCCCCCAGAGCAGCACGCGTCGATTGCGGCGTCGTGGGATGGGACGTGCCCACGTTCTTTTAATGGAAAAGCGAACGCCCACTTCCCCATAAAAGCAGAGGAAGCAGAACGGTTCCCCCTTTGCTTTCATTGCATCCTCTTCCTCTTCGAGAGATCCCTTTGCGCCCGCCCCACATCTCCTCCGCCGTCTCTTGCGTCTGCGGGCGCCGCCGACTCTTCGTCCTCCTTCCTCGCCGCCTCCGCCATGGCCCCAAGACCGGGAAGGGAAGGCGGAGAAGACCAAGAAGGGGAAATCTGAGCGGCGGCGAAGCTTCGCCTTGCCGCGAAGCGAATGTCGTCTTCTCGCCCTGCTCGGCCTTGGAACTCTGGAACAAATATTACCTGTACGGGCCAAGAAGACCAAGGCGCATCCTCGGACGAGCTTATCCGCCGCTGCTAAGGACAACTATCCCGGGGTACTATTTCTTCGCAGCCTTCTTCCATTGCGGTCTTTGTCCCCTTTTTCCAATTTCTTCTGCGACATTATGCACACATACGGCTTCCACCTTCTTGACTTCACCCCAACGCCATCCTCACAATGGCGGTTTCGCACACATGTGCGAAAACTTCATAGGAATACACCCAAACGTAGCGCTGTTTAGGCACTTCTTCACTCCTAGAGCAGAGGCGGCGCCCCCTCTCCGGAGGAATTTCTTGGTTTTTCGTGCGAACATGAAGGAGTCAGACTTGCCGGGAGCTCCGGCAAGTGGGAGGAGGGCGTCTTGACCGGTGCTGGATCGTTGAGGACGCGCCAGCCCTTCACCGCGCCAAGACAATGCCCATCGTCTTGGCAGAGATTGGAGCGAGCTGGATTCGACGATATCAAGCTCGACGTCGCCCTCATTCGGATTCTTCGTCTTCGGATGGCAAAGCTGTCCGTTGCGTAAGTAAGCGCGAGACTTCCTCCGCCGCCAGACGCCCTCTCCAAGACAGAAAAGGCCGACTGGGAGTACGGCAGCATACAGGGATATAATGAGGCTGCGCCCGGCTGAACTTCAATTTCACGACGCTGGAGCTGAAGGGGATGGTCCGGGAACTCTTTAAATATGACCCGGCCCACCCAGAGTGGTTCAGACCTCCCCGGGGAGTGGTGCCCCTCTGCAACAGCACAGCACGGGATCGTCTTTGCGCCATGATGCCCGCGTGTGATTCGCACGGCGTGGACCGCACGTGGATTCCGACCAGTCCATCAGACATCCTCAGCTTCTTCGACAACCTTGTAGAGGTGGCGAAGAACAAGGATGACATCAAGGAGCATACGCGGGACACTACCGACCAAGAGCTTGCATACATAGCTTCGGTTGAAGAGGCGCTGCGCTGCATGGCGGCAGGGGATTTGGATACACACCGAGGAGGCAGAGGCTGCGGAAGTGTCCTGCCAAGCGGAGGAGGCGGAGATCCGCAGACTCTGCAGCTTCCTCCCGACGCGCGCCGGGTCCCTCTTCGAGGCACTCCGGGATCTCGAATCGCGCCGAGGCAGCGGGCAAGAGGTGGCGCGCCGAGGGAACAGAGGCGCCAAGAGGTAGCGGAGGCGCCGAGGGAGCGGAGGCGCCAAAGGAAAGAGGTCGCAGCAGGCGCTGGGTCCGCGAGCCAGCCGGGAGGAGGAGGAGGAGGACGCCGAGGCCGCCGAGGAGCCCGGCGGGTCCATGGACCTACGCCGACGACCTCTCCTCGTCGTCGGAGACCTCCCCGCCCCGGGCAAGCCCTAGGCGTTCCCCACTGAAGCGTCTCCGGAAGGCGGCGACGGGAGGAGGGCGCAGCCCCCCCGGCAACAACCAGCTCGCGGGCAGCGCAAGCTTCCGGGAAGCCAAGCTGCGCCGAGGGCGACCGGCGCACCAGCCACGGCGGAAGCGGCCAGCAAGAGCCACGGCAGAGGCGCCTGCAGGTCGGCGCCAAGCGGACAGGGTCTTCTCGGAGCGGGCGGCGGCTCCGCCCGCTCCCGGCCCCGGCTGCCACAGGCTGGGTCTCGCAGCCCCATCCCTGTGGACCGCCAAGCGCCCGAGGAGTTCGCCTCCGCTCCTCAGGCAGAGCGCCCCTGTGGAGTATGACTTCTCCGCCTTGAGCGAAGACGACGAGGAGGAACAGGAGTAAGTATTCGAGATCTTATATCTTCTCAAATTTCGCCTTGACTATTGCTGAAGCTAATCTTGTTTCTTGCGTTGACTTCAGGACCTTGGCCCAGCGCGCGGCGAAGAAGGCCAAGGTGCACGTGGTCGAAGTCGCGGACGACTCGTCCGCCGCGGCGACCGGGGACGTGTCGGAGCCAAGCTTGCCGGACCAGCGCTGCCCGAGGAGCAGCCTCAGCGCAGCCCCAACAGAAGTCCTGGTTCTCACTTCGCTTCGCCGGGCGTGTTTGAAGATTTTGGTCTTGTACTAATGCCTTGATGTTTTTGTCTTGACTTGCGCAGAGGTGGAGCCACAGTGGCGAGAACGTCCGGAGGTCGCCCCGAGGAGCCGCGAGCCCGCCGCCCCGCCAAGGTCGAACTCCCGGCAAGGAGAGCACTCCGCCAAGGGCGGGTACTCCGCCGAGCGCGAGCAGCCCGGGCGAGGGCGGCCACTCCGCCAAGGCAGAGCTCCCGGCGAGGAGCCGCCACGACGACGTCCGCCAAGGTAGGTTCTGCAACTTGTCTTCTTGGCGTTGTCTCTTTTTGGATATTTGCTTGAACTTCTTTGCTTTTTCTTCTTCTTCTAGATCCTCCTCCCCCCGAGCAGATGGAGACGGAAGTCGTCATTATTGAGGAGGAGGGCGCAGGCGGCGGCGGCGACGCCCCTGTCGCCGAGGACACGGCGGGAGCCGCCGGGCCAAATGCGCCAGAGACCGCTCCAGCTGCGGACGCAGCGGCCGGGGAAGGGGACGGCGACCGCACCGCCGCCCGAGGCGGCGGGAGCATCAAGTCTTCGCCGGTCGCCGACCCTCCGCCAAGAGGAGCAGTCCGGCTACTACTTGAAAGCCCCCAACGGCGTCTTCATCCAGGTGCCGTGGGGCTCTTCGTCGCGAGCTCCCGCGGAGGGCGAGGCCTTTGATGGGGAGGTCCTTGCCTCCGCGGGTTTGAAGATCGTCGAGGGGCCCGGCGGGAGCGACGGGCCCGAGGAGGAGAAGCTGCTTCACCAGCTCCTGCCCTTACCGGGCCAGCAGCGGCTCGCTTCTGGAGGCCCTCGCCGCCAAGGCCGCCGAGGAGATGGAGAAGCGTGCGGCGGAGCTCAGCGCCGCCAACCAGGCTGCCCTCCGCAAGGTGGCGGAGGAGCGTGAGCGACTTCGCCGGGAGTATCAAGAGTGGTTCTTTGGAGAAGGCCGAGGCCAAGAGCAGCAGCTGCTCGTCGGGGTAGAGCTTTCGGCGAGAGGAGAACTCGCCAGTGAAGGTCAACCTCGACTCCCACGAGGAAGACCTTGCCGCCGGGAGCAGGACCTTGGCGGGAAGGCAAGGAGGCGAAGCCGCCGCTGCTGCCGCAGAGACCGCCAAGGAAGAGCTTGCCGCCAAGGTCGCTGGCTGGAGGAGTTCTTGAAGGCTTAACGTGGAGAAGGTCGCCGCGCCATCACGGAGCGCGAGAAGGACGCCCACACCAACTCAGAACTCAGCGCCAGATTTCCAAGAAAGGCGACGAGTTGAAGGCCGCCAAGGACTCCATCGAGGATCTTGATCTGAAAGTCTCCACGCGGGACTCGCTGACGCCGCCGGGATCGGAGACCAAGTTGAAGGAGGAGCTCCGCAAGGAGCGAACCTTGTGGACAGCGCCAACAAAGCAGCCGAGCACTTCCGCCGTGCCGTCGAAGCTATGGACCGAGGACTTGGTATCTTGTGCATCCGACATCGACCAAGAGTTGCTGGCGCTGAAGCTGGAGCATCTCATCTACTCCCCGGATCCAAATCTCCCCCCAAGCGCCAAACTCAGCCTCTTCTTCAGGGGGATCGCGCCGCCCTTGCAAATCTACGGAAGAAGATCCTCGCAAGAACTCGCCGAGGAGACTCGCCGGCTGTGCACGGAACCATGGAGCGTGTCCGACGAAGATTGTATACCGCAATCCCGCATAAACCTCACCAACGTTCTTCGCAGCTTGCCGCCGACGCGAACATGGAGGCTCAAGGAGCAGGTCGCCCACATCATTGCTAAAGTGAACAAGATCTCGGGGTGGAAGGCGACCGCAGAGACTAGGCCTCCTTTATCTTTATCTCTTTTGTTGCTGCATAGGGTGTTATGAACTCATTAGTCATCGCGACAAGTTATTCCTTGTAAGATATTATCTTTATCTTGATCAATCGATGTAGTGTTATCTCCTTGTTCGATCCTCAACTTTGTATGCTTCAACCCACGCTTCTAGGAACTTGCGGCAAGGGCCCTTGCATGAGCGCCGAGTCTTGAACTCAAGCAGTCCGCTGGCCAAGGTCTTACCGCAAGCAACCTTGCATGACTAGTCGCAACACACTTAGCTTGCTGAGCGGACTCGAAAACGAAACAAGGGCGCGACACTTGTCGCAGCTCACTTAAATCGTTGAGCGTGCTCGAAAACAAGATAAGGGTGCGGCTATCTATGGGTAGGTTCCTCCGCGCACAGGTTTTCCATACAAAGTGTGGTTGTTCAAGGAAGGCAACTTAAAATTTAAAATTTTGAACTGCTCAGATTCTAATAACTTAGCTTTCGTGATCTGTGCGTTCTCCGGCAAGCTTCTCTTTCTTGAACAGCACTTGGTTCTTCCTCCATTTCCTTCCCCCCCCCGGCAAACTTGTGCGCGAGGAACGTTCCTTCTGCTTAAGAGGCAAGGAAAGGGAAGAGGGAAACAAGTATATGGCCTTTCGGCGTGCTATTGCATACCGGATATGTGTGTCGCACAAGAGATGCCAAATAACACATGCAAATAGCAAAGAAAAGCATGGGAAAGGCAACTAGCGCAAAACACGTAAACTTTATCGATGCACGGGTCTGCGCTTCGGCTTTGTACAAAGGGTTACATGCAACAGCGGCAAAGCTTGTACAAAAGGTGGTTGCGGAGCGGATCACGGCAACCGCGCCTTTATGGGTGAAACTTGCGAAGATGCTCTATGTTCCAGAGTTGCTCACCGGTAAGCCTTCTTCGTCTCTCGGCGGACAGCGCGGGCCTCGTGACTTGTCTCACCCGATAAGGGCCTTCCCACTTCGGCGTCAACTTGTTGGAATTCTTGGCGGACTGAACACGCCAAGAACAAGGTCGCCTTCCTCGAGACTCTGGCTTTGACCTTGCGGCTATGGTAGCGGCGCAAGGCTTCTTTGGTATCGAGCAGCTCGTCTGACAGCACTCGAGACGTCCCTCCTCAAGGAGCAATGCATCATCTTGCCGCAGCTTGCTCTTGCTCGAGCTCATCATAAGCGAGCACTCGAGGAGATCCGTGATACGAAGTTCCGTGGGGAGAACCGCCTCTGCTCCATAGACTAGAGCAAAGGTGTCCGTCCGGTGGCTCGATTTGGTGTCGCTCGATTGACCAAAGAGCCGCAGCTCCTCTATCCAATTTCTTCCGCACTGCGCAGCCTGTCGAAAGTTCTTGTCTTGAGTCCGCGCAGCACTTCAAGATTGGCCCTCTCCGCTTGACCGTTGCTCCTCGGGTGAGCAATGAAGTTTAAACAGACCTTGGCGCCAAGGTCTTGGACGTACTGCATGAAGGTGCGACTAGTGAATTGTGTACCGTTGTCAGTGATAATCCTGTTAGGGATCCCGAAACGGCACACAATTGATCTGAAGAACTTGACCGCTGATTGTGCTGTCACCTTTCTCGCTGGCTCCACTTCTGGCCACTTTGTGAACTTGTCGATTGCTACGTACAAGTACTCAAAGCCCCCGACAGCACGGGGGAAGGGGCCGAGGATATCGAGCCCCCAGACCGAGAAGGGCCAGGACAAATGGATTGTTTGGAGAGCTTGAGTTGGCTGATGAATCTGCTTTGCATGGAACTGGCACGCTTCACACTTGGTTACTAGTGCAGTTGCATCTTGGAGGGCTTCTTGCCAAAAGAACCCTTGCCGGAAAGCTTTCCCGGCAAGCGCCCTTGCGCCAATGTGGTGGCCGCATATGCCTCCGTGTATTTCGCCAACAACTTACATCCATCTTCCCCGGAGATGCACTTGACCGACACCATTGAGCCTTCTTCAGACAGCTCGTTATCCACGAACTGGTACATACTTGACTGTCTGGTTATCTTTCTATTTCTTACGGTCGTCGGGAAGTTCTCCGCTTTGCAAAAGCAGACGATCTGCTGCGCCCATGCCGGAGCTTGGGGCTCAACGGCAAGGACTAAAGGCATGAGGGCCGCTGCGGGAACCTCAGGTTCTACGGCAAGAACCTCTGGCTCTGCCGGAGCTGAAGGTCCCCCGGCAAGCTCGCTGGGGCGAGGCTTGTCGGGAACACTTGCTTCAACTGTACAGACCCGAGGATCTGCAGGAGCAAACTGTTCCTCAGCGTTCTGGTCGTTGATCTTGGGGACCTTGGCGGCGGCCTCAGGGAGACCCGCCGGCAAGTAGTCGCCGGAGACCAACTTTCTATTCTTGGACTGCCCAATTGATGGCGTGACGGATGGTTGAGTCAGCTTGAGCAAGAAGGTCCCCGGTTCCACAGGTAACTTCATCGAGGCACACTTTGAAAGGCCATCTGCGATTTCATTCTGAGCTCTCGGGACGTGCTCCATCTGCAAACCTTCAAAGCGCTCCTCAAGCTTCCTCACTTCATCGACATAAGCTTCCATCAAAGGGCCCTGATAGCTCTTGTTAACTTGCGGACCACCAATCGAGAATCTCCCGCACAATCAACTTCTCGATCCCAAGTTCGCCGCAATCCACGAGGCCGCGAGCAAACCTTCATATTCAGCAGTGTTGTTTGTCGCTTGCTCCCTTGGGAAGTGCATCTGGATAACATACTTGAGGTGCTCTCCGGTGGGCGCGATGAGTACCACGCCGGCACCGGCGCCTTGCAGCGAGAAAGCACCATCAAAGTACATTACCCATTCACTTGTCGCTTCCTGTGCGGGTGTACTTGTTTCTTGGACTTCTTCATCGGGCGTTGGGGTCCATTCTGCTATGAATTCTGCCAAAGCTCGGCTCTGTATGGTTGAAGTACTTTCAAACTTGAGTCCAAAGCTCGACAGCTCCAGTGCCCACTCAACGATCCTGCCTGTTGCTTCTGGGTTGTGCAATATCCTCTTCAGTGGAAAGCGAGTGACCACTGTTATCTCGTGTGCCTGGAAGTAATGGCGCAGCTTTCTCGAGGCCATGAGGAGGCCGAAAAGCAACTTTTGCACACCAGAGTATCTTGATCTAGCCCCCTGGAGAAGGGAACTTACAAAATACACTGGGCGCTGCACCATCTTCTTCGCCCCTCATCCTGTTCTCAAGCAGAGTTGTCCTTGTCGGGGCGGAGCTTGTCGGAGCAGCCCCCTGCTTGTCGCTGGACTCGCTTGCCGGTGGTGTAGCCTCCTCGTCGGACTCCCTCTCCGCTACTAACGCAGCACTAACCACCTGGTTGGTTGCCGCTAGGTACAGCAGCAACTTCTCCTGTGGTCTAGGTGCGACAAGTATTGGGGTGGAGGGCAGTACCGTTCAAATCCTGCAGCGCTGCTTCCGCTTCCGGAGTCCATTTCATGGGACCTGCCTTCTTCAAGATTTTGAAGAAAGGTAGGGCGCGTTCTGCAGATTTTGAAATGAACCTACTGAGGGCAGCCACACAACCTGCAAGTCGTCTGACATCCTTGACTCGCTTCGGGGCTTCGATCTGCTCAATGGCTTTAATCTTGTCGGGGTTGGCTTCAATCCCCCTCTGTGACACAAAGAACCCGAGAAGTTTGCCGGAGGGAACTCCAAAGACGCACTTCTCGGGGTTCAACTTAAGCTGTATCTTGCGCAGGTTCTGAAACATCTCTTCCAAATCTTGAATCAACGTATCCTTGCTTTTGCTCTTCACCACGATATCATCCATGTAAGCCTCTACATTTCTGTGGATCTGTGGCTCAAAAGCAGTATACACTACCCTTGCAAATGTTGACCCTGCATTCTTCAGTCCAAATGGCATGCGTATGAAGCAATAAGTGCCACATGGAGTGATAAATGCGGTCTTCTCTTCATCCTCTTTGGCCATAAAGATTTGGTGATAACCTGAGTATGCATCAAGAAAGCAGAGTAGCTCACATCCGGCAGTGGAGTCAACAATCTGGTCAATGCGCGGCAAGGGGAATGGATCCTTGGGACATGCTTTATTTACATCGGTGAAGTCTATACACAGCCTCCATTTCCCGTTGGCTTTGCGCACGACGACTCGGTTTGCTAACCACGTCGGATGGATCACACCTCTAACTAAGCCTGCTGCCTCTAGCTTCTTGATTTCTTCGTTGATGAATTCTTGGCGCTCCACGGCTTGCTTCCTCACTTTTTGCTTGATGGGTCACAAGATGAGGGCAAACAGCAAGCTTGTGCTCAATCACCTTCACAGGAACACGGGGATGTCAGATGGCTGCCATGCAAACACATCGACATTCGCCCGCAGGAAGGCGACGAGCGCGCTTTCCTATTTGCTGTCAAGTGTGGCACTGATGGTGAAGGTACCACCAGTGCCGTCCTCCTTGGCGGACACCTTCTTGGTTGCCGGCGGAGCAGCCATTCCCTTTTTACTCTTGCCGGTGGAGCTCGACGGGGCGTCCTCGACGGCAGCGCAGCACCAAGAGGTGCGGTTGCCGGAGTGGGCCCCAGAGCACTTGCCGGACTTGGTCTTCGTCTTCTTCCCCCCGGGAGCTTCAGCGGCAAGTGTATTCTTATCGGCCGCAGCTGCTGCATCCCGGTAGATCTTGTCGGCGCAGACAAGCGCATCCTTCTTGTCGCCGTGGACAGTGATGACGCTTATCGGCCCCGGCATCTTGAGCACGTTGTAAGCATAATGGGAAGCTGCCATGAACTTGGCGAGGGCAGGACGGCCGAGTATTCCATTGTATGGCAACGGAATATCGGCGACGTCGAAAGTGATGTGCTCAGTCCTGAAATTGAGCTCCCCGCCAAAGGTCACCGGCAGAGTGATCTTTCCCTTGGGCTTGCTCCGTCCCGGGTTGATTCCTAGGAAAGGACCGGTCTCTTCGAGCTCGCCATCTGGAATTTGGAGTTTCTTGATCACAGCAGAGGAGATCAAGTTCAGCCCGGCCCCGCCGTCAACCAACATTTTGGTGACCTTGAGGTTGCGGATGGTGGGCGAGACCAGCATCGGCAAGCACCCGACCGCGGTGGTGCGGTCAGGGTGATCCTCAAGATCAAAAATGATGGGTGTGCTGGACCATTTGAGGAGCCTGCGCGACTCCACGGGCGGCTCCGCTGCATTCACCTCACGCACCCACTGCTTTAGCTGGCGGTGGGAGGTGTGCAGAGAGGCGCCACCGTCGACGCACAGGACCTCCGTGGCCTTCTGGAACTCCTCGCTGTTATCCTCCTCCTCCATGTCTTCGTCGTCGTCTTCTTCATCCTTGTCGCGGCCCCGGGGAGGTCGATCACCTTGCCGCTGCTTGGCCTTGCCGCGGCGTCCTCCCCGGCCATTGAACGGCCGCTTCTTGCTCGGTTCTCCTCCGCCACCTTGGGCCTTCTCCTTGTCGCGCCTCTCGTACTCAGCTTTTTGCTGCTCGACGAGATACTCGACGCGCTTGCAGTTAGAGAGATCGTGGCCCTTGGTGCGGTGGATTTTGCAGTATTGCTTGTCGGAGCAGTCCTGCTTGTCGGCTGCCACATCTGGCAGGCTCCTTGCCGAGCCGCAAGCCTGTGTTTGCTTGGCGGAGCCTCCTTGCCGGACTTCTCGACGGCAAGCACCTCTTTGTTGTTCCTCTTCGGTTGTTCCGCCGCCGCTCTTCTTTGTCGGAGCGGCGTCGTCATTGTCGCTTCCTCTGCGCCAAAGATCCTCCCGGGAGTCTCCTCCCCTCTTCAGCGCACTTATCAGCCGAGCATAGAGCTCACGACATCCCGAATCTTGGTCATCGCCATCTCTTCACGCATGCGGCGTTACGCACGTTCGTGGAACGCTACCGATAACGTGGCGAGGTGGACATCGAGGATGTTGTCTTTGCACGCGGTGAAGCGTTGGATATACTTGCGCAGGGATTCTCCTTCCTTCTGGGCCAAAATGTGGAGATCGCTCTCCTGGCCGTGGGGTTTGTGGCCGCCAGTGAAGGCGCCAACAAACTGATGGCAAAGGTCTGCCCAAGAAGAAATGGAGCCTTCCGGCAAGTGCATAAGCCAAGAACGAACGCTCGCTTAAGCACGAAGCGGAAGTAGTTCGCGAAATCTTCTCGTCGCGCCCCCCGGCAGCCTGCACCGCGATGGTGTAGACACTGAGGAATTCCGAGGGGTGCGTCTTGCCGTCGTACTTCTCCGGTACGTCGGGCTTGAAATTCTTCATGCTGGGCCACTGGACGCGCCGCAGCTCGCGGGTGAACGCAGGGCAGCCTGCCGCGTACGGCAAGTCGCCTGGTTCACCGGGCGCGCGCGCGTCGACAGCGTTCCCAGCTCTCTGGTCTGATTGTCGCCGAAGCTTCGGGCGGCGCTTCGATGGTCCGAAGCGTCTTCTTGTCGCCGGTCGTCGAGGACCTGGCGTTGATCCCGGCGAGCCCGCGGATCCGACGATGCCGTGGAGCCGTCGTCGGGGTAGCTCCGGCGGGGCGGCGTCTTTCGCTTCCGCGGCGGGGAGTGCATGGTGGTCGCACCGGCGCGCTTTGTCGCGTCGCCTTCGTCTTCTCAGCTTGCGCGGCGCGAGGTCGCCGCTGCTGTGAAGAGTCGTTGTTGGCGGCGATCAGGCTCGATGGTAGCCCTCCGATCTTCGCCTTGTCCGCCGCTGAGGGAAGTCGAGCGATTGCGCCGCGAAGCGCTTCGCGGAGTGGAGGGGAGGGAAGCGGCGGTGCGAGGAGCGGATATGCTCGGACTCTAACAGCGTTAGAAGGAGCAAGGTCTGCCGGCGCCTTCGCTTTGCTTGTGCACGGACGGTGGTCGGAGCATCCCGCGAGCCTCCGGTGTGTCCTTGCCTTCAAGAAAGCGGATACCACCTCCCGTGGTATGGCGCCGCTGGGTTGTCGTGTCTTTGAGATGGACGCGGCGGCGGGTCCACGGAGACCGAGGCGCGGTCACCCGTCTTGTCCTTGGATCTGGTGGCGTCGCGAGTGTCCTCGCCGGCGACCACCCTTCCGACGGCGTCTCCTCCTCCCACCGTTGGCTCCGGTGGCGGCGGATGAGACGCAGACGGGACTGCAACCTCCGAAGCCTTCTTCTTCGGGGCCATGGCGCAATTGTTGATGAAGTTGCTGATGAAACCTGGAGAGGTTGATGAAGAACGCGCCGCTGCTGAACGCCGGATCAGGTCCGCACAACCTCGACGCGCCTACTACGGCGCGCCGAGAGATGCGGGAGCGCCGCCACGAACACCTATGGGACCGGAGCCCCTTGTGTGTGCGGTACGAGGGCGGAGGGAGCACGGAGAGCAGATCGTGGCGAGCACGCGGGCGGTTTTTACCCAGGTTCGGGCCGCGATGGATGCGTAAAACCCTACTCCTGCTTTGATTGTATTGAGCTCGGGAGCTTGAAGAGCTACAGTAGCAGCTACACCGAGCGCGAGAGTTACTAAGGTTTCGAGCCGACCGAACCGAACCGAACCC
The DNA here is from genome assembly GCA_021437245.1 of Aegilops speltoides. NCBI lineage: Eukaryota > Viridiplantae > Streptophyta > Magnoliopsida > Poales > Poaceae > Aegilops > Aegilops speltoides. The sequence continues at coordinate 184,715,448 of CM038145.1, forward strand.
CCTCCACGTTGTGCATGGGCCTCCTTTTATAGTGCAAGGGGTCACCGACAGGTGTCAACGTAGGAGAAAGGGGTAAAAATGTAAAAGAGGTGGTAGTTGGAACAGTGCGGGAACAATGGAGCTACAGTGCGTGAACAGTGGTTGCTACCTACTTTGACAGTGGGGGACAAGGGCATTTAATGCCCGTCGCCGTCGACCCCAAAAGCTCCCGCCCTTGTGTCTCCGTCTGCCACGGCGATGGATCCACCACCGTGAAGTGCCACCGTGTCCCCCAGGCTGCACAGCCATCCGCCACGCGTCCCTGGAAAGGCCCAGGCACGCGTGGGCGATGGCTGGGCGCTGGCACACTGGCAGCAATCCTCCCGGCAAGCACCTTGCCGGGCTTGACCTTGTCGGACCCGGAGCTTGCGGGCTCAGAACTTGTCGCCCCGGGCCCTCGCCGACGCATACTGCGCCGAGGCGTGTCTTCTATGATGTAATCTTCTAGTCTTCTGGCGAGCTCCTCTTGCCGTGGCCTTGCGTGAGTGATGTAACCTTGAGCACCGGGCGGCCTTCGGCAAACTCCGCTTGCCGGGTCTCGATCTTCTGTCTTGTATACTTCGTCTTTGAATAGTTTGACATGGAGCAGGAAGGTCTTCGGCGAGCACGTGGTAAACCCTGCCGCGGGAAGCTGCAACCGCCCGTGCACAAGTTGGGGTACTGAGGTACCCCTACCTTAGTACACCGACAACTATCTTGGACATCTCTTCTGATTGTGAGCACTCATTAAAGTATGACATGCTAAAAGAGTTGATGTTGGACAAGGAAGACAATGTAATGGGTTATATTTTCTCACATCTCAGTTAAAGTATATTGTCATGGATCGTCCAACATGTTGAGCTTGCCTTTCCCCCTCACGCTAGCCAAATTCCTTGCACCAAGTAGAGATACTACTTGTTCTTCCAAATATCCTTAAACCTAGTTTTTGCCATGAGAGTCCACCATACCTACCTATGGATTGAGTAAGATCCTTCAAGTAAGTTGTCATGTTGCAAGCAATAAAAATTGCTCTCTAAATGTGTATGACTTATTAGTGCGGAGAAAATAAGCTTTATACGATCGTGTGATATGGAAGTAATAAAAGCGACGGACTGCATAATAAAGGTTCATATCACAAGTGGCAACATAAATTGACGTTCATTTGCATTAAGATTTTGTGCATCCAACCCTAAAAGGACATGACAACCTGTGCTTCCCTCCACGAAGGGCCTATCTTTTACATTATGCAAGAGTCCTCACCTTTCCCTTTTTCATTTTATCCTTTGGCAAGCACCTCATGTTGGAAAGATCCTGATATATATATATCCAATTGGATGTAAGTTAGCATGAACTATTATTGTTGACATCACCCAAAGGTCAATACGTTGGGAGGCAATACTATAAGCCCCTATCTTTCTCTGTGTCCGATTAAAACTCCAGAACTATAAGTATTGCGTGAGTGTTAGCAATTGTGAAAGACTATATGATAGTTGAGTATGTGGACTTGCTGAAAAGCTCTATTCTTGACTCTTTCTGATGTTATGATAAATTGCAATTGCTTCAATGACTGAGATTATAGTTTGGTAGTTCTCAATGAAGTTTATGAACCATACTTGACATTGTGAATAGATTGTTACTTGAGCATAAGAAATCATATGACAAAATCTATATGGGTTGATGTTATAAAAATGATCATGATGCCCTCATGTCCGTATTTTATTTTTATCGACACCTCTATCTCTAAGCATGTGGACATAATTCGATATCGGCTTCCGCTTGAGGACAAGCAAGGTTTAAGCTTGGGGAGTTGATATGTCCATTTTGCATCATGCTTTTATATCGATATTTATTTCATTATGGGCTGTTATTACATGTTATGTCACAATACTTATGGCTATTCTCTCTTATTTTACAAGGTTTATCATGAAGAGGGGGAATGCCGGCAGCTGGAATTCTAGGCTGGAAAAGGAGCAAATATTGGAAACCTATTCTGCACAGCTCCAAAAGTCATGAAACTCCACGAAAGTCATTTTTGTAATTGATAAGAATTATTGAGCGAAGAAAGTACCAGAGGGGGCCCACACCCTGGCCACAAGGGTGGGCAGCGTGCCCACCCCTACTAGGTGCGCCCCCCTGCCTCGTGGCCGCCCTGGTGGCCCTCCGGTGCCCATCTTCTGCTGTATGAAGTCTTTTACCCTGGAAAAAATCATAAGCAAGCTTACGGGACGAAACTCCGCCGCCATGAGGCGGAACCAATCTAGGGCTCCGGCGGAGCTGTTCTGCCAGGGAAACTTCCCTTCGGGAGGGGGAAATCATCACCATCGTCATCACCAATGATCCTCTCATCGAGATGGGGTCAATCCCCATCAACATCTTCACCAGCACCCTCTCCTCTCAAACCCTAGTTCATCTCTTGTATCCAATCTTTGTACCCAAACCTCAGATTGGTACCTGTGGGTTGCTAGTAGTGTTGATTACTCCTTGTAGTTGATGCTAATTGGTTTATTTGGTGAAAGATCATATGTTCAGATCCTTAATGCATATTAATACTCCTCTGATCATGAACATGAATATGCTTTGTGAGTAGTTACGTTTGTTCCTGAGGACATGGGTGAAGTCGTGCTATTAGTAGTAATGTGAATTTGGTATTCGTTCGATATTTTGATGAGATGTATGTTGTCTCTCCTCTAGTGGTGTTATGTGAACGTCGACTACATGACACTTCACCATTATTTGGGCCTAGAGGAAGGCATTGGGAAGTAATAAGTAGATGATGGGTTGCTAGAGTGACACAAGCTTAAACCCTAGTTTATGCGTTGCTTCGTAAGGGGCTGATTTGGATCCACTAGTTTCATGCTATGGTTAGGTTTACCTTAATACTTCTTTTGTAGTTGCGGATGCTTGTAATAGGGGTTAATCATAAGTGGGATGCTTGTCCAAGAAAGGGAAGTACCCATGCACCGGTCCACCCACATATCAAATTATCAAAGTAACGAACGCGAATCATATGAGCGTGATGAAACTAGCTTGACGATAATTCCCATGTGTCCTCGGGAGCGTTTTTCTCATTATAAGAAATTGTCCAGGCTTGTCCTTTGCTACAAAAGGGATTGGGCCATCTTGCTGCACCTTATTTACTTTCAAATCTTGTTACCTGTTACAAATTTTCTTATCACAAAACTATCTGTTACCTACAATTTCAGTGCTTACAGAGAATACCTGAATGTGCAACTAATCCCCGGGTGGTTTTGGTAATTAATAACAACATATATATCATTGAACTAATAGTTTCTTGAGAATCATTTCAGAAAGTTCAGTGATATGGGTATGGCAATGACTGAAGAAGTGGACCCCTCAAAATGCTAAGGCAAACATTGGCAAAAGCTCAAGACTCCATTTTTGGTTTAGTGATCCAAGATCACATTGAGTCCATAGGAAAGCCAATACTATTAAAAGGGGATGAGGTTATGTTAATGATCTGGTTGCTCAAAGTGCTTAGTGATACATCTCCTAAACTATCAGCAACTCTCACTTCCAATATACACTCAAAAGTAATCTCGGTCCCACCGAATTCCTAAACTCAGTCACACCGAGATGAACCACCTCAGCCACAAAGCCAAACCCTAGAAATTTCGGATTTTCTGATTCTGAACTCGGTCTCACCGAAACTAGTGTTGCCAAGCTTCAGAATCTTCGTCATCAAATCGGTGTCACCGAGATGATGAAGTCGGTCCCACCGAGATTGGTAAACCCTAGTCTTTGGAAGAATCGGACTCACTGAGATTGTATTTTCGGTCCCACGGAAAATCCCAACGTTCACAAGATTTGAACTTTCGGTCTCACCGAGTTGTCAACTTCGGTCCGACCGAGATTGGTCAAATGTGTGTAGCGGTTGGATTTTGTGTGGAGGCTATAAATACCCTCCACCCCTCTTCATTCGTGGAGAGAGCCATCGAAAGAACTACCACTCCTACCTTACATTTCGAGAAGAAAACTACCTACCCTTGTGTTGAGATCAAGTTGCTCCACTCCCACCATATGAAGCTTGATCTCTAGCCTTCCCAAGTTGCTTTCCACTCAATCCTTTCTTCCACCACAGCCAAATCAGTGAGGAGAGTTGAGTGTTGGGGAGATTATCATTTGAAGCACAAGAGCAAGGAGTTCATCATCATCAACACCATCTATTACCTTTTGGAGGGTGGTGCCTCCTAGATTGGTTAGGTGTCGCTTGGGAGCCTCCGTCAAGATGTGGAGTTGAACCAAGAAGTTTGTAAGGGCAAGGAGATCGCCTACTCGTGAAGATCTACCCGAGTAAGGCTAGTCCTCGTGGGCGTATGCCATGATGGCATAGACAAGGTTGCTTCTTCGTGGACCCTTCGTGGGTGGAGCCCTCCGTGGACTCTCGCAGCCGTTACCCTCCGTGGGTTGAAGTCTCCATCAACGTGGATTGACGATAGCACCACCTATCGGAACCACGAGAAAAAATCTCCGTGTCTCCAAATTGCGTTTGCTCTTCTCCACCTCTCTTTACTACATGTTCAATTTACTTTCCGCTGCCTATACTCTAGAATTGCATGTGTAGGGTGATACTTGACTTGATCATCATCGTGAATCTGCCAAAAAACTTGTCTTTATCAAAAGGCTGAATTTTTATATTGTCAAGTAGTCTAATCACCCCCCCTCTAGACATACTTTCGATCCTACAAGTGGTATCAGAGCTTTGGTCTCCATTGTATTGGTTTCCATTGCATTGGACTCCATAAGCTTGGTTTCACAACCTAGGAGAGTATGGCGTCTAGTGAGGGTAATTTTCTTAGAGGTCCTTACTTTGATGGTTCAAACTTTGCTAGTTGGAAGCATAAAATGAAAATGCATATTCTTGGACATAACCCTGCCGCATGGGGCATTATTTGTGTTGGTTTGCAAGGTGAATTCTTCGAGGAAGGAAAAGTTCCGGATCGTGAAGCTACAGCTGATGAATTGCGGATGTTGCAAAACAATGCTCAAGCTTGTGACATTCTCTTCAATGCTTTGTGTCCCGAGGAGTTCAACAAAATCAGCCGTCTTGAGAATGCAAAAGAGATTTGGGATACTTTGGTCGAAATGCACGAAGGTACCGAGTCCGTGAAGGAATCAAAGCTAGATGTTCTTCAAGGTCAACTTGACAAGTTCAAGATGAAGGAAGGTGAAGGAGTCGCTGAAATGTACTCTAGGCTTGCTCTCATCACAAATGAGATTGCCGGCTTAGGAAGCGAAGAAATGACCGACCGATTCATCATCAAGAAGATTCTCAGAGCTTTGGATGGAAAGTATGACACCGTGTGCACTTTGATCCAAATGATGCCAAACTACAAGAATCTCAAGCCAACCAAGTCATTGGAAGAATTGTTGCTCATGAGATGACACTTAAAGATAAGGAAGAGCTTCACAACAAGTCAAGTGGTGCTTACAAAGCTACAAGTGATGCTCCCACAACCTCAAGTGACAAGCTAGTTTCCAATGAAGAGATAAGCCTAATGGTGAAGAACTTCAACAAATTCTACAAGAGTAGAAGCAAGGAAAGAAGCTCAAAGTCTAGATCATATGACGAAAAGAGATCTTCTAGTCGTGATCGAAACTGCTACAATTGTGGAAGACACGGACACTACTCAAATGAGTGTTCGGCTCCCCACAAGAGAAGAGAAGATTCTCCAAGAAGAAGAAGCTCAAGAGAAGAGTCACCTCGGAAAGAGAGAAGGAGTAGAGATGATCATTATGAACGAAGATCCTCTCGGAGAAGCAAGGATTCGGAGAGGAAAGACAAGTCATCAAGGAGCTACACAAGAAGAAAACATCAAGCTCATGTAGGTGAATGGGTCTCCGGCCCGACTCCGACAATCATTCCAAAGAAGCTATCACTCCAACTCCGACTACAACCAAGATGAAGGTGTTGCGGTCTTGCTCTCGTGTCCTCCAACTCCAACTCCTATGACTTGTTTGATTCACCAAATGAGGGAATTGGAAGATGCTTCATGGCTAAAGGCCCCAAGGTATCACACCCTGAATTTATTGACTTTGATAGTGATGAGGATGACTTGCTTGGTGAAGATGAGCTTTTACATGACAAATCTAGTGAGCCTAGTAATGATGAACATGCTAGTAGTCTTTATAGTCGAGAAGAGTCGAATGACAATGCTATGAAGGAGATTGAGCGTCTAACTAAAGAACTAGACACTCTTAAGTTAGCTCATGAAACAACTCAAGAAGATCATAGAGAGCTCCTAAGATCTCATGAGAAGCTACGCTTCGAGAAGCTCAATCTAGAGCAAGAACATGAGTTTCTAAAAGCAATCAATGACGATCTTCAAAGAAGAGTTCTTCATATCTTGCCAAACGACTTCTCTTGTCTAATTTCTTGCCACCTATTAAAACTAAGCATGACAAGCATAAGAAAAATTCTTCATCTAGTAGTAACAATAACCATGCTAAATCCAATATTGTTGCTTCTAGTAGTTCTCTTGATTCCACTAACAATGTTTCAAGCCAAGTTACACTTGAGCAAGAAAATAGTTTATTGAAAGGGATTATAGAGAAAGGTGTCTACAAGAGCCTTGCGGAAGCAAGAACTTTGAGGAAATTGTTACAAGCAAGGAAGGCACGGAAGAATCAAGGAATTGGTTTTGAGCGAAAGTTCAACGCCGAGGGTGTTGAATGGGAAGAAGGTCAATATCCCACTCCAAAGTTTGTTTCTCAAAAGGAGAAGTATGATCTTACTTCTTCCAATGTGGAACAAGCACAAGATGACCTTCCACCACAAGACCACAAGCTAAAAGGCAAGGACAAGCTTCAAGAGGAGATTGATGCATTTATTGAAGCACCTAAAGCCATGGTCAAGTGGGTTCCCAAGGAAATGTCAAGTTCTACTTCGTCGAGCTCAACTACAACCCCAAGGATTCCCATCAAGATGATGTGGATCCCAAAGAAGAAGAACTAGAGAGTTCTTGAGGGTGACTCCGCCAACATACTTCACTCACATTCATTTTGGCAAAACTTGTGCAACCAACTTCCACATCTTGCACTAGTTCATGGAGTCACAAACCCTCTTGTTGGTAAGTCAAGGGACAAGGTAATCATTGCTTTCATGGACATCATCTATTGTGTACTTCAATCTATGTCCATGGATATCCTTGTTTGTTCCTTGTGGGACTAACCCATGTAGGTATTGAAAGTGCCCGAATCCAAAGGATTGCTCCCAACTCTTGATGATCTTCATCAACATTGAGCATCCACATCTTCAACATCTACATGAAGTCTTCTACGACAACCCAAGGTTAGTTTGACCCTTTAAAAGGGGTTCTCACATCAAGGGGGAGCTTTGCTCTAAAGAATTGAGCTAAAGCATCTTCAAATGATGTGAACACATCAATGCTTTATGTAAAAGTGGTAACCCCACTTGTGCTTAAACGATGAGTATGATCTATGATCAAATGTTCTCATTTGACTCCTAAGTCAATATACTCATATAAAGATGACCTAGTCATCGACAAATTGTGTGATAGTAGCTAGTGTTTTGTTTGTGCATGTTTGACACATATTTCATTTGCTATCTTATTGTGTGAGCATGTTGGATGCATAATTTTATCCATTCGAGGACATCCATTTGTTGCTTTGGTCTTTTTGGATTTTTCTGACCAAATGGATGGACAAGAATGCCTAAGTACCTCCCCTAGCTATCTATGCTTTCTTGTCTCAAATTCTATTCATGCTTATATCACAAACTTTGAACAAGTCATTTTCGGACCCACCGAGTGAGGAGCACTCGGAGCCACCGATCCGTCAAAGGCTAACTTCCAAAACCTTCTAAGTGATTTCGGTCAGACCAACCCACTCAAACTCGGTCAGACCGAAAGCCTTTGGATTGATCTAGGTTTTCACCTCGGTGAAACCGAGTTGTACTTTTCGGCGTGACCGAAGTGTGTAATCTGCGTTATCCATCTCGGTGCCACCGAAGTTTACAACTCGGTCCCACCGACAACAAAGGGGTATATACTCCGAGGGGCGCGCGTTGATTCCTACTTCAAACGCCTCGCCCCACACCCTTCTTTGCCGCCGCCGTGGTCTCCGGATCGTCTCCGTCGTCGCTCAGGCGCCTCGCGCAGGTCTCCGTCGCCGTCAGCGGACATTCTCTCCGTGCGTTGCCGCCGAGAGGAACTCCACCAAGTTAGGGTGAGTTTGATCCCACTCGTGCTTCCACCTCCGATTCAATGCACGATTGGTTTGCCTAGCATCTTGCCACGTTTGAGATCTTCCTTAACACCAGATTAGTTCCTTTGAGCGAAATTGAGTAAAAGTTTTAGGGTTAGCTTTCCGCGAATACATCTCGGTGAGACCGATTTTACATTCTCGGTATGACCGATTTGGCCTCTGGCCATTACCTTTGCACCTTCGGTCCAACCGAAGTTGTGCAAATCGGTGCGACGAAATGAGGATTTAGTGAAACCCTAGTGTTCTCGGCAGACGAAACCCACATCGGTCCAACCGAAAGTGGTGTGAATGCTTCGTTTGAACACTTCGGATTCACCGAATTTTAAACTCGGCCCGACCGAAATGCATTCTGTGAAAACCTAAAACTGAAATTTGAACTCATTTTTTGCAAAATCTTCGCAGTTTGTGATAACTCTTCTACTCGCCTACACCTTATCTATTCACGGGTTGTCAGCCATGTCGATGCCGTGATAGCGAACAGGTCTGAGTCACCAATTGCTGATATTCCGAGCGTGCACTAGTCCCGAGTCCAAGAGCTTTTCAGATGATGGTGAGAGGAGCACACCAAGTGGTTTGCCTCCTGCGCCACCGGGCCAGAAGAAGAGGAACTCTGATGAAGAAGATTCTGATTTCATTGCTGAAGAAGAGGTCTCCTCCAAGCCAAAGAGAAAAGTTGTTGCCAAAGAGCATCAAGGGAAGCAAACCAAGAAAGGCACCAGTAAAGTGAAGAAGTCCACTGTTGCCAAGAAGCTAAGTATGGAAGAGGGAACTTCAAGCAAGGTGAAGAAAACTTCCAAGAGGAAGAGGATTGTGCATGATGATGCAGCAGAGGAAGATGAGGATGAGGAAGCACCCCAGCCTCCTCCTCAGAAGTCTAAGTTCATGGGTGATGCCATCAGGGCAGGAGCACCTTCAAAATCCAAGCCATCTGCTCCAGCAAAGGCAGCTCAAGCCAAGCCTGCTGCCAAGCCCAAGAAGACTGTCAGGAACATCCCAGCTTCAGAGAAGAAGAAAGATAATGTGCCACCAATGAGTCGATGATGAGGCACCAGATTCTTGAAACTACGCCGAAATTGCCAATTCACAATCATGCTCATCCTCGAGCTGAGAACATGAAGGAAAGAAAGGATAGAGGTCTCAGGCTATGGAGACAAACTGATCCATATGCTGTGAGGAGAAGAACTGCTGTTGATCCAAGATTCCACACCAGAGAGCAGCAGGACTTCTATGAGACTGTGCTAATGGACAAGAAGCCCATAGTTGCAGATACTAGATATGTTGACTGGGCATACATTGACAGTGAAGAGCACAGAGACTTCTTTCCACATGTGCATGAGAGCTTCACTGCATGTGGTGTTGCAGATTTCGTTGGTCAAAAGTTGATGATTGGAATGATGAGATGATCATGCAATTCTATACCTGACTCATTTCTATCCGATGGAAAGATCACATGGATGATGAAGGCCAAAGATTCTCTTCATTTGTTGAAGAATGGGCAGCACTGCTGAATGCTCCAAAGGCTGAGAGAGAGGATGATGTTGATGTCTATGGTATTCCCAAGAAGAACCATGAATCTATGAAGAATATGTACAATGAGGTACCAGCCAAGGATGTAGAAATCTGGAAGCTCGGCTTAGTGTATCATCTCCAGGCAGGTTTACCTACCACAAACACAATTCTGAGGCATACCTTGATGCCCAAGTCTGGAGATCATCGCATGATCAGAGGGTATTCTATCAATATGCTGCATATACTTGATCAGAAGGCACCTTTCAAGGTGATGGACCTGATAGTTGAGACTATCAAGAGGACTGCAGCAGACCAGAAGAGGTCATGTGGATTTGCCCCGCACATTCAGATGCTTATCAATGCCAAGTTTGGCACGGGCACATACTTGTTGGATAGACCACACTTGCCACTGCAGCCTGAGCATGAGGACAATGAAGTTGTGATGGATGAGGAGGATCCAACGAGAGTTGAAGGTCAAGCAAAGAGTGAAGCTGCCAAGAAAGTCAAAGCTGAGAAGGAAGCAGCAGCAGCAGCTAAGCCCAAGAGTGTTGGAGAGCAGCTCCTTGAAGCTACCCAGAGGATTGAACAACGCCTGGCCAGCATTGTGCAGTCTCAGGAGAGTCTTGAGAGGATTGTTGAAGACAAGATCTATGCTCTGGATGTCAAGCTGACTGAAGTGCAAGTCACTGTCAACAAGCTTGAGGCAGATATAGAGGAAGCAAAGAGGGAGAAGGAAGAGCTCATGCGTGAGATGCAGGATGACCTAGTCCAGGATGATTATGAACAGCCTGCTCCGGTTCCTACAAGACCCCGATCAGCTGCTATTCCAAAGGAGACACGGGACTACAGCCTCAAGACCTCCCACAGCTCCATCGGTTCCAGCTCCAGCCCAGTGACCACTCCTCCAGCTCCACAGACATCAGTGAAGTCTTCACGATGCTGCCATCTCAACTCCAACCTCAACCTGCATAGAGCCGCCCAGAGTCCCTAGTGACGTTTAGCTCTATACATTTGAACTTTTGGTAACTTGTTGCCAAAGGGGAGAAATTGTATAGATCATAGGACTTCGAGAGAGAGTGCTTTGTCTTTGCGCTTTTGCTCTTTCGTTCATTTGCGGTCTCTTGAGATACTTTTGAGTTTTTGAGACATTCCGTGTGTTTGATACTACGTTTGCTCTACTTTGATGAGTGCTTGGTCGTACTATGCCTTAATGTGTGCTTAATGCTTATCATATGCTATTCATATCTTGTATGACCATTTACTCATGTCTTGGTGATTGGGTGCATGCTATTCATTCTTATCATTTTGTGCGCTCCACCAAGATGTATGTGACATGGAAGAGTGACCCATGATCCTAATCGATTGTGCATTTGCATTCAAACGCAAATCTTAAATATGCACAAATTTAGGGGGAGCTCTTGCTTATCACATACTTCTCAAAGCGACGATATTATTCATTGATTATATCATTTGTCGAAGCTTTGATCTATATGTTGTCATCAATTACCAAAAGGGGAGATTGAAAGTGCAACTAATCCCGGTGGTTTTGGTAATTAATAACAACATATATGTCATTGAACTAATAGTTTCTTGAGAATCATTTCGAAAGTTCATTGATATGGGTATGGCAATGATGAAGAAGTGGACCCTCAAAATGCTAAGGCAAACATTGGCAAAAGCTCAAGACTCCATTTTTGGTTTAGTGATCCAAGATCACATTGAGTCCATAGGAAAGCCAATACTATTAAAAGGGGATGAGGTTATGTTAATGATCTGGTTGCTCAAAGTGCTTAGTGATACATCTCCTAAACTATCAGCAACTCTCACTTCCAATATACACTCATAAGTAATCTCGGTCCCACCGAATTCCTAAACTCAGTCACAACGAGATGAACCACCTCACCACAAAGCCAAACCCTAGAAATTTGGATTTTCCGACTCGAACTCGGTCTCACGAAACTAGTGTTGCCAAGCTTCAGAACCTTCGTCATCAAATCGGTGTCACCGAGATGATGAAGTCGATCCACCGAGATTGGTAAACCCTAGTCTTTGGAAGAATCGGACTCACCGAGATTGTATTTTCGGTCCCACGAAAATCCCAACGCTCACAAGATTTGAACTTTCGGTCTCACCGAGTTGTCAACTTCGGTCCGACCGAGATTGGTCAAATGTGTGTAGCAGTTGGATTTTGTGTGGAGGCTATAAATACCCTCCACCCCTCTTCATTCGTGGAGAGAGCCATCGAAAGAACTACCACTCCTACCTTACATTTTCGAGAAGAAAACTACCTACCCTTGTGTTGAGATCAAGTTGCTGCACTCCCACCATATGAAGCTTGATCTCTAGCCTTCCCAAGTTGCTTTCCACTCAATCCTTTCTTCCACCACAGCCAAATCGGTGAGGAGAGTTGAGTGTTGGGGAGATTATCATTTGAAGCACAAGAGCAAGGAGTTCATCATCATCAACACCATCTATTACCTTTTGGAGGGTGGTGCCTCCTAGATTGGTTAGGTGTCGCTTGGGAGCCTCCGTCAAGATGTGGAGTTGAACCAAGAAGTTTGTAAGGGCAAGGAGATCGCCTACTTCGTGAAGATCTACCCCGAGTAAGGCTAGTCCTCCGTGGGCGTATGCCATGATGGCATAGACAAGGTTGCTTCTTCGTGGACCCTTCGTGGGTGGAGCCCTCCGTGGACTCTCGCAGCCGTTACCCTCCGTGGGTTGAAGTCTCCATCAACGTGGATTGACGATAGCACCACCTATCGGAACCACGAGAAAAAATCTCCGTGTCTCCAAATTGCGTTTGCTCTTCTCCACCTCTCTTTACTACATGTGCAATTTACTTTCCGCTGCCAATACTCTAGAATTGCATGTGTAGGGTGATACTTGACTTGATCATCATCGTGAATCTGCCAAAAAACTTGTCTTTATCAAAAGGCTGAATTTTTATATTGTCAAGTAGTCTAATCACCCCCCCTCTAGACATACTTTCGATCCTACAATACCTTACTGAAAACTGCTTGTCATTTCCTTCGGCTCCTCGTTGGGTTCGACACTCTTACTTATCGAAAGGACTATGATAGATCCCCTATACTTGTGGGTCATCAGAATATCGCATAACCACAGTGGCCCCAAGAATGGAAATGGGAATGGAGCAAGCATCAATCAAAACTGTTCCAACCCAGCAGCACCCGCCAAGAAGGACCTAAGTCAGATTACTTGTTTCAAGTGCGGGAAGACTAGGCACTACGCCACCGAGTGTTCTGAAGCTAAGAATGGAATTGGCGATGGGAGTTCTGGAAGGAAGCCCAATCCCTTCACCAGAGGTCAGGTGAACCACATCAACGTGGAGGAGGTTGAAGAGCAGCCAGATGCAGTTATTAGTAAGTTTTTGGTTAAGTCATTTACCGCTCCCATTCTTTTTGATATTGGTGCATCGCATTCATACATATCAAGGGGATTTGTGGACAAGTTTAAGTTGCCTACCTTAGCACTTAGGTCACCCGTGTTAGTAAGCTCACCAAGAGCGGAGTATATGGCCAACCGATGGAGTGACAGGTTACCTTTGACCATTGGTAGCCATGTGTTTCCCTCAGATCTAATAATTTTTGGAATCACAAGGGTTGGATATAATACTACGCATGGATTGGTTATCAAAGTACGGAGGTAATATCGATTGTGCTAGTAAGTCGATACTTCTCACCACCCCTGAGGGAAAGAGGATCAACTATGTATCCAGGCATGCGCCTAGGAGGACTCAAGTAAATTCTCTCTCGGGAGTTGTTCAAGAGGAAGTGCCCGTTGTGAAGGATTACACGGATGTATTTCTAGAGGAGTTACCAGGCATGCCACCAGATCGTGACATAGAGTTTTTGATAGAGATATTGCCAGGCACCGGACCAATATCGAATAGACCATACCGGATCCCCGGGAATGATCTGGAGGAAATTAAGAAGCAGATTAAGGAGTTATTGGAAAAAGGTTACATTCGACCAAGTTTGTCATCGTGGGGAGCCCCAGTGCTCTTAGTTGAGAAGAAGGATGGATCTTTGAGAATGGTTGTTGATTACCGTGCATTGAATGAAGTGACGATCAAGAATAAGTACCCACTACCGATGATCAATGATTTGTTTGATCAGCTGCAAGGAGCTAAAGTATTCTCCAAGATCGATCTTCGATCAGGATACCACCAGCTGAAGATCCGAGAACAGGATATACCTAAGACAGCCTTTACCACTAGGTATGGGCTATATGAGTACACTGTCATGTCATTTGGATTGACTAATGCCCCTGCCTATTTAATGAGTATGATGAACAAAGTGTTCATTGAATTCTTGGATAAGTTTGTTGTGGTGTTCATTGACGATATTTTGGTGTACTCGAGGAATGAAGAGGAACACAAGGAGCATTTGCGTTTAACTCTCGAGAAGCTCAGGGAACATCAGCTATATGCCAAGTTTAGAAAATGTGAGTTTTGGTTGAAGGAAGTTGGATTTCTTGGACATGTTATATCAAGAGAAGGTATAGCAGTAGACCCTACCAAGGTTCAGTCTGTCACTGAGTGGTTGGCACCCACCTCAGTTGGAGAAATCCGCAGTTTTCTGGAACTCGTGGGATATTATAGGAGGTTCATGGAGAATTTTTCTAAAATTGCAAAACCCATGACAGAGTTATTGAAAAAGGACACCAAGTTCAAATGGACCGAAGATTGTGAGGCCAGTTTTCAGGAGTTGAAGAAACGTTTGGTTACAACCCCGGTGCTGATTCTTCCGGATATATGCAAGGGTTTCCAAGTGTATTGCGACACTTCTCGCTTAGGACTTGGAGGAGTACTTATGCAGGGCGGAAGAGTTGTTTTATATTCTTCACGTCAGCTTCGACCGCATGAGTTGAATTATGCCACACATGATTTGGAGTTAGCAGCCGTAGTGCATGTGCTCAAGACCTAGAGACATTTTCTTATTGGAAACCGTTGTGATGTATACACGGATCATAAGAGTTTGAAGTACATTTTCACGCAGAAGGAGCTGAATCTCTGGCAAAGGAGATGGTTGAAGCTTATAAAGGATTATGATATGAAGTTGCATTATCATCCAGGAAAGGCCAATGTCGTAGCAGACACTTTGAGCCGGAAGAGTTATGTCAATACCCTCGTAAGCGGAGGATTACCGTAGGAGTTAGCCGGTGATCTCAAGGAACTTCGCTTGGAGATAGTTCCAAGAGGTTTTGTTGCAGCAATGGAGGTTCAGTCCATGTTATTGGGAAAGATCCAAGAAGCCTAGAAGGATGACAAGGAAATTGTCGAGATAAGGGAGAAGATGAGCAAAGGAAAACCCAAGGGTTTTCGCGAGGATGAACACGAGACTTTGTGGTTTGAGTATTATATATATGTACCCAATAATGCAGAGGTCAAGAAGTTAATATTTCAGGAGGCCCAGGATTAGCCATACTCGATACACCACGGAAATATCAAGATGTATTTGGATTTGAAGGAGCGTTTCTGGTGGACAGGTATGAAGAAGGATATTGCCAAGTATGTAGCTGTATGTGATGTATGTGAGAGAGTGAAGGCAGAACATCAGAAGCCAGCAAGATTACTGCAGCCTATGCCGATACCCGAATGGAAGTGGGACAAGCTTGGCATGGATTTTATCACAGGATTACCTAGGACCCGATCAGGATATGATTCTATCTGGGTAGTAGTCGATTGCTTGACCAAAGTGGCTCACTTTATCCCAGTGAAAATGACCTATACAATCGTGAAGTTGGCCAAGATATATATGACCAAAATCATATGTCTGCATGGAGTTCCGAGGACCATCGTATCAGATAGAGGAACACAATTTACTTCGAAGTTTTGGCATCAGTTGCACCAGACTTTTGGTACCAGGCTAGAGTTTAGTACAACCTTTCATCCGCCGATAGATGGACAGACCGAGAGAGTCAATCAGATTCTGGAAGACATGTTGAGAGTTTGTGCATTAGATTATCGATCCAGTTGGGATGATAATTTGCCCTACGCAGAGTTCTCATACAACAACAGTTATCAAGCTAGTTTGAAGATGGCACCTTTTGAAGCTTTGTATGGGAGAAGATGCAGGACAGCGTTGATGTGTGGCGAAGTTGGAGAGTGTTAGTTGTTTGGACCAGATTTAATCAAAGAATCTGAGGAGAAGGTTAAGTTGATTCGAGATAGACCGAAGGTAGCTCAGTCTAGGCAGAAGAGTTATGCCGATACGAAACGCAAGGAGGTAGTTTATGAAATCGGAGACAAAGCATGTCTTCGTGTGTCACCACTTCGAGGAGTTAAATGATTTGTAGTTAAGGGAAAGTGAGCCCCAAGATTTGTAGGACCATACAGAGTTTCTGAGCATATGGGGGAAGTGGCCTACAAGTTGGAGTTACGTGAAGGACTGTCAGGAGTTCATGATGTGTTTCACATTTCCCAATTGAAGAAGTGCCATGCAGAGATGGCCGATATTCCTCTGAGAGATACAGTGCCCCTGGAAGCAATTCATTTGGATAGTGATCTGACCTACGAGGATAAAACCAGTCAAGATTCTCGAGTTTCCCAGCCGTGTTACACGCAGCAAGGTTATCAAATTTCACAAAGTTCACTAGAGCCACCATACTGAGGATGAAGCCACCTGGGAACGAGAAGAAGACATGCGGAAAGACCACCCACACCTATTTTCTAACCAACCCGAATCTCGAGGGCGAGATTCATCCTAAGGGGGGTAGGTTTGTAACATCCCAATTTTCAATTTGGATGTTATACATAGGTCATCATATGCATATCATATTTTATTTGCATTTTGGTTGTGATCCAAGAAATCTTAAGCAACTCAAGGACCCAAGGAGAGAGTTGGAGATTTCATAAATTTTCATATTTGAATTTTTCTCAAATTTGAAAAGAGGATCAATTTGGTTTTAATATTTTCCTCTCAGAATATTTCTAATATTAAAAATAAAACAGAGAAGATAGTATGACTTCTTCAAAAAAGAGAGGAATATTGGAGGAAATTTTTTAAAATCAAATATATATTTTATTTTGAATCTATTTGAGATCTTATTTGAATTAGAAAAATATGCATTTTTCAAAACTGCATTTTTTAGGCTAGAAAAATGTTTACTTTGTTCTAAATATTTTATTTAGATGGTGAAAATTGTTTTTGGCATTTATAGATTTTTTTATATTTTATTAGGATTTTTCTTTGGCGGAATTTTATTTAAAAAAACTTTTCCGCCCGACTAGGCCAAAGGCCCAGCCGATCCAAGCTGAAGTCCCGCCGCCGCCTTCCTCGCACTGCCGCCGTCTGTGGCACGAACGCTGAGGAGGAGTCCGAGCCGGACTCCACTCCGGGCCGGCCCCTCCTCCAAGCCGCCGTCCTCGGCCTTTATATGCCACCCCGAGCCGCCCACCACCGCAGCCACCGCCGCCGAGTCGCGTCGTCGCCATTGCCATTGCTTTCGTCGTGCATACCATCGCCGCCGCTTTGCACCGCCGTGCCGCCGCTTGCCGTCGATGTTGCTGCCCCGCCTCGCCATTGTTCGCCGCCGCCGCAGGATCTCGTCGGATCTCGCCGCCACCGGTTTTTCTAGTTGAATTGGTGAAACCGACAAAACCGTCCCCGTTTTTTTGTTAGATCGGTTCGGTTTGGCTTTTTTCGGTTTCGCTAATCAGCGAACGTTCACCCGTTAGTTCATTTTAACGAACAGTTTTCGTTCGTTTTTCTTTGTTAGCGAAAGTTCATTCGTTAGTCTTTTCTTTTTATTTTATTTTTCTGCCAAGGACCTATCCGCGATTGTTTTTATCGCAGATTAGCCCCTGATCTTCAAACCCTCGCAACTTTTTGCTCGTTTATCCAAAT
This sequence comes from Aegilops speltoides, assembly GCA_021437245.1. Lineage (NCBI taxonomy): Eukaryota > Viridiplantae > Streptophyta > Magnoliopsida > Poales > Poaceae > Aegilops > Aegilops speltoides. Next base: position 184,733,087 of record CM038145.1, read on the forward strand.
CCAGCGAAACCAACGCCAAAATCTTTGTCTCGGACCCCTCTTTCCAGTTAATCAACTTGAACATGGTTTTGAAAAACTAAAATTTGGTTTCAAGCAGACTTGATTTCGAACATCTTTTGATCGTAGTTTGAGTTTCGTAGCTCCAATTTGATTGATTCTTTTTGCAAATGAAAGCACTTCAGTTGAACTTTCAGTTTGGACTTTCTCATCTGAGTTTTACCTTGCATATATGCTTGAGTGCTTGTGTATGCTATTGTTTATTTGTGATAGAATTTCCGGAGTGCGAAGCGTGCTACTACGAGTCTCTAGGGTTTGTAGATCGTCAGCAAGGCAAGTAACACTTTGATCGTACCCCTTTATTACCCAGTTTTTATGCATTAGTTTCAACCGTCAAACATTGCATGAGTAGGATCCAATTTTAACATGTGGGTTGGGAAGTAGTTGATGAGGTAGAACCTATTGTTCTTTATTTCAAACCTTGGGAGTTACTTCTACGTTATGCTATTACTGCTATTCTATGCTAGTAGACATGGTTTGGTTTGAGTGATCCATGACAGATGTGAGGATTGTTAATTAATGGTTAACTTGAGGTGGCTACTTTAATACACATATGGGTGGATTGGTTGAGGCACCCTAGAGCACCCAGTGGTTGTCAGAGCATGTGGAGTAATCCAGTGTTGTCCTAGGATATCCCGGAGTACCCGTGTGATCATCCTATGGTTCGCCACCCAGGCTCAAAGGGATCATAAGATTGTTCATGCTAGAAACTTCCGTGTGCAGCCACAAGCCATTATGGGCTCTAGCATAGTTGGGTATGTTGCGTGATCTCTTTCAGTGGTAGGCTAGCAGATGTAGGGGATGTGCGTGGTACTGTCTACCCAGAGTAAAGAGTGAATGCTTCTGAAAGACTGTGTCTTGGTCATCAGTTTCTCAAACATCATGTAGTGCAAGAAACCTAATGGAGGAGATCGAGTCTTGTGGGGAAAAGTGCACAAACCTCTGCAGAGTGTACAAACTAATCATGGTTAGCCGTGTCCCCGGTTATGGACATCTTGAGTATCTGGTTCTTGAATTGGTTTGATCTCATCACTCTTAATTAAATTTGTTGGGATATTAATAATGTTTAAATGGGATTGAGTTGGGGGAACCTTTTCAATATTTGTCAACCACCATGATAGTTAAATAAAATATATTCCTTTGCAGTAGGGAAAAATTGGCTTTACGCAAAAAATATGATAACCATAGAGCCTCCACCAATCATATATGCATGTAGACATAGCTGTTAATTTGTTCATTGTTATACAGTGTTATTTTGATAGCATATTCCATGTGCTTACCCGTTTCGGGCTGCAACGTATTGCGTTGCAGAATTTTCAGACGAAGAGTAAGGTGCGCTATGTCGTTGTCGTGCACTCAGCTATGTCGTTGGAGTTGGTGGACTCATTTACCTTCGATGCTTCCGCGGTTATCTTATTTAGATGGCCTTAAGCCATATTATTGTAATAAGTTCTCTTTTGAGACATTCGATGTCATAAGTGTGTGATTGCACTCTGTTATAAATCCTTCAAGTACTGTGTGTGTCAGCATTACCAATCCACGGATGACACTTATACATAGAGATTTGACCGTTTGAGGTCGGATCCCTACAACTTGTTATTGAACCAATTGATGTTTGGGGCTTTGATTATATGGGACCGTTTCCTTCCCCTAATGGGTATACACATATTTTAGTTGTTGTTGATTATGTAACTAAGTGGGTAGAAGCTATTCCAACTAGTAGTGCTGATCATAACACCTCTATTAGTATGCTTAAAGAAGTTATTTTTCCGAGGTTTGGAGTCCCTAGATACTTAATGACTGATGTTGGTTCACATTTTATTCATGGTGCTTTTCGTAAAATGCTTGCAAGGTATGATGTTAGTCATAGAATTGCATCTCCATACCACCCACAGTCTAGTGGTCAAGTAGAACTGAGTAATAGAGAGATTCAATTAATTTTGCAAAAGATTGTTAATAGATCTAGAAAGAATTGGTCCAAGAAACTTGATGATGCATTATGGGCCTATAGAACTGCATATAAAAATCCTATGGGTATGTCTCCGTATAAAATGGTTTATGGAAAAATATGTCACTTACCTCTCGAACTAGAACATAAGGCATATTGGGTCGTTAAAGAGCTCAGTTATGATTTCAAACTTGCCGGTGAGAAGAGACTATTTGACATTAGCTCTCTTAACGAGTGGAGATCCTAGGCCTCTGAGAATGCCAAACTATTTAAAGGAAAATTTAAAAGATGGCATGATAAAAGGATACAAAAGCGTGAGTTTAATGTAGGAGATTATGTTTTGTTATACAACTCTCATTTAAGATTTTTTGCAGGAAAACTCCTCTCTAAATGGGAAGGTCCTTACGTTATCGAGGAGGTCTGTCATTCCGATGCCATAAAAGTCAACAACTTCGAAGGCACAAACCCGAACATGGTGAACGGTCAAAGAATCAAACATTATATCTCAGGTAATCCCACAAATGTTGAAACCAATGTGATTGATATCGTAACCCCGGAGGAGTATATAAGGGAAACTTTCCGGAATGTCTCAGACTCCGGAAAGGAATAGGTATGTGATACGGTAAGTAAACCGACTCCAAAACAGTTCTAATAGCAATTTTTCTCTGTTTTGGAGTATTTAAAAGAATAGGAAAATAAGAAGTAGTCCGAAAGGGACACGAGGCATCCACAAGGGTGGAGGGCGCGCCCTACCCCCTGGGTGCACCCCCTGTTTCGGGGACTCCGTTTTCTTGCACGATACTTCTTTTGGTCGGTAAAAAATCATTATATAATCTCCGAAAGGTTTTGAGCACCGTACCACGACAAAATCCTCTGTTTTTGTTTTGAGTTGTTTCTGCGCAGTTCTGAATATATGTCATCTCAAGACTCTGATGGAGAGAGCTATGTCTCGCATCTCGTTGCTAACCCAAAGACCTATGGGGACCTATCGCCTTATGGTCGAACTACGAATGACGAGGAGGATGCTCACCTAATGAGGATCGATGATTCAAGCTCAGAGGAGGAGGATGTGCCTCTACCTCAACCTTGGGATATGCACGTGAAATTCAAGAAATCAAGTCTCCCTAAGAGAACTAACCGTTCTAAAAATCTATCTATTCCTTCTCATTGTCGGCAGAAAAGCAAAGGGGACTTATGTGACAAGATCTTGAAGGTGGAGATGGAAGTCGATGATTTAAAGGAGGAAATTGCTCTCCTCAACTACAATATGAAAAAGTTGAAGGAACAATTGTCACCACCTCCATCATCACCACCTCCGAAGAATGAGACATAAATACATGGGTATGGGCACTCCCCTTGGGAAGTGCCAAGCTTGGGGGAGGTGCCACGGTATCATATCACCATCACACTTCTATCTTTACTGTTTTTCTTAGTTCGATCCTTTTGGTTATATCTTGATCTAGTAGAATAAAGTTTAGTATGATCTAGCTTTGAGTTTTTGTGTTGATCCTTATCTATGTAATCGAGTCCATGAGCTATATTAAATAAAGATTAGTCTTGAGTCGAGGGCTTGGTTATCTTGCTATGATCTTGAGGGAATAAAAGAAAAAAGAAAGAATAAAAAGAAATAAAGAGATCATATTAATCTTATGGAGAGTAATGACATCACATATAATGAGTATGATGAATAAAAGTTGTTGTGAGTTGACAAACATAGTTTTGGTCATCGTTGTGATTAATAGGAAGTAATAAAGAAAGAGAGGTTTTCACATATAAATATACTATCTTGGACCTCTTTTATGATTGTGAGCACTCACTAAAATATGATATGCTAAAAAGTTGATTTTGGACAAGGAAGACAACGTAATGGGTTATGTTTTCTTATATCCGAAATAAATTATATTGTCATGGATCATCCAACATGTTGAGCTTGCCTTTCTCCCTCATGCTAGCCAAATTCTTTGCACCAAGTAGAGATACTACTTGTGCTTCCAAATATCCTTAAACCCAGTTTTGCCATGAGAGTCCACCATATCAACCTATGGATTGAGTACGATCCTCCAAGTAAGTTGTCATTGTTGTAAGCAATAAAAATTGCTCTCTAAATATGTATGATCTATTAGTGTGGAGAAAATAAGCTTTATACGAGCTTGTGATATGGAAGAAATAAAAGCGACGGACTGCATAATAAAGGTCCCTATCACAAGTGGCAATATAAAGTGATCTTTTTTGCATTAAGATTTTGTGCATCCAACCATAAAAGCACATGACAACCTCTGCTTCCCTCTGCGAAGGGCCTATCTTTTATTATTTTCTTATACCTTATACAAGAGTCAAGGTGATCTTCACCTTTCCTTTTTACACTTTATCCTTTGGCAAGCACCGTGTGTTGGAAAGATCATATATATATATATATATATAATTGGATGTGGGTTTTCATAAACCATTATTGTTGACATTATCCTTGAGGTAAAAAGTTGGGAGGCAAAACTATAAGCCCCTATCTTTCTCTGTGCCGATTAAAACTTCATACCCATAAGTATTGTGTGAGTGTTAGCAATTCTGTAAGACTAAATGATAGTTGAGTATGTGGATTTGCTGAAAAGCTCTTATATTGACTCTTTCCGATGTTATGATAAATTGCAATTGCTTCAATGACTGAGATTATAGTTTGGTAGTTTTCAATGAAGTTTCTGATTCATACTTTACATTGTGAATAGATTGTTACTTGAGCATAAGAAATCATATGACAATATATATATATATATATATATATATATATATATATATAGTTTGCTATTCTAAGAATGAACATGATACCCTCATGTTCGTATTTCGTTTTATCGACACCTCTATCTCTAAACATGTTGACATATTTTTCGATATCGGCTTCCGCTTGAGGACAAGTGAGGTCTAAGCTTGGGGGAGTTGATACGTCCATTTCGCATCATGCATTTATATCGATATTTATTGCATTATGGGTGTTATTACACATTATGCCACAACACTTATGCCTTTTCTCTCTTATTTTACAAGGTTTACATGAAGAGGGAGAATGCCAGCAGCTGGAATTCTGGGCTGAAAAGGGAGCAAATATTAGAGACCTATTCTGCACAACTCCAAAAATTCTGAAACTTCATAGAGGCACTTTTTGGAATTAATAAAAAATACTGGCAAAAAATCAACCGAAGGGGGCGCACACCCTGGCCACGAGGGTGGGGGGAGCGCCCTACCCCCCTTGGCGCGCCCCCTGCCTCGTGGGCCACCTGGAAGCTCCCCGATGTTCATCTTTTGGTATAAGGTGTCTTTTACCCTAGAAAAAATAATAAGGAAGCTTTCGGGACGAAGCGCCGCCGTCTCGAGGCGGAACCTTGGAGGAACCAATCTATGGCTCCGGCGGAGTTGTTCTGCCGGGGAAACATCCCTCCAGGAGGGGGAAATCGCTAGCATCGTCATCACCATCGATCCTCTCATCGGGAGGGGACCAATATCCATCAATATCTTCACCAACACCATCTCCTCTCAAACCCTAGTTCATCTCTTGTATTCGATCTTTGTCTCAAAATCTCAGATTGGTACCTATGGGTTGCTAGTAGTGTTGATTACTCCTTATAGTTGATGCTAGTTGGCTTATTCGATGGAAGATTATATGTTCAGATCCTTTATGCATATTAATACCCCTCTGATTATGAACATGAATATGATTTGTGAGTAGTTATGTTTGTTCCTGAGGACATGGGAGAAGTATTGTTATAAGTAGTCATGTGAGTTTGGTATTCGTTCGATATTTTGATAAGATATATGTTGTCATTCCTCTAGTGGTGTTATGTGAACGTTGACTACATGACACTTCACCGTTGTTTGGGCCTAGGGGAAGGCATTGGGAAGTAATAAGTAGATGATGGGTTGCTAGAGTGACAGAAGCTTAAATCCTAGTCTATAAATTGCCTCGTAAGGGGCTGATTTGGATCCATATGTTTCATGCTATGGTTAGGTTTACCTTAATTCTTCTTTCGTAGTTGCGGATGCTTGTGAGAGTGGTTAATCATAAGTGGGATGCTTGTCCAAGGAAGGGCAGTACCCAAGCACCGGTCCACCCACATATCAAATTATCAAAGTAAAAACGTGAATCATATGAGCATGATGAAAACTAGCTTGACAATAATTCCCATGTGTCCTCGGGTGCGTTTTCCTTTATATAAGAGTTTGTCCAGGCTTGTCCTTTGCTACAAAAAGGATTGGGCCACTTTGCTGGACCTTGTTTACTCTTATTACTAGTTACCCGTTACGAATTACTTTATCACAAAACTATCTCTTATCGATAATTTCAGTGCTTGCAGAGAATACCTTACTGGAAACCGCTTGTCATTTCCTTCTGCTCCTCGTTGGGTTCTAAACCCTTAATTATTGAAAGGACTATGATAGATCCCCGATGCTTGTGGGTCATCACGCCTCTCTGGTCAATAACCAATATCAGAACCTGGATGCTCATATTGGTTCCTACATATTCTACAAAGATCTTTATCGGTCAAACCGCACAACAACATACGTTGTTCACTTTGTCATCGGTATGTTACTTTCCTGAGATTTGATCATCGGTATCATTATACCTAGTTCAATCTTGTTACTGGCAGGTCTCTTTACTCATTCCGTAATGCATCATCCCACAACTAACTCATTAGTCACATTTCTTGCAAGGCTTATAGTGGTGTGCATTACCGAGAGGGCCCACAGATACCTCTCCGCAACACGGAGTGAAAAATCCTAATCTCGATCTATGCCAACTCAACAAACACCATCGGAGACAGCTATAGAGCATCTTTATAATCACCCAGTTACGTTGTGACATTTGATAGCACACTACGTGTTCCTCCGGTATTCGGGAGTTGGATAATCTCATAGTCATGGGAACATGTAAGTCATGAAGAAAGCAATAGCAATAAACTAAATGATCATAGTGCTAAGCTAACGGATGGGTCTTGTCCATCACATCATTCTCTAATGATGTGGTCCCGTTCATCAAATGACAACACACGTCTATGGCTAGGAAACTTAACCATCTTTGATTAACGATCTAGTTAAGTAGAGGCATAGTAGGGACACTCTGTTTGTCTATGTATTCACACATGTACTAAGTTTCCGGTTAATACAATTCTAGCATGAATAATAAACATTTATCATGATATAAGGAAATATAAATAACAACTTTATTATTGCCTCTAGGGCATATTTCCTCCGGTCTCCCACTTGAAGTAGAGTCAATAATCTAGATTACATAGTAATGATTCTAACACCCATGGAGTCTTGGTGCTGATCATGTTTTCCTCATGAGAGAGGCTTAGTCAACGGGTCTGCAACATTCAGATCTGTATGTATCTTGCAAATCTCTATGTCCCCCTCCAACACTTGATGATGGAAGGAATGGAAGCGTCTCTTGATGTGCTTGGTTCTCTTGTGAAATCTGGATTCCTTCACCAAGGCAATTGCTCCAGTATTGTCACAAAAGATTTTCATTGGACCCGATGCACTAGGTATAACACCTAGAACAGATATGAACTCCTTCATCCAGACTCCTTCATTTGCTGCTTCCGAAGCAGCTATGTACTCTGCTTCACACGTAGATCCCGCCACGACGCTTTGCTTAGAACTGCACCAACTGACAGCTCCATCATTCAATATAAATACGTATCCGGTTTGTGACTTAGAGTCATCCGGATCAGTGTCAAAGTTTGCATCAACGTAACCATTTACGATGAGCTCTTTGTCACCTCCATAAACGAGAAACATATCCTTAGTCCTTTTCAGGTATTTCAGGATGTTCTTGACCGCTGTCCAGTGATCCGCTCCTGGATTTCTTTGGTACCTCCCTACTATACTTATAGCAAGGCACACATCAGGTCTGGTACACAGCATTGCATACATGATAGAACCTATGGCCGAAGCATAGGAAATGACTTTCATTTTCTCTCTATCTTCTGCAGTGGTCGGGCATTGAGTCTCACTCAACTTCGCACCTTGTATTACAGGCAAGAACCCTTTCTTTGGCTGATCCATTTTGAACTTCTTCAAAATCTTATCAAGGTATGTTCTTTGTGAAAGTCCAATTAAGCGGCTTAATCTATCTCTATAGATCTTGATGCCCAATATGTAAGCAGCTTCTCCGAGGTCTTTCATAGAAAAACATTTATTCAAGTATCCCTTATGCTATCCAGAAATTCTATAGCATTTCCAATCAACAATATGTCATCCACATATAATACTAGAAATGCTACAGAGCTCCCACTCACTTTCCTATAATTACAGGCTTCTCCAAAAGTCTGTATAAAACCATATGCTTTGATCACAGTATCAAAATGTTTATTCCAACTCCGAGAGGATTGCACAAGTCCATAAATGGATCGCTGGAGCTTGGACACTTTGTTAGCATCCTTTGGATCGATAAAACCTTCTGGTTGCATCATATACAACTCTTCTTCCAGAAATACATTCAGGAATGTAGTTTTGACGTCCATTTGCCAAATTTCATAATCATAAAATGCGGCAATTGCTAACATGATTCGGACGGACTTAAGCATCGCTACGGGTGAGAAGGTCTCATTGTAGTCAACTCCTTGAACTTGTCGAAAACCTTTCGCAACAAGTCGAGCTTTGAAGACAGTAACATTACCGTCAGCGTTAGTCTTCTTCTTAAAGATCCATATATTCTCTATGGCTTGCCGATCATCGGGCAAGTCAACCAAAGTCCATACTTTGTTCTCATACATGGATCCCATCTCAGATTTCATTGCCTCAAGCCATTTCGCGGAATCTGGGCTCATCATTGCTTCCTCATAGTTCGTAGGTTCATCATGATCAAGTAACATGACCTCCAGAACAGGATTACCGTACCACTCTGTGCGGATCTTACTCTAGTTGACCTACGAGGTTCAGTAGTAACTTGATCTGAAGTTTCATGATCACTATCATTAGCTTCCTCACTAATTGGTGTAGGAATCACTGGAATTGATTTCTGTGATGAACTACTTTCCAATTCGGGAGCAGGTACAATTACCTCATCAAGTTCTACTTTCCTCCCACTCACTTCTTTTGAGAGAAACTCCTTCTCTAGAAAGGATCCATTCTTAGCAACGAATATTTTGCCTTCAGATCTGTGATAGAAGGTGTACCCAACAGTCTCCTTTGGGTATCCTATGAAGACACATATCTCCGATTTGGGTTCGAGCTTATCAGGTTGAAGCTTTTTCACATAAGCATCGCAGCCCCAAATTTTAAGAAATAACAACTTGGGTTTCTTGCCAAAAACCACAGTTCATAAGGTGTCGTCTTAACGGATTTAGAGGGTGCCCTATTTAATGTGAATGCAGCCGTCTCTAAAGCCTAACCCCAAAACGATAGCGGTAAATCAGTAAGAGACATCATAGATTGCACCATATCTAATAAAGTGCGGTTACGACTTCCGGCCACACCATTACACTATGGTGTTCCAGGTGGCGTGAGTTGCAAAACTATTCCACATTGTTTCAAATGAAGACCAAACTCGTAACTCAAATATTCACCTCCACGATCAGATCATAGAAACTTTATTTTCTTGTTATGATGATTTTTCACTTCACTCTCAAATTCTTTGAACTTCTCAAATGTTTCAGACTTATGTTTCATCAAGTAGATATACCCATATCTGCTCAAATCATCTGTGAAGGTCAGAGAATAACGATACCCGCCGTGAGCCGCAACACTCATTGGACCGCATACATCATCATGTATTATTTCCAACAAGTCTGTTACTCGCTCCATAGTTCCGGAGAATGGAGTCTTGGTCATCTTGCCCATGAGGCATGGTTCGCAAGCATCAAGTGATTCATAATCAAGTGATTCCAAAAGCCCATCAGCATGGAGTTACTTCATGCGCTTTACACCAATATGACCCAAACGGCAGTGCCACAAATAAGTTGCACTATCATTATTAAACTTATATCTTTTGGCTTCAATACTATGAATATGTGTATCACTACTATCGAGATTCAGCAAAAATAGACCACTCATCAAGGGTGCATGACCATAAAAGATATTACTCATATAAATAGCACAACAATTATTCTCTGATTTAAATGAATAACCATCTCGCATCCAACAAGATACAGATGTAATGTTCATGCTTAAGCTGGCGCCAAATAACAATTATTCAGGTCTAAAACTAATCTTGGAGGTAGATGTAGAGGTAGTGTGTCGACGGCGATCACATCGACTCTGGAATCATTTCCCACGCGCATCGTCACCTTGTCCTTAGCCAATCTTCGCTTAATCCGTACTCCCTGTTTCGAGTTGCAAATATGAGCAAAAGAATCAGTATAATACCCAGGCACTACTGCGAGCATTAGTAAGGTCCACATCAATAACATGTATATCAAATATACCTTTCACTTTTCCATCCTTCTTATCCGCCAAATACTTGGGGCAGTTCCGCTTCCAGTGACCAGTCCCTTTGCAGTAAAAGCACTCAGTCTCAGGCTTAGGTCCAGACTTTGGCTTCTTTACTTGAGCAGCAAGTTGCTTGCCGTTCTTCTTGAAGTTCCCCTTCTTCCCTTTACCTTTTTTTTTGAAACTAGTGGTCTTGTTGACCATCAACACTTGATGCTCCTACTTGATTTCTACCTCCGTAGCCTTTAGCATCGCGAAGAGCTCGGGAATAGTCTTGTTCATCCCTTGCATATTATAGTTCATCACGAAGCTTTTGTAGCTTGGTGGCAGTGATTGAAGAACTCTATCAATGACACAATCATCAGGAAGATTAACTCCCAGTTGAGTCAAGTGGTTGTGGTACCCAGACATTCTGAGTATATGTTCACTGACAGAACTATTCTCCTCCATTTTGCAGCTGTAGAACTTATTGGAGACTTCATATCTCTCAATTCGGGCATTTGCTTGAAATATTAACTTCAACTCCTGGAACATCTCATATACTCCATGACATTCAAAACATCGTTGAAGTCCCGGTTCTAAGTCGTAAAGCATGGCACACTGAACTATCGAGTAGTCATCAGCTTTGCTCTGCCAGACGTTCACAACGTCTGATGTTGCTCCTGCTATGGGTCTTGCACCTAGCGGTGCTTCCAGGATGTAATTCTTCTGCGCAGCAATGAGGATAATCCTCAAGTTACGGACCCAGTCTGTGTAGTTGCTACCATCATCTTTCAATTTAGCTTTCTCTAGGGACGCATTAAAACCCAAAGGAACAGTAGCACGGGGCATTGATCTACAACAACATAGACATGCAAAATACTATGAGGTACTAAGTTCATGATAAATTAAAGTTCAATTAATCATATTACTTAAGAACTCACACTTAGATAGACATCCTTCTAATCATCTAAGTGATCACGTGATCCAAATCAACTAAACCATGTCCGATCATCACGTGAGATTGAGTAGTTTTCAATGGTGAACATCACTATGTTGATCACATCTACTATATGATTCATGCTCGACTTTTCGGTCTCAGTGTTCCGAGTCCATATCTGCATATGCTAGGATCGTCAAGTTTAACCCGAGTATTCTTCTTGTGCAAAACTGGCTTGCACCCGTTCTATGTGAACGTAGAGCTTATCACACCCGATCATCACGTGGTGTCTCGGCACGACGAACAGTAGCAACGGTGCATACTCAGGGAGAGCACTTGTACCTTGAAATTTAGTGAGAGATCATCTTATAATGCTACCGCCGTATTAAGCAAAATAAGATGCATAAAGGATAAACATCACATGCAATCAAAATATGTGAAATGATATGGCCATCATCATCTTGTGCTCATGATCTCCATCACCGAAGCATCGTCATGATCTCCGTCGTCACCGGCGCGACACCTTGATCTCCATCGTAGCATCATCTCGCCAACTATTGTACTATCGCTACCGCTTAGTGATAAAGTAAAAACAATTACATGGAGATTGCATTGCATACAATAAAGCGACAACCACATGGCTCCTGTTAGTTGCCGATAACTCTATTAAAAACATGATCATCTCACAACATTTTATATATCATCACGTCTTGACCATATCACACCATGACATGCCCTGCAAGAACAAGTTAGACGTCCTCTACTTTGTTGTTGCAAGTTTTATGTGGCTGCTATGGGCTTATCAAGAACCATTCTTACCTACACATCAAAACCACAATGATTTTTCGTCAAGTGTGTTGTTTTAACCTTCAACAAGGACCGGGCGTGGCCACACTCGATTCAACTAAAGATGGAGAAACAGACACCCACTAGCCACCTGTGTGCGAAGCACGTCGGTAGAACCAGTCTCATGAACGGGGTCATGTAATGTCAGTCTGGGCCGCTTCGTCCAACAATACCACCGAATCAAAGTAGGACATGCTGGTAAGCAGTATGGCTATTATCGCCCACAACTCTTTGTGTTCTACTCGTGCATATAACATCTACGCATAGACCTGGCTCGGATGCCACTGTTGGGGAACGTAGTATTTCAAAAAATTTGCCTACGATCACGCAAGATCTATCTAGGAGAAGCATAGCAACGATCTGTAACATCCCAAAATTCTAAATTTTGGAATGTTATAATAAATAGATAGATTGATTGTTTGTTTGATTGTTGTGCGATTGATTGAGTGAAATTTGAAACTTTTGAAAGTTAAATGAGAGGGAATAAAAGGACTTTCCCAAACTTTCATTTTCTTTTTCTATCTTCATGAATTCAAATCTTTTTCAAATACAAACACTTGAGCGAAGATGATATGACTTCTTCCATTTTATTAAACGAAAGGGTATTTGAAAATATTTGAATTTCATTTGGAAAATATTTCCAACCCAGAAACTTTATGCAACTCAATGATTTTCATGAGAGAAGATAAAATGACTTCTTCAAAACATATGAAATATGAGTTGGGAGCTTAAAACAATCAAATTCAAAGTTCTTTTCAATTTATTTTCAATTTGGAGTTATTTGAGTTTTATTCAAATTATTTTTCTCCAAAAATAAAATATATGGAAAATAGGGTAACATGATTCCCTACATCAGAAAAATGGAGAGAAATAAATTTGAATTAATTTTGGTATTTTTAAAATGATTTTTATTGGATTTTAGTAGGGCAGTAGCACTCTTTGTTTTATATAAATTTGTGTGGATTTTATTTGACCATAGAAAAATGTCCATGTTGTTGGAAATAATTTCTGAAAATTTTGATATATTATATGCCTATATAATATTCCTGTTTATTTTGTTTTATTTTGGTTTGTGCGGATAAATGTTTAAAAAAAATGTGTTTCCCTCCCCAACTGGGCCGGCCGAGCTAGCCAGCCAGGTCGCGGCCCAGCCCGCGTCGCCCCGTCCTCGATCTCCGCAGAGACCGACTCAGACTTGAGGCGCCTCCGCCGTCCCGAGGCAGGACTCGCCGCCCTTGCCCGTGCCACGCCACCGCCTCCCAGCCTTTAAAAGGCGGGCCCCGACGCCCCGACTGCCCTCTTCCCCCTCGCTCGCCGCCCGCCGCCCAAGTCGTCACCGCCGGCGAGATCCGCCAAGCGCCGCCGCCCTAAACCGCCACCCTCGCCGCCTATGCCCACCGCCGTCGCCACCACCGCGCCGCCGCCAGCGCCGCACCTCCCGTGCTCTCCTTGATGCGCCGACGCCCGGAGCCGTTGCCCGCGCTGGCCGAGCCGCCGCCGAAGTCCTTTCCTCGCCGCCGACGACCCGCTGCCACGGTAACCGCCGTCGCCCCTCCCTCGCCGTTGGATCTGGATCCAACGATCCAGATCATTTTTGTTTTCTTTTTTTCCTTTCGAAACGTTTTGTTTTACTTAGAGAACGTTCGTTTTTTAGTTTTTTATCTTTTTCTGTTATTTTTTTCGGCCCGGGACCTATCTGTGAAGATTTTATTTACAGATTAGTCCCTAATCTTCAAACACTCACAACTTTTTACTCGTTAGTCCAAATCCAACGAAACCAATGCCCACTTCTTCGTTATGATCCCCTCTATCCAGATAAAGAACTTGAACTTGTTTTTGAAAGTTTAAAATTTGAATTAGATCAGATTTGAATTTAAACTTCGTTTGATCATAACTTGAGTTTCGTAACTCCGATTTAGTTGATTCTTTTTGCAAATCGGAGCTCTTGACCTAAACTTTCTGATAAGGCCAAATTCACATAATTTTGGTACTATTAGAAATTGTTTTATGTTGCAAGAGTTATTTGTTGGTTTTGATGTTTTTCTGAATCGTACTCTTCGTTCTTTCCGGTGCTTTTGAGTGATTGCTTATGTGTGGTTACTATTGCTTGCTCACGATAGATTGACCGGAGTGTGACGAGTAGAGCTATCAAGAGTTTTGAGTGCGAATCATCTTCATCAACATTGCAGGCAAGTAACACTTGATCATACCTTTTCTACTACCCAGTTTTTATGCATTAGATCAATCCTCAAACATTGCATGAGTAGGATCTAATTAAATTGTGGGATGGGAAGTAGATGAGGTAGTACCTATTACCTGTTTTACTTATGAAACCTTTGGGAGTTACTTCTACGTTTGCTTATTATGTCATGCTATGCTAGTAGACGTGGATTGGGTGAGTGATATCCATGACAGATGTGAGTTTGATAATTAATGGTTTATCTAAGGTGGCAACTTAAATACACATCTGGGTGGATTGAGGCACTGGGTTACCAGACTTACTGTTTTTTGGAAATCCCGGGGGTACTGTGTGATTTCCCTATGGACCGCCTCCTAGGCTCAAAGGGATCATAAGATAATTCATACCAGTAACTTACGTGTGCAGCCACAAGCCATTATGGGCTCTGGCATAGTTGACTAAGTTGTGCGAACTCTTATAGTGGTGGACTAGCAGATGTAGGGGATGTAGGTGTACCGGTCTACCCATCGTAAGGTGCTAGCGCTTCTGAAAGACTATGTCTTGGTCATCCGTTTCTCAAACACCATGTAGTGCGAGAAACCAAATGGAGGCAATCGAGTCTTGTGGGGAAAAGTGCGCAAACCTCTGCAGAGTGTACAAACTAATCATGATTAGCCGTGTCCCCGGTTATGGACATCTTGAGTATCTAGTACTTGAATATCATGTGAATCTCATCATGTTACTCTAAATAATATTGTTGGGTTGTTAATGAGTACTTTTATTTGGGATTGAGGATGCTGTCAACCATTCTCAATGTTTAACAACCACCATGATAGTCAAATAAATTTATTCCTTTGCAAGAGGAAAAATTGGCTTTTCGCAAAAGCAGTAACCATAGAGCTTTCCACCAGCCAAATATGCATGTAGTATAGCTTATTCTTTCATTATTCTCTATGTGTTACATTGCGGCATATTCCATGTCTTGACCCATTTTCGGGCTGCAACGTTTCATGTTGCAGACTTTTCAGACGACGAGTAAGTGATACGTTAGGGTTACGATTTCTACACTCAACTTTGCCGTTGGTGTTGATGGGAATCCACAACCTTGTTACTTCCGCTATTTTGGATTGAGGTAATAGTATTTACGCTACTTTATACATGTGATTTACCTCTGTTATAAATCCTCGAGTACTGTGTGTGTCAGCATACCGATCCAGGGATGACACGTAAGCACGAGACTTGACCGTCTGAAGTCGGTCGCTACAAGATGGTATCGAGCACATGTTGACTGTAGGACGTGACCCTAGAAACTGGCAAGCCCATAGGAAAGATTTTTCTCTACAACTTCCTTTTCAAAAGAGTCTTTTACCTCTCTTCTCTTCTGAGCTTATTCAAAAAAATCCTTTTAGTGAGACTATACCCTTTTCCCCTTTTGACCACTCGAAGATTCAGCTGATGAAACCACTCCAACGAGTACAGGATATTGGACAAATAAGACTACTTTTGAATGAAGAGGATTTTACCGTGCATGATAATGATGGAACTACAACAGTTGAAGACTCTGAAAACTAGGAGAATTTGAAGGTTTGAAGAAATTCCAGATTTGTATGACCTATAAAGGCTACCCTTATGGAGCTTGACAGACTATGGAAGTTGTCAATACCCGAGATCAAGGTGTATAGGAGAAAGACCGGAACATGGAGCATAAAACTCAAAGTTTTGTCAAGAAAGCCCCAAGAGGAATGATAGCTCATAACAGAGACATAGTCATAAACATGGATATCCATGATGCTATCGCTCGCTCATGTTATTGTCACCGTGAGGTGTTAAGGAACCATCTTTCGGAAAAATTGGATGACAAAAGGGCTAATGGAGCATCTGTGAGCAAAGGATGAAGTTTTAACTTTAGCTGGTGTATCACCAGGATCTGGAGTGTTACATCAAGAAGTTAAGATGGACCTACGAGAAACAATATTTTGACAAGGAAGTATTTCATGAAGAACTCAGGACCCTGAAGATGAGAGTAGCCAAGCTGGAGGAGCAAAATCTCGAGATACAGGAGATTCGTCAGGAGCTGAAGGATAGAAGGACATGGTTCGTACCAAGGATGTTGAAACCCAGAAGTTTGGAGTGCAACTCGAGAACATTAAAGGACGTCACTAGAGACTTCTCGACAATAGAGATGATCTGGCGAAAGAACTTGAGAAGGACAAGCATGATCAGAAGGAGCCATCGGAGACATGACCAAGACTTGAAGAGTTTGATGGCATTGAGATCTATAGACCATTAGAAGACCCAACCCCTGTTATATACCTACGTTAGATGCAACGATTGTGAGCTGTCATTTGTTTGATGTTTTCCGACAGCCACAATAAAATCTGCCTTTTCAAAACTATTGTTTGTATTGTGTGCATCCCTCTCTATCTCTCTTATCCCACCCCAAACCCATGGACCCGATAGAGGATGAATGGAGATGAGCTTATATTTTCTGGACCGGTGAGTCAATTGGAGACAGACCAATGGGTTCAGAACATGGAGGATCAAATGGAGAATGACTCTATAGCCAGAAAGGATATGACCCAGCATGCTCTGGAGTGTTTTGAAAGAGGTGCTGCTACTTGGTGGAGGATGTAGCAAACCATCAATGGATGGCAAAGAGTAACCACTTGGAAGGAATTTAAGTTGACTTTGCTAAAGTCTTAGTTTGTGTCCCAGAAGTTGAAGCCTTATGGAAGTGATATGAAGAAACCCTGTGCATACAAGCTTTGTGAAGAAATAGGACACAACCATAAAGAAAACAAGGACGAATACTCTCATAAGCGGGGGATTTCCAAAGGAAGTTAGCCGAGGATCTCAGGGGACTTCGGGTGGAGATTGTTCCCAAAGGTTTTATTGCAGAAGTTCAGTCTACATTGTTGGGAAGGATTCATGAAACTCAGAAGTATGACAAAGAGATTGCTGAGATAAAAGAGAGGATGAGCAAAGGAAAGACCAAAGGTTTTCGTAAGGATGAGCACGACACCTTATGGTTCGATGACCGTGTATATGTTCCCAATAATGCAAGGATCGGGAAGTAAATACTTCAAGAGGCTCATGACTCACCATACTCGATTCACCGTGGAAACACCATGATGTATTTGGACTTGAAGGAGTGTTTCTGGTGGACTGGTATGAAGAAGGATATTACGGCGTATGTAGTCGTAGATGATGTATGCCAGAGAGAGTAAAAGCAGAGCATCAGAAGCCAACAAGATTACTACAGCCTATGCCGATACACATATGAAAGTGGGATAAGCTTGGCATGGATTTCATTACCAGATTTCCCAGAACGAGATTGGGATACGATTCAATCTGGGTAGTAGTTGATTTGCTTGACCAAAGTGGCTCACTTTATCCCAATGAAAAATCACCTATTCAAGTGCGAAGTTGGCCCAGATATATTTGACCAGGATGTATGTCTGCATGGAGTTCCAAGGACCATCGATAGAGGAACACAGTTTACCTCAAAGTTTTGGAATCAGCTGCACCAGACTTTGGGTACTAGGCTAGAGTTCAGTACAGCCTTTCATCCGCAGACAGATTGATAGACCGAGAGAGTAAATCAGATTCTGGAGGACATGTTGACAGTGTATGCACTAGATTATGGATCTAGAAGTGATGATAATCTACCTTACGTGGAGTTCTCATACAACAACAGTTACCAAGCCAGATTGAAGATGGCCCCTTTTAAAGTTTTGTATGGAGAAGGAGCCAGACACCATTGATGTGGGATGAAGTTGGAGACCGTTAGTTGTTTGGACCAAATATGATAAAAGATTCAGAAGAGAATGTTAAAGTTGATTTGAGATAGACTGAAGGTAGCTTAGTCCAGGCAGAAGAGTTATGCAGACTCAAAAATGCAAGGAGGTAGTCTATGAAATTGGAGATAGAGCATGTCTTCGTGTGTCCCCTCTGCGAGGAGTTAAATGATTAGGAATTAAGGAAAGTTAGCCCCGAGATTTGTAGGACCATACCGAGTTTTGGAAGCGTATGGGAGGAGTAGCCAACAAATTGGAGTCACCCGAAGCACTGTCAGGAGTTCATGATGTGTTTCACGTTTCCCAGTTGAAGAAGTGCCATGCAGAGATGGCCAATATTCCCCTTTAAGGACGCTTGACCCTGGAAAGGATAATGATGTTCCACGAAGTGGAGTATGAACTTCATAAGTATAAGTTTTATCTCGGTATGTGGGATATCCCACGAGGATGAAGAGATGAATTACTGTTGGATATAAATGAGGTATGATGTTGGAAATATGGATCAATGAAAATTCCATGATGAGTCTGAGTAATCATGTCCTAGTTTGGTGCAAATAGAAGGAAGGAAGACATTACAATCGGATGGATTTTGAGTATGCTAGGAAGATGGAAGTTGAAGTTGGGTATAATGATCAGTTGCCCAGATGATGTGTTCAAGGATTACAAGTGATGAGATGGGCCATAACCCACAGGCCCCAGGACCTGCCAAGAAGCAAGCACATTCTTGCTGAAGGAAAAACCCTGGAAGGAGTTACCATTTTGTCAACCGACGATTTTATAGGAGCAACGTAAAACCTGAGAGTTGTTAAGGCACGATAGATGTTTGTTTGGCTTGCAGAATCAATGGATTTATCCGAACTTGGTTCGTTGACAAGAGAAATTCTGCAATGCTTGTAAGGGTGACCGAGTGTTAGAAAGCGAGATTCGCTAAACCGTATACAAGGAAATGATTTGGGTGCGGGATGGATTGATCACCATACCGACTTACTCTTATTGTTCGCCTTGCTATACGGGATGGTAAATCTGAGTGACTTACCTATAGTAAGAGACGACGATCAAAACCTTGTTTAAACCTTAGAATGCTATATGTATTTTCCCTTGTACACGGCAGCTGCTGCCAATCGTAGGATATACGGTGAGGTTCAGCCCAGACCCATTTCCTGCAGGAGAAACCATAAATGGTTGACCACCATGAGATATCGATAGTTGTTTAGCATTGGCGCCAGACCCGTCAGCTAAGAAGACCCAGTCTCGGAATAACCTTACCACGATGAAATGGATACAAAAATTAAGAAAAGGTTATGCCGCTACCGGAAGAGCCCAGAGATGGAATTTCCAGAGATCTGAGAAGGCCGACACTGTCAACAATAAGGATGGAGTATATGAGTTTTGATGGAACCATAACAATGTTTCTAACGGTGGTAGCACCAGAGATCCCCGAAGACGATCGTTGGATTTTGAGAAGACCCCAAACCCTAACCTATTTCTTGCTAGCCCCTCCGAATCTCGAGGACGAGATTCATTTTAAGGGTGGTAGGTTTGTAACATCCCAAAATTCTAAATTTTGGAATGTTATAATAAATAGATAGATTGATTGTTTGTTTGATTGTTGTGGGATTGATTGAGTGAAATTTGAAACTTTTGAAAGTTAAATGAGAGGGAACAAAAGGACTTTCCCAAACTTTCATTTTCTTTTTCTATCTTCATGAATTCAAATCTTTTTCAAATACAAAACCCTTGAGCGAAGATGATATGACTTCTTCCATTTTATTAAATAAAAGGGTATTTGAAAATATTTGAATTTTCATTTGGAAAATATTTCCAACCCAGAAACTTTATGCAACTCAATGATTTTCATGAGAGAAGATAAAATGACTTCTTCAAAACATATGAAATATGAGTTGGGAGTTTAAAACAATCAAATTCAAAGTTCTTTTGAATTTATTTTCAATTTGGAGTTATTTGAGTTTTGTTCAAATTATTTTTCTCCAAAAATAAAATATATGGAAAATAGGGTAACATGATTCCCTACATCAGAAAAATGGAGAGAACTAAATTTGAATTAATTTTGGTATTTTTAAAATGATTTTTATTGGATTTTAGTAGGGCAGTAGCACTCTTTGTTTTATATAAATTTGTGTGGATTTTATTTGACCATAGAAAAATGGCCATGTTGTTGGAAATAATTTTCTGAAAATTTTGATATATTATATGCCTATATAATATTCCTGTTTATTTTGTTTTATTTTGGTTTGTGCGGATAAATGTTTTAAAAAAATGTGTTTCCCTACCCGATCGGGCGGCCCATTTAGCTTGACCAGTCGCGGCCCAGCCCGCGTCGCCCCGTCCTCATCTCCCGCAGGAGACCGACTCCCGCACGGGAGCGCCTCCGCCGCCGTCCTTGGGCCGGACTCGGCGCCGCCCTTGCCCCTTGCCCACGCCACCGCCCCTCCCATGGCCTTTAAAAGGCGGGCCCGACGCTGACTCCCTCTTCCCCTCGCTCTTGCCGCCACCCAAGTCGCATGCCGGCGAGATCCGCCAAGCGCCGCCCAAACCGCCACCTCGCCGCCTATGCCCCGCTGTCGCCACCGCGCGCCCGCCGCCCAGCGCCGCACCTCCCGTGCTCTCATGATGCGCCGCCGGCCTTGAGCCGTCGCCGCGCCTCGCCGAGCCGCCGCCGCCGTCCTTTCCTCGCCGCCGATGATCCGCCGCCGCGGTAACCGCCGTCGCCCCTCCCTCGCCGTTGGATCTGGATCCAACGATCCAGATCGTTTTTGTTTTTTTTCCTTTCAAAACGTTTTGTATTATTTAGAGAACGTTCGCTTTTTGGTTTTTTTCTTTTTCTGTTATTTTTTTCGGCCCGGGACCTATCTGTGAAGATTTTATTTACAGATTAGTCCCTAATCTTCAAACACTCACAACTTTTTACTCGTTAGTCCAAATCCAACGAAACCAACGCCCACTTCTTCGTTATGATCCCCTCTATCTAGATAAACAACTTGAACTTGTTTTTGAAAGTTTAAAATTTGAATTAGATCAGATTTGAATTTAAACTTCGTTTGATCATAACTTGAGTTTCGTAACTCCGATTTAGTTGATTCTTTTTGCAAATCGAAGCTCTTGACCTAAACTTTCTGATAAGGCCAAATTCACATAATTTTGGTACTGTTAGAAATTGTTTTATGTTGCAAGAGTTATTTGTTGGTTTTGATGTTTTTCTGAATCGTACTCTTTGTTCTTTCCGGTGCTTTTGAGTGATTGCTTATGTGTGGTTACTATTGCTTGCTCACGATAGATTGACCGGAGTGTGACGAGTAGAGCTATCAAGAGTTTTGAGTGCGAATCATCTTCATCAACATTGCAGGCAAGTAACACTTGATCATACCTTTTCTACTACCCGTTTTTTATGCATTAGATCAATCCTCAAACATTGCATGAGTAGGATCTAATTAAATTGTGGGATGGGAAGTAGATGAGGTAGTAACTATTACCTGTTTTATTTATGAAACCTTTGGGAGTTACTTCTACGTTTGCTTATTATGTCATGCTATGCTAGTAGACGTGGATTGGGTGAGTGATATCCATGACAGATGTGAGTTTGATAATTAATGGTTTATCTAAGGTGGCAACTTAAATACACATCTGGGTGGATTGAGGCACCTGGGGTTACCAGGACTTGCCTGTTTTTTTGGAAATCCCGGGGGTACCGTGTGATTTTCCTATGGACTGCCACCCAGGCTCAAAGGGATCATAAGATAATTCATACTAGTACCTTACGTGTGCAGCCACAAGCCATTATGGGCTCTGGCATAGTTGACTAAGTTGTGCGAACTCTTATCTTTGGTGGACTAGCGGATGTAGGGGATGTAGGTGTGCGGTCTACCCATCGTAAGGTGCTAGCACTTACGAAGACTATGTCTTGGTCATCCGTTTCTCAAACACCATGTAGTGCGAGAAACCAAACGGAGGCGATCGAGTCTTGTGGGGAAAAGTGCGCAAACCTCTGCAGAGTGTACAAACTAATCATGATTAGCCGTGTCCCCGGTTATGGACATCTTGAGTATCTAGTACTTGAATATCATGTGAATCTCATCATGTTACTCTAAATAATATTGTTGGGTTGTTAATGAGTACTTTTAATTGGGATTGAGGATGCTGTCAACCATTCTCAATGTTTAACAACCACCATGATAGTCAAATAAATTTATTCCTTTGCAGTAGGGAAAAATTGGCTTTTCGCAAAACTGTAACCATAGAGCTTTCCACCAGCCAAATATGCATGTAGTATAGCTTATTCTTTCATTATTCTCTATGTGTTACATTGCCAGCATATTCCATGTGCTGACCTGTTTTCGGGCTGCAACGTTTCATGTTGCAGACTTTTCAGACGACGAGTAAGTGATACGTTAGGGTTACGATTTCTACACTCAACTTTGCCGTTGGTGTTGATGGGAATCCACAACCTTGTTACTTCCGCTATTTTGGATTGAGGTAATAGTATTTACGCTACTTTATACATGTGATTTACCTCTGTTATAAATCCTCGAGTACTGTGTGTGTCAGCATACCGATCCAGGGATGACACGTAAGCACAAAGACTTCACCGTCTGAGGTCGGGTCGCTACACGAGCGGGGAGAGTGTGTCCACGTACCCGTGTAGACCGAAAGTGGAAGCGTTAAGTAACGCGGTTATTTAGTCGAACGTCTTCGCGATCCAACCCATCAAGTACGGAACGCACGGCACCTCCGTGATCTACACATGTTCAGCTCGGTGATGTCCCTCGAACTCTAGATCTAGCTGAGGCCGAGGGAGAGTTCCGTCAGCACGACGACATGGTGACGGTGATGATGAAGTTACCGACGCAGGGCTTCGCCTAAGCACTACGATGATATGATCGAGGTGGAAAACTATGGAGGGGGGCACCGCGCACGACTAAAGATCAACTTGTGTCTATGGGGCGCCCCCTACCCATATATAAAGGAGGGAGGAGGGGAGGGTCGGGCGGCCCCTAGGGCGTGCCCCAAGCAGGTAATCCTACTAGGACTCCAAGTCCTAGTAGGAATCCACCAAGAGGGAGAGGGGGGAAGGAAGGAGAGGGAGAGAGGGAGAAGGAAAGGGGGGCGCCGCCCCCCCTTCCCTTGTCCAATTCAGACTCCAAGGGAGGGGGGCCTGCCCTGGCTGCCCTCCTCTCTCTCCACTAAGGCCCATGGTGGCCCATTAGTTCCCCCCGGGGGTTCAGGTAACCCCTCCGGCACTCCGGTTTTACTCGAAACCACCCCGAACACTTCCGGTGTCTGAATGACACCAATATATCAATCTTTATGTCTCGACCATTTCGAGACTCCTCATCATGTCCATGGTCTCATCCGGGACTATGAACAACCTTCGGTACATCAAATCACGTAAACTCATAATACCAATCGTCATCGAACGTTAAGCGTGCGGACTCTACGGGTTCGAGAACTATCTAGACATGACCGAGATACCTCTTCGGTCAATAACCAATAGCGGAACCTGGATGCTCATATTGGTTCCTACATATTTTACGAAGATCTTTATCGGTCAAACCGCACAACAACACACGTTGTTCCCTTTGTCATCGGTATGTTACTTGCCCGAGATTTGATCGTCGGTATCATTATACCTAGTTCAATCTCATTACTGGCAAGTCTCTTTACTCATTCCGTAATGCATCATCCCGCAACTAACTCATTAGTCACATTGCTTGCAAGGCTTATAGTGATGTGCATTACCGAGAGGGGCTAGAGATACCTCTTCACAACACGGAGTGACAAATCCTAATCTCGATCTATGCTAACTCAACAAACACCATCGGAGACACCTATAGAGCATCTTTATAATCACCCAGTTACGTTGTGATGTTTGATAGCACACTAAGTGTTCCTCGGGTATTCAGGAGTTGCATAATCTCATAGTCATGGGAACATGTATAAGTCATGAAGAAAGCAATAGCAATAAACTAAACGATCATAGTGCTAAGCTAACTGATGGGTCTTGTCCATCACATCATTCTCTAATGATGTGATCCCATTCATCAAATGACAACACATGTCTATGGCAAGGAAACTTAACCATCTTTGATTAACAAGCTAGTCAAGTAGAGGCATACTAGGGACACTTTGTTTGTCTATGTATTCACACATGTACTAAGTTTCCGGTTAATACAATTCTAGCATGCATAATAAACATTTATCATGATATAAGGAAATATAAATAACAACTTTATTATTGCCTCTAGGGCATATTTCCTTCAATCCTCCACTTCTACACGACAACATCATCTCTTTCCCATGGTGATTTGGTTTTTGATTCGAGGACGGATCTTTCCCAAGGGGGAGGGGATGATGCAGAGCATCCTACGAACATCACCATATTATGAATTCCATTGCTAAGAGACACACCCAACTTCTACTTCAATCATACTAAGGTGAATTCCATCCTTAATGCATGTCTTCTTAGTTCCCTCGAGGATTGGGGAGGAAATTTTCATTTTGGGGCAAGATGGGCAAATGTCGGGGCAAACGGTTGTTGTATCCCTAGCTGGTTAAATACACCTATGAACTGGGTGGTGGAGGAAGTTTGGATATCCATCCATTAATCCGCTTGTTTCCTAGTTTCATGAAAATCAAGAAAAGCTGTAAACAATGGTAGGACCACGTGTGGTGGGTCCAAACGATAATTTCCCGATATAAATCTTAAGGATTGTTTTGGAGGGATTATTTCATGGTCCGAAGTATTTTGATACTCGGGCCGTAGTGAAGCACGCCGAGGATGTCTTAAAGACCTTGTATCCGAGTACAAACTAACGGAGGAACTCGCCTGCCAAGACGAAGACATCAACAAAAGAAGCCGTTTTGAGGAGGAAGTTGCAGTCCTCAGCTTTGAAGCCAATTTAGGGCCTACCGAGGGTGTCCTGGACTAGGGGGTATAAACCTGTATGGCCTGTCGTCTATGGGCCGGGCTAATGACCCACCGACCACTGGAGGAAGGGCTACCAAAATTGTGGCTCTCGGCGTGAAAGAGATGACGGCCTCCGAAGACTTGGCGTGTACTTCAAGGAAAGCTCTACTAGCCGGCATGCTTATTCCTAGCCAGCAACCAACCATACATGTAATCTAGGTACCCTTGGTGTGTATATAAGGTAGGGGTCTAGTCCGTAGAGGCACAATTACAAGCCTTAGGGTTTAGAAGACAATCATCTGATCTCGAGGTACATCATCTTGTACTTTCACTATAGAAAAAATACACTTCCGTGATGATACGTGTTTGTCACAGTAGGTCGCGTTTTTTGTCATGCATGTACATCCATGACGATTTTATGACGAATCAAGATAGTCATACTGTCTTTGTCAGAGAAGTGTTCCATGACATTACCAAAATTATCATCACGGAATGTCCACTTCCATGACGATAAATCGCGTCCACGAAGTGCTTTTCGTCAAGGGTGACCGACATGTGGCATCCACCGTAACGAACGCCGTTAAGCTATCGGGTCGGGTTTTGGATCCGATAACCCGTTAATAGCCCCGACCAATGGGAAATTTCCACGTGTAAAATTCTTATTGGCCGGACAAAACACGTGTCAGCTCTTCAGTGGGTCAGATAGGCGCCTATGATATGTTGACACGTGTCATGGCCCACCATTGGCCCATTTAGCTTACAAAGCCGACCCGTTTGACTTGGTCAAAAGTTAACGGGCTGGCCCATGAAAAGCCAGTTAACGGTCTCTTTGCAAATAGCCCATTTTACGGCCCAGTAACTCATGGCCCGTTAGGCCCTAAAGGAAATCAGCCCAACAACGTCATGTGGGTCATTGAATATAACACTAGCCCATTTCACTTTTGGCCCATGTATGGCCCATGACGTCTTTCAGCCCATATGAGGCCTTCGTATCTTTAGGCCCTTTATAGGCCCACGGTGACTCTAGCCCATAATGAACAGTAATTTTCTTTGTACCCGTTAATGGCACGTGATTCACATGGGCCGTTTCTAGCCTGTGTTAGCTTTCGGCCTATTGACGGCCCATACATTCTTGGGCTCCTTTCCGGCCCTCGATTACTTCTGGCCCGTTACTGGCTTGTTCCTCTAATGGGCCAAATTAGGCCCATGGCAAGAGTCGGCCCGTTTCTGGCCTGTTAACTCGTTGCGCCGTTTCCAACCCGTCCTATATTATGGCCCATTAACGACCCGTTATGCCTGTGATAGAATTAAGCTTTTGCTGTCCTCCGGCCTATTAACGGCCCATTACCGTGTTGGGCCGATACCAATTACGCCCGTTTACGGCCCATGTAGACCCATTTATCCGACAGCCCAAGGCCCACCGATTCTACGGCCCTGTTGGAGGCCCATTTATCGACGGCCCATAGGAGACCCATGGATCCTATGGCCCGTATATGGCCCATGGTTGTTGCGGCCACTAGCAAACCAGGGAAAAAGAAGACTAGGAAATAAATAAGGCGAAACTAACGCTAGGCTATTAAGGCGATTGCACAGATTACATCCACTCGGCATCAAAGATCGCCACCAGTGCAAATATAGGGAACACCCTACACTATACAAAAATGGCTTGCTGTTTTCTTCAGCCGGTGGCTGCATGTTAAGAATAAATTTTGTATCGCACCAAAACAAATTACAACTATATAACAGAGGGAAGGTTGGCATAAAACTTAACAGTTTAACAGATAAATGCACCACTAGAAGTTCAAAAGCTCAGTTCATTTGACCTGACTGTTACGTTTTCATGTTGTATTGTCCGATGGAGCACCATAACCCTCGCCTTCATCTCCCCTAGGCTCCTGAACAACATAGCAAATGTCTGATAGTCTAGTTTCAAAATCATGCATATCTTGACGACATCAAACAATGTCTCTCCTTGTTTCACAAAGGGTCTCTGTTAGGGAATGGACTTGTGTCTGGAGCACAGATACAACATTGCTTTGAGCTTTCATATCTTGATCATGAGGCAGTTTGGACGAGATTGCCTTAACAACCAACCAAGTATTACGCAGGAACATGCTTTTGGCACTGTTAGTGGACAGGTACTGACCCACTGCAGCAAGAGCTAACATTGCGGTTATAGTTGCCTCGCCACCTTCAGAAGGTGGCGGTTCCACCATTTCTTCCATAGCTCGCTGAAAGTTGAGTTTTTACATTAGTAGTACCAGAACAGAAGATATTAAGGAGGCAGCAAAACCAGACAAAATAGCTTTGGTCTATATACAGAACTTATTCTGGTGAACCCATGTAAAATATTAGTTGTATTTTATTGCAAAGTACATAATAAAACCAGGTTCCAAACATATGACCATGCACCATCGCTAATGTATTGTCTATTTCTTCACATTGTATTGAGGGCTAAGGATAAAGAGACGAAGTTTATAATACGGTAAGCATAGTATGACATCATTCATATCACAAAACAACTGACAACAGACAAACATGCAATTGTAACGTTGTGTGGGCAAGTCCAGCACATAACTAGATTACGGGTAAATATCAAAGGAACATCACTCCTCTCTTTTAAACCGTGTAAGGTGCAATGATACGCTAAGACAATTATGTATAAAATTGAAAAGAGTAATAGACATTGGCTGCAAACCATGCAGTTCAAGGCACAAGTCAGAGTAAGTAGTAGTTAAAAGGCATGAGGATTAAGGACTTACAACAGCGGCTTTGACTGGTGTAGTCATGCCCTTCTTCTTGCTGGTGTGACAGTCCTTGAAGATTTCCAGAACGTTTGGTTCAGGTACTTTTTGGTCCTTGCGGGCTTTCCTCTGCATTTTGAACAAGTAAATATAGACCTGATAATATGGTATAGAGTGAAACAACAACTAATTACAAGAGCCTCGCAGTGTGCAATATAGCTACGAGATCGTAAATGCATTGGAATTTCACTTTCGTACGGTTGGCCTTGTTCTTTGAACAGTTCACTTACAAGAAGATAGATTTGTGTGGCACATGTGTAAATAGGACT
Organism: Aegilops speltoides; assembly: GCA_021437245.1. NCBI lineage: Eukaryota > Viridiplantae > Streptophyta > Magnoliopsida > Poales > Poaceae > Aegilops > Aegilops speltoides. Next base: position 184,761,246 of record CM038145.1, read on the forward strand.
TCAACATGTGATCTGATCACATATATATAATGTACCTGATACTTCAAATCAGACCAGTGTTTAACAAGGACCCTCCAGTCTTCATCCGATATATTTTTCAATGGAGATGTTTGGGAAAGTTCACTGTTAGCCTTGCCTTCAAAGTGAGTTTTCCTCAAGTTATATCGATACTGTCGCAGAGCAAACTTGAAAACATGGGTGCAAGCTTGTCTACTTGCATCATCTTGGCTATCCAACTTGAACCTCATATGTTGAAAATTATGGGAGTCTCCTTATCAGCAACCTAGAAAGTATGGGATAGAGCAAGACGATATTACTAGTTTCCATACATATCCATACTTACGGATAAATGGTCGAGGAAGGTGTTGAACTGGATTTCTTCTTTGTCATTCCTGTACTGAATCCATGTCGGGAGGATACGTACATGACACCTAACAGCAATCGCTGCCTCTGATACTAACTTGGCTGACTCTGTAGCATCACGTGGCCTTTTTAAACCTGCCTCAAAATAGATCTCCATTCTTCCTCCTCTAGATTTAGTTAACCTATCGAGCATTATCCCTGATGTTTGTTTCCTCTTGCGCCTAGGTGCTAGTCCAACAATGAACATAGGAAGTGTTAGTGTACATCAAACTGTGAGACTACATATAAAGAAGCATGCAAGCGCAACTTGACTCCAAAGAACTACCTTCTTGCTGTTGAAGCTCACAAGGTTCATCGATATTGCCAACTCGTCTTGTGTCAAGAGTGCTTGGGAAGTAGTGTCAGGTGGCAAGGGAGCTTGGGAACATGCTGCTAGCTCAGTTGACGCACAAGTAACTCGTGCAGCTGGTAGTATTGTGGTAGGTGTTGCAAGAACTAGGGTTGTCTCTGCTTGTTTGGTGGCAGCTATTTGTTTCGTTTGGCTTTTTGCGGATCGTGTAGCATGGGATGCCTGTTTGTAGAATTTTCCATTGGATCGTGACCTTCTATTGCACCATCGATTACCAGCAGAATCTGCAGATTCATCCGCTTCTCATTCCCGCCATTTTGTGTTTCTTCCTCTTTTCTATGCCATGTTAAGTCAAGCCGACAAGAAAAGCGAATAACAATTTAGTTCTTCGAACAAATTGATGCGTGATGATTTAACCGAACTTTGATGTTAGACAACCACATGATAGGAGGATGTAATATGTACGAAAAACAGGATGGAAGAGATAACCAGAACTATGATGTGTAAACTAAGCAGAAGACATTTCACTAAATTAGAAGCAATGCAATGGAAGGTAGACACCATATGAAAGATGCTACAAATACCGCTCTGCCAAGTTAACAGTGTCTCATCGTAAATGGCGTTTAAACAAATGTGAAGCAGTACAAGAAATAAATCAAATGCAAGATGCAAACAACATCACACTACCATGTTAGAGGTCTCTTGTCATTAGTGCCATTGCATATTCACAGCCTTGCATATTCACAGCTTATGATGTGTAAACTAAGGAGAAGGCATTTCAACAAATTAGAAGCAATGAAAGCTAGATACCTTATGAAAGATGCAACGAATATCACTCTACCAAGTTAAAACTGTCCCGTCGTAAGTGCCATTTCAACAAATTAGTAGTACAAGCTAGAAAAGAATGCGAGATGTAACCTATATCACACTCCAAAGTCAAACGTGTCTTATGATAAGTGATTATTGCACGTTACACAACAGTAGTAATTTGATGTAAGAACATGGTGTGATAGACAGATATTGTATGTTCTAGAAACAGGAACACGTGTCTTATTGAAGTATAATGTGTAAAGTAAGCAGATGGAATTCAACAAAATTAGAAGCAATACAAGCTAGACATCACACATAACATGCAACCACATATAACAGTGCCAAGTTAGAGGGAGCACCCGTGATGGTGCACTAGGGGAGACGTGCAGCACAGCTTTGTTGAGTGTCTATGCATGTGTTGTCTTGGAAATCATCTTAGGGGTGTGGAGGAGTAGAAACCGTAGAGGCCCTCCATTCAGAAGGAGCACCTTTATCCGTTGCCTTGCTAACTTCCTTTCGTTTTATTGATTTTGAATTGTCAAGTAAAACCGACAAGAAAAAGCAATAAAATTCTCTCTTCAGAACTCATTCATGCATGATACTGACAATCACTACTTTGATGTAAGGCAAACACATGATACCATGATGGAATATGTACGAAAAACAGGACGGCATGGCATGTTCACAACTGTTTGTGTAAACTAAGCAGAAACCATTCCAACAAATAAGAAGCAATGCAAGCTACACACCACATGAAAGATGCAATCAATATGACTCTGCCAAGTTAAAAGCATCCCATCATAAATGGAATTTCAACAAATTAGAAGTAGCGCATGCTATAAATCATATGAAAGATGCAACTAATATCTCATTGCATATACTAAAGTTGTCTCGTCATATTGATTGATGCGGGATATAAAAAACAATAGTTTTATGTTAGGACATGCTTAATAGACAGATGTACTATGTACTAAATACAAGAAGGCATGTCACATTAACAGGTATAATGTATAAGCTAAGCAGACTAGCACATGTTGTTTAACCAGATTGGAAGAATTACAATCTAGACACCATATGCAACATGCAACCACATATCACGCTGTCAGGTTAGAGCAAGCACCTGCGATGCTAGTGTAGGGGAAATGTTGTAATCAACTACAAAGCTACGTTCACTATCTTCATCTAGCATTGCTGTTTCTTGAAAATCATTTCGGGAGGCTGACGCTGCATTCTTTAAATGAGGAGTAGTCCACTTGCTTGCATGCCTCATCATAACTGATTGATGAGGGATGCACAAGAACATTAGTTTGATGTAAGAACATGGTTAATACACAGATGTACTAGTATGTACCAAAAACACCAAGGCATGTCATATTCAGAGGTATAATGTGTAAGCTAAGCAGATGCAATTTAACCAAATTGGAAGCAATACAAGCTAGACATCCGGCTGGAGTGGTGAGCATGATCATCTAGGACCTGAGAGCCTGGTGGGAGGTGGCCTGCTTCTCCACCATCGCGGCTTTTTAGTTGGCTTCCAGGTGATGCCTGTCTTTAATGGGCTTGTCACTGGCTCGACCAGTGCCCTGACTATTTATTTGTCTTCTGTGCTCACGGTATGGTGGTTCATGTAAAAAATATCTTTCCTTATCTTAATAAACACCGACTTCGGCCTTTCAAATACAAGCTAGACACCATATGGAACATGCAACCACATATGACACCGCGAAGTTAAAGCAAGCACCTGGGATGGTGGTTCATTGCGAGCGAGGTCATCAACTCCAGAGCTACGTTTACCGTCTCCATCTGCTGACACTTCACCATTTATAGCGTTGTAACGTGTTGTGCCTAGCCACGTAGAAAGCTGGCACGACTTGTCTCTTTTCTTTTTTGCTTCTCTCGAGGCAGACCCTGAAATACCCTTGCATAAAAACACAATAGTGAGAGTATGGGTGAAGTGTGTGCAGAACTAGTGCACTGTAAAAGTAGCAGATAGCAGGTGGCTGAAATATAAATGACAGGAGACATATGATAGCTCTACAACATTGCATGGCAAACAAAATTAGATTCTACTCCGTATGATTTTGTAATATATGAGCACAGGAAATGCAGGTACTCCTCTAGCACACCACCACGTGTGGTCATATCTAAGATAACAGGCAACTGAAAATAAATAGGTCAGTCGATTTTTTTAATGAACCGTCCAATCTATAAGGAACGGGCAGATGGCCTTCGTCTACCACCCGCCAGTCACTATTGACGATCTTTATCGAACCACCAGCGACCATCGGCCCAGACCCCTGGCTTCGCCGCCCCGCCCTCCCCTCGACCTCACACCACCGCCATGCTTGGCAGCGCCCCCAGGCCATCCCATTAATCCCGGCCGACCTCCAGATCGGGCACCAGTAGCTCTAGGCCGCACGCCCTAAGATAAACACCAAGGCCTTTGCCCGGCGTAATAGGCGTACTAGCGCTGTTACGCCGGGAATCTTCCGATAATTGGGAATCAACTAGCCGAAATTGAAATTGAGGCGAAGGACCTCTAGCTAAGGTGAAATAGTATATGAGGAGAAACCTTGTGCATCGCGAGTTACTAGGAACATCTAGTATGAAGAAGAAGCGGTCAACTAGTGTCTTCTGTGGGATGAATACTGTGCAAGCAAACACGTAAGATTTGCATGAATAAGGGAAGAGGAGTATCCTTATCGGTTGCCAGTGTTGTCGCGGCGATCTTCATGTTTTTCCCGGGGTAATTGATGTTTTGGAGAGCCATGGATCCTTGGACAAACCCATGGCCAAATTGTTGACTGTGTTGCCGTGGTCGTATATTGGCGGAGGGGAAGCAGATCCGATGCGGCGAAGGACGGCGTAGCAGGAACAGCTCCGATGCAGTGGACGGTGGCGAAGTTGGAGCGGCAGCGATGAGGCGCGGGATGGCGTGGTTGAACTGGCTCGGGTACAGACGGCTCGGCCTCGTCTTCAACTACTAGCCATGGAGGGCATTGCGGTTGAGGTTGCGGTGGACGACGATGTTGGGGTATCGGCTCTGGCGTGATGGAGGAGGGCGGCGGTTGATGGGTGGGATGGGGTGGTGGACGGAGGACGCCGGGGTTTCGCGGCTGGTGGAGAGGTAGCTTTGGCGCCCACGGAGTATGAATGGGGATTGGACGGGTGGGCGAAGCGGGGAGAACCATGTTTGATGCAGGACGCGCTTGTTTTTGGCTTTTTGAGCAGAAGATGGGGCGCGCTTGTTTGAAATTTGGGGAAAGTACAAACTTTGCCCCTCTTAAATTCGGACCTCATGGTCGGGGTAGGATGGTAATCCCGGTGTCCCAAATAGTGGGCGGTAGCGATTTGACGCACAGCATGTGTGCTTAAGCGGCCATTGTGTATGAATGTTTTTGAGGCGGTTGCGTGGCGTCTAGATGAAGCTACAAACCTACCCGGTTTAGACCTTTGGACGTCGGGCGGTAGGTTTCACGGGTCGGAGTTATTAGAAAAGTAATTTCCTTGTACTACCAAACATTGGTCTCACGCGGTTTCAAGTAGTAGAGGCTCTTTTGGCGCTTCGTTCAAATTTTGAAACACAAGCATTCACGTTTAGAGTACTCTTGAACTATGAGGATTGACCTAAATAGACAACATTATATTTGACCTTGTATGTTTGAAAACCTCATTAAATTATCCGCTTCTTTTTGAAATTTTGACACTTGAAAATCCTATAACTACGATTATTTTGGAATGGAGGAGCTAAATTTGAACATTTTGTACACGACTACATATGCTATTATGTACAAAATCAGAGCAAAGATTGGCGCCCCCATAATTTAGGTATGATTTACAAATGCCATGATATCAAATTCAAATAATTGAATGGACTTCATGTTGAATTCGATTTTTTTAAACCACCTTAAGTTGAATTCAAATGTATGCTAGTTCACAGGTAGCTATTTATAATGTTCATTGTGTAACTTTCGTATGCATAATGTGCTTTACACACACAACATGAACTATACTCACGTTTATATTCGATTGCTAAAGCGATGCAATGTCTGGAGTTCAAAATACTAACTATGTGGATCAATTGTGTCGAATAATAACATAGACATGCTCAAATTCGATAGAATCTAGATGTTTGATGGATCAATGACCGTTCCTTACGCGAATTGCAAATATCATGATCCCATCCTAATATTTGGATACAATTTATATATTTAATCAATGTGTACATCAGTCTTTTACGTGTAGTTTCACTCTCTATCGGTGGTCTCTCACACATGCTCACACACTCTCTCCCGAGGTGTCTTTCTCGCACACATGCTCTAGATATAACCCTCCCTCCCTCTCGTAACCATTTACAACTGTTTTCACTAACCTTTATCACAAGCACTCTTCCTCTCGCAAGCATACACACGCACAATCCCCATCGACCCTTTCTATATACATGGACCTGCCTATGTGTCTCATGTACGCACATTATCTTTAGGCCTGTCTCTCACGCATTGTCTCACACCTCTCTTCCTAATCGATGAGTATGATTCTAGCAGAGCATTCTGTAGGATGCCCCTTAAAGTTAGGTTGGATGGATAGTAATATCAGAGATAAAGGGGTTACCTTAGTCCGAAAACCTAGGGTTACAAATCCTAGCCCGCTTTGTCAGTGGACACAGAGTCCTTCACAATTCTGCTATCTTTGTCTTGTACGACTAGTCATCCATGGGTCTTCCTAAATGCGTCACGGGCCGACCAATGTGGCGCAGGACGTAACCGAACGAAGGGCCTCACCTCGACCCACCGGACCTCATGCGGTGACACACCCTCTTCTCCCACGTCTCATTACCTTCTCACACCCACACATACCAACACAAACACCAAACACACACAAAAAATTCTCTTGGTGCCTCTATCCCCTCCCCCCTTGCATATACACACTCAAGGGAAGGGAATATCTCGTCGTGACGTCATATTCATCTCTCTCTCTAGACCACTCTCATTTCTCGTGCTATCTCTCCAACGCCCCCCATGGCCCCTCTATCCATGCCTCTCTCGAATCGTAACACACACATACCTCTCTAGGCCCGTCAAATGCATCAACTACACATTCACACATGTTACATCACGTACCCATTGATCTAAAAGCCCTTTCTTCACATTTATTTAGCATACAACATTCCTTTTGAATAAAGTCTGGCCAAAAATTATTTTAGAGTTTCTACATATATACAACATTACAAAGTTATATGGAGAGTCTGACGCTAATTTGCATTGCATGGTGCCCACAATGATATTTATTCCAAGACTTGTGAATTTGTATATTTTTATACTATATACAAAGTTAGTCATAATAAAGAGAAACGAAGAGCATCTCTCTCTCCATCGCATACCCCCCCCCTGTACGCCCCTTTCACGTATGCACACAAACTATCTCCAAGTCCTATAAAAGTAAGCCCCCAGCACATTCACGCATGTTTCATCTTTCTCTCGTGATATATACAATGACGATCATTGTATTTGAAGCGAAAGCACGATACATACATTGGACTTCAGAATCCACTCATTACGGTCACCATTTATGTTTAGTGGTTATTATATAGTCACAGGCTCACCGTACAACTCTTTATTTGCTCAAGACATGACTAGTTGACCAGTTAAACGCTCCACATGGCACCTCTAGTGTTGCATCACATTATCTCACTACCATGGTGCCCAGCTGTCAGCTTGTATCTACTCTACATCTACACTCTTATAAAATACACTCTTATAAAAACAGAGTTGGTGATGATGGTGTGCCTGCCATCCTGCAATATAGGTCGTCCGATTTATATCTGACGGATAGGAAAGAAACTATGGCAATTTTGCAAAAAGGTGCCCACACACCTCGCCACATTTGCAAATAAGTCCTTCCCTCATTCATCCTTTTCTCTCACAAGATAAACTAGTCAGACAAATGCATCTTGATGTTACGTGCAACACACAGGCATCTTGCTAGTAAGAATGAAAACAAACGACAAAAAAATATTTGATCGGTGGTTCGAAGTCATGACCGCGGGCACAGCAGACAAGGTGGCCTTGTATTGGTATGCTGAGCCATCCATTTTAATACACAGGAGCTGGTGTGGTGATTATACACACACACACACGCATGCACACGAACTGCATGCATGCAACACTCACACAAACACATGCACCCACGCATGCACGCAACACTCATACGTACACACGCAACCACGCACGCACGCAACACTCACACGCACACACGCACCCATGCATGCACACACCGGTACACCACACGACCAACACACACTCTCGCGCTCAAGTGCTCAACCTACACGTGCATGCGCACACATCAGGCCCTGACAAACACATACACAACCAGGTGATTCCTGCGCACGGGTTGGAGTCTTGTCACCTGCGTAAATTTGTGTTTATCTGACCTTTTCCCTATGCGAACTGACAGGTGGGACCCACAAGGAACATGGTCAATTTAACTAGTCAACAAGGCGCCACGCAGACTATTTGGTCGGTCAACATAATGCAATCTGATGCTGAACCGTGAGCAAGTGACCGTATAATCACCGCAAAACGTATATAGTGACTGTAATCAGCTTATTCTTTCGGTGACCATATTACACTTTTCTCTCTGTAGGCCCTCCAAAGCTACATCTCTACACGTTCTCGCATGTTACATCTAACAACTATGCAATACATCACTACTACTACACTCTAACACAATAAATCATATGTGTTTTTAGTTTACTAGATATCATATTGTTACTTAATTATTCAGTTTGCATACATTAAATTTGCCTTTGAAATGTATGGCCAGTATCATCTACCGTGCGGGAAAAATCCCGCCCTTTCCTGTTTAATTGGGTTTGTATCGATGGATCATGCGAAACAGCAAAACTATAGTACTATACAGTACAAGTGATAGTTCACTGAGCCGTCGTGTCGTGTACTCCTCCGTCGTAAGAGTGGAGCGCTCGCTTTCAAAAATCTTCTAGTCCCTTCCGCCGACTTGTGGGACATCAAGCTACCTGGTCCATGTGCCATACCGGAATACAGTGCAGAGCAGCCGGGGTGAAGCACCCCAGTCATGGCGCCGGGGTAGTAATGAGCAATGAGGCGTCAAATCACAAAGTTGCACGTTTCCCGCAGTTAAGTTGGAGGGACGAAGTAGCAATGCTAAAAAAAGAAGTTGGAGGGACGAAGCAACCATCATTTCACTCGTTGGTGAATCCGCTTCTCCCTCATCTTCTTCAACTTAACCACGTGTTGCTTCTGCCGTTGTTCTGCCTCATGTGGGACGCGTACTGGCTTGGTAAAGCACTGACACGCATGTTAGCAAACCGCCAGGACAACGTCCTCTAAAAATAAGAAGCCTCCCCCGCCATCCGCGTGGCAAAATCATCTCCTTTTTTATTAATCTTGATTCTATAATTTTTTAGATCAATATAATTGAGATTTGTATAGATAGCACACAGGAGAAAAACCAAGTGGTATGGTTAAGGGCATCCACAATGTGTAGCCAAATGTGAAAATAGCTCTTGGCATCATGGGAACCATTGTGGACGGTCTTGCCAAAGACAAAAAGATGGAACTGAAGCTCCCTGGTTGATTGATTGAAGGAATAGAAAAATGCAACGTCTCTCCTCTTTCTCCCATGCTTGGACGCATGTAGTACAGTATAGAGCACAGAGTCCACTCCCCTATCCCTTCTATCACAAATCACAAAGCAGTGAGGCATCAAATCACAAAAGCACGGACAAGCAACCATCATTTCACTCTTCGCCGACTCCGCTTCTCCATTGTCTTCTTCGAGAAACCATCTCACCGCACTAAGCTAGACGGACGACGCTATTGTGTACTAGTAGTACTAGTACATTTACGCGTCCTTTGGTTCAACGGACTTCCTGGATGCAAATAAGGCGGTTGTCTCGGCTTGCAGGCGGCACTTGCGAACGACTTACCGTAGTCTCCTTCAAGGCCCAATGGTGTTCTCCGTCGAACGCACTTCACCAAACCACAACGTTCGAGATATCGTCGACGTCACCGCAATGGGGAAGGAAGTCAAATATAGTTACTGCCTCCATTTTTTTGTACACAAGGCCTGTATATCAAAATTACAGTTTGCAAAAGGCCACTAACACTAATCGAGGCAAAATTGATGGGGTTTGCCTCGTACTAGCAACCAAGGACATTAATATCCCCTGCATGCATGCGGAAGTGAGAAGGTTGGTTTGCATGGCGCTGCATTAATCAAGCGATGAGGAGTGAGATGGTTAGCTCTTTGGTCTTTGGAGAAAAATCGCATTAATTGACCGTGAAGCGAGGATATGTATCGATTAAATCCCTTGAAGGAAAACCCGCCTTTCTTTTTAACACTAGTACTCCTAGTACGTACGTACTTATCCTGTTTGGGTCTAGGCCTTGCATTGCCATACTTCGCCACACATTTTTGCCAAGCTTGCCTAAAGTTTTCAAAATGAGAAGGAGTTACACTTACGCACGGCTGTCGCGGTCGCACCGCACCCTCACACGGTCGCTCCTACACGCCGCGGTCGCACCGCACCCTCACACAGTCGCTCCTGCATGCCGCAAACCCAACCAAAGGAACGCACCCTAACTGACACTTGCTGTCGCATGTGAACAAACCAAACTCAGCCATCCAACCGCTGACACATAATTTTCGTTCATAGAGTATGTTTATCCAACCGCATGTTGGGGAGTATCCGTACGACCCGTGCGATGGTCTGTTGGGGAAGAAGAAGAGGTGAGGAAGAAGGGTTAGGAGACGTAGGATATTCATCCAACCGCCTGAAATGGTAGACTAACCTAGGTCAGGCGACTTGCATAACAAATATATGTTTTTACACAACAAAAGATCCATAAAAACAACAACATAAAGAAAAACTATCACTGCTCGCGAAACGAGACGGCCTCATCGTCATTGGCTGCCAGCGCGAACCAGCCGTAGCTGTCGATGTGTGTCTTTGCACCGTGGTTGTCCTCGGCCTCCAGCTACTCGTTCACGCGGAGCGTGCGGGCGCTCTGCACGGACGAGAGCACAGCCCGGTTCAAGTCGAGGACGTCCGGTTCCGCTTGCAGGAGGGCCTCGATGGCAGTGGCATCCGTGCGCTCCACGTCGAGTCGAGCCTCCGCCGCCCCGTTCAAGTCCAGGACGTTCGGTTCCGCCTGCAGGAGGGCGTCGACGAGAGCGGCATCCGCGCGCTCCGCTTTGAGTCGAGCCTCTGCCGCCCGGTTCAAGTCCAAGACGTCCGGTTCCACCTGCAAGAGGGCCTCGATGGCAGCGGCATCTACGCGCTCCGCCTCAAGTTGAGCCTCCGCCACCCAGTTCACATCCACGACATCCGGTTCCACCTGTAGGAGAGCCTCGATGGCAGCGGCATGCACGTGCTCCGCGTCGAGTTGAGCCTCTGCCTCCCGGTCCTCCTTTAGTATTGCCATGTTGAACCGCTGGTCCGCCACCACCATGGGGCACTCGGACGCCGGCACGAAGTCGACGTCCATCGTCTCATACCCATTGGGGGCCTTCTGCGCCGCGACCTCCACCATGAACATTGGATCGGCTTCCTCCTCCTCGTAGCTTGGCTCCAGAGAACTCGGGAATTGGCCCGCTGCAAAGCGAGCTTGGGAACGGAGGTCTATGGCACCGACCGCCGCCGCGATTTCTGCGCGGTGCTCCGTCAGCATCTTGTAGTAAGTGATCTTGCGGCGCACCATGGCTTTCCGGCGAACTAGGGGACGCTTGATGCGGGCTAGGGGATCGAAAGTTGGGGGAATAGGCTGGAGATTAGGTGTGGTTTTAGGGCAGTGGCTGGCGTAGGCCGAGCAGCGAAGGTTCTAGTGTGAATAGTGGTTCCGGTGACGACCGGTCAATCGGTTTTGACTGTACATCGCTCTTTTCGCGTTCGCGTTGCAGCCCGGCACGCTGGACCCTCCACATCACTCACAGAATGGAACGCAGTTGAGAGCAAACCAACATCCCTCCCCCTCCCCCGCTCGCCTCATTTATTATACTACCACTCCCTTCGTTTTATGCGGAGTAAATAAAAACAGAGATGAGGATCCCCTCACGTGGTCGAACCCATTGAGTAACTGACATGCGGGGCCTAGCAAGCATGGGGTCCACCAGTAAGTGACCAAAAGGGAGGGTAAGGTAGGGATACCTGCGTCAGAGGATCCACTTCCACTACTGCTCCCTCCTTCCATTTACTATAGAGGGCCTAATGCGTTTTTCCAGGCTAACTTTGACCAAATGTTAGAGTAATAATATATGACATGCAACTTACACAAAGCATACGGTCAAATTCGTATGTGAAAGGAGTTTCCAATGATATAATTTTCACATTATACATCTCATGTACTATTAATCTTGTCAATAGTCAAATGCGGTTTTAAAAACGCATTAAAGCATGGTTAATAATATAGCCAGTCGATGGCTATGAGGGACTGCCATGTCATCTATAGCCATCATCTATTATATGCACTCAAACGGTAGTGTGGGCTATAAGGTTGGCTATTTCCCGCAAAAAAAATAAGGTTGGCTATTGTATTAGTACTTTTTTCCATCTCCTCTCTGTCTCTTTCTTCATATTTATTGTGTTTAACTAGGAATGCGTATATAGCTAGGCTCTTGCATGAGAGCTCACTCCCCTTACTTTTTCACATCTCTCTCCTCCACATAGGCCCTATATAAATGGAAGGAGGGAGTACTACTATGAGCACTGCATACTCTAGTACAGATGTTGTCAGTACTCCACGTGTACTATTGGACAGGGAGCTTAAAAAAGTTACTATTGGACTGGCTATACGTGGCGAAATCCTAGTAGGAAGAGCATGCGCAAGAACAAGAACATTCACGTGGTTGAAAAGAAACTGGAAACCATCTCGAGTACAAATCTAGGAGTACGTACGAATCTAACAATATTGATTGGGCGTTGTTGAATGTTGATACTTTTTTGATCAAAGTAGAGATACTTTTACTACACATAAAACTTATATGTAAACTAGAAAGGATAGGAGGGAGTATATTGTACATTCAAAAACGAAACGAACATTGAATACCCTTTATATATGATTTGCGGATGCTATGATCACCAGTTCAAAATTTTGAATCCGCCTTAGGTATCACGTGCCCCCACTCGTTCTCTCTCGATTTTATCTCGGGGTCCGGAGATTGATTGAAAGAGGACTAGGGTGGGTACATGCGAATGATACTCGGCAGAATGTTCAAATGAGGCATGCAGGAGGATGGACTCGACCGGAGGACGACATGATCGATGGAGAAGAGGGCTGGATAGGAATGACAAATAAGCAAAAGCCACAAGATTATACTTGAACGGCTCAAATAAACAATAAGTTGTCTCGCTTGGCCTACATAGTGAAAGGCCTAATGCACAATGTGGAGCACTAGAGCTCGAATATGGCCGGGAAAACAGGGGAACCGACATGTGGGGCACACCTGTCGGGACGACGTAGCGCGGACTAGTCCAATGAAGGAGCTGGCACACGACCTCCTCGCCACAGACAACCGTTCATGTGGGTCGTTGGGGCCAACAACGTGGCGCAGCTCCAACACCGCCTCTGGACATGGCGACCGCGGTGAGCGACACGCTCATATCGTCGCTAGACACGGTTGGTTTCAGTGTGTCGTGGGTGGCGTTAGTGTTGTGGCACGACCAATAGTATGTTTGGTTTGTGCCCAAGGTTACCCATCAAAGCATTGGGTAGCCAAAATTTTGGTTGAGGTATTGGTTGCCCATGATTTGGCCGACATTGGCAAGAAAAATGAACTAGAGTTGGCTAGAGTTCATTGGCATGCCAAAAAAATGGCAACCATCCAAACAAAGACAAATCTTTGGGTCATGACCAAAATCTTGGTAAGGTGCACTTTGGCCACAATCCAAACACACCCCAACACCCGGCTCGTCGAGGATGCTGTCGGGGCGTGTCTCTGTGGCCTCGAGCACCTATGGAACCAATGGGGGCCCTTACGGTTCGACAAGGGAGGCGGGGATCGTGTGCGAGCAGATCGAGGTCGGCCTTGTGAGGAGGCAGGCAATCTTTACCCAGCCGGGGCTCTCCGGAGATAACACCCCTCTGCTGCCGTGTTTGTTATTCGATCTTGCTCGTGCGGCGTATGGTGGCGCTATGGGTGTCGAATGGACGAACCCCTTCTCGTGCGCATGGGCCTCCCTTTTATAGTCTGAAGGGGTACCCACGGTGGCGGCGTGGGAAGAGGGGTAGAAAGGTAAAATCGCAGGTTGGTGCAGCGATTGCTGCGGTGCCCCTACCTAACTCGGCGGGGGACAAGGGCATTAAATGCCCGTCCGGTCGCAACAAAGGCAGGAGGAGTGACCGTTAAGTGAGCCTCCGGTTGCCACGATGGCGCCTCTGTCGACTCCGTTTGCCACCTCGCTCCGCATGGCTGCGCGATGCCTCGCCACGTGCCCTTGGGATGGCTTTGGTGATGACGCGTCCTTTGGGTGCGCTGGAGTTGGGTGGCAGCCTTGCCGCTGCAAGTGCTTTGCCGCTGGCCTCTTGTTGTGCTTGCAAGCTTGCTTTGCCGCTGGCCTATTTGGGCGCCTTGCGGCAGCGGCAAGTCTTCTGTGATGCCTGGTTGGCCTTCGGCAAGCTCCTCTTGCCGGGCCTTCGTGTTCTTAGCTAGTACTTTGTTCTTGAATGGCAGTAATAAGGAGTGGTGGAGAGCCCTTGCAGGCGTCCGGCAAGCCCGGCATGAGGTGCTGCTGTTGCCCGTGCACAAGTTTGGGGTACTAGGGTACCCCCTACTTTAGTACACCGACAGGAGCCCCCGGGCCTGGGCCATACACGGTGCCGAGCGTTGTTGGGCCAGGCCCAAAATAGTGCACTGGTAGCGCGTGGCACGGGTCCGCCAGCAACGGGCTCCGCGCCCACGCGCTCCCCATAGCAACGCAAGCGTCGATTGCGGCGTCGTGGGAGGCGTGGGTGGCGCGTAATCCCGAAGAATGCGAGCGTTCGCATCCTCCATTTTATAAGCGGAGGAACGGGGCCGTTCCCCCACTTTCGCCACTTGCGGTTCCTTCCTCCGAAAGCTCCGACGCTCACCTTCGTCTCCTGAATCGAGAAAAGGGAACAGCGCTCCGCCGTCCATTGCCGCCGCCGCCGCCGCCGCGAAGGGACTTTGGCACATGCAGCCCTCAGCGAAGTTGGCTTGCCGGGGCCTGTGCGCCAGCGCGCCCTTCTAGCTTCTCCTTGTCACTGTGATCATAGCCACGAAAACGACTGAGACAACGCTGTAATAAGCTATTCTTTATCTATATTTTATTTTATGTGCGATTTTGCAAAACGATGCCATGCTTTGCCCTTCGTATGTTTATACTCTACGCTGCTAGGGAACTTGCCGGCGCTAACACACTTGCTGAGTGCGGGCGTCGACAGCCATTGGCGATGTTGTTTCCGGCAAGAAACCTTCTCAGGCCAGTTGCAGTGCACTTGAATTGTTGAGCGGACTCGGAAACAAATCAAGGACGCGACTCAGCCATGAGTTAGTTCCTCCGCGCACAAGTTTCTCATATGAAGGGCGCCTTACGGCAAGGCTTGCTATGTTATGCCCTCTACTTCGTTATATCCTTTATGCGCTTTACCCCACGCTTCTAGGAACTTGCGGCGCTAACACACTTCATTGATGCGGGACATCAGCTGCCGCTGGCGGTGTTGTTTCCGGCAAGCAACCTTCTCGGGCGATTCGCGGTGCACTTGTATTGTTGGCGGACTGGAAACAAAGCAAGGCGCAACTTAACCACGAGTTGGCTCCTCGCGCAAGACAGCATTACGTATAAAGGGCGAACGACGAGGAACATAACATAAAAAAGCATGGAACTAAGAAGTGCTCTATACAAAAACTTCGGACGACTTAGCTTTTCCGTCTTTAACAATCCGTCAAGGCCGTGCTTCTTTCCCGATCTTTCCCCTTGTATGTTCTCGTCCTTACGCTTTGGGAACCCACGGCGCAAACACGCTTGCTCGCGCGCAGGGCATCAGCGAACGCCCGCTGGCGGTGTTGCCTCCGCGGAAGAACTTCGTCGGGCTGGTTGCGGCGTGCTTTTATCGTCGGCGGACTCAAAGCGGATCGACGGACAACCTAACCACGATTCGACCCTTCCGCGCTCGGGTTCTTCATACAAGGTACGGATTTTCAGGGAGCACAACTCAAAAGTTCGAAGCTCGGCAACTTTCTTTGCCCTACTGGCCGGCGGAGCTCGATGGCGCGTCCTCAACGGCAGCGCTTGCGCGCTCGAAATGCGCTTGCGGGCGAGCACCGAGCTGTCCTTGCCGGGCTTAGCCTTTAGTTGGTCTGCGCCGCCTTCTCGCACTTGCGGTGGAGCTCGATGGCGCGTCCTCGGCGGCAGCGCAGCGCTCCGGGGAGATGCGCTTGCCGGAGTGAGCACTAGAGCTGTCCTTGCCGGACTTGGCCTTCTTCTTCCCCCGGGGAGCTTCAGCGGCAAGTGGCTCGCGCTCTGTTGCGGCCCCTGCTTGCCGGTAGATCTTGTCGGCGTAGATGAGTGCATCCCTCTTGTCTCCTTGGACAGAAATGACGCTCATCGGGCCAGGCATCTTGAGCACATTGTATGCGTAGTGAGAGGCCACCATGAACTTGGCGAGTGCGGGTCGGCCGAGTATCCCGTTGTAGGGTAAGGGGATATCAGCCACATCGAATGTGACCCTCTCAGTCCTGAAGTTCAGCTTGCTGCCGAATGTCACCGGCAATGTGATCTTCCCCTTGGGCTTGCTCCTTCCCGGATTTATTCCTTGAAAGGCACCGTTTCTTGAGCTCATTGTCGGGGATCCGGAGCTTCTTGAGGCTGCGGAGGAAATCAAGTTCAGGCCGGCCCGCCATCAACCAGCATCTTCGTGACCTTGAGGTTGCGGATTGTTGAGTGAGACCAACATCGGCAAGCACCCGACCGCAGTGATGCGATGTGGTGGTCCTCAACGTCGAAGATGATAGGCGTGTCGGACCACTTGAGGCTGCGTGCCTCGGCGGACGGCTCTGCGCATTCACTTCCGCACCCTTTGTTTGAGTTGGCGGTGCGAGGTGTGCGAGGCGCCACCGTCGATGCACAATACTTCTGCCGCTATACGAAACTCTTGATCATCGGTCTCATCTTCCTCCATCTCTTCATCCTCATCTTCATCTTCGCCCTGTCGCGCGGCCTGGAGAGCTGTCTCCTGCCGCGGTTCCTCCCAGGCGGGAAGCTTCTTGCGGATCCTCCGCCACCTTCTGGGCTCTCTCCTTATCTTGGCCTTCGCCAGACTCAGCTTTCTGCAGCTCCGCCATCTGCTCTACTTTTTGCAGGTTTGGAGGTCATGGCCTTTGGTGCGGTGAATCTTGCAATAACGCTTGCGGAGCTATCTGCTTGTCGGCGGCTGCTACTGACCTCGCTTGAGTCGTCGGTTTTGGCCTTGTCGGAGCCACCTCCGTGGCGGAATGCTCAACAGCTAGTACATCCTTAGCTTTCCTCTTCCTATTGCTCCGCCGCCCGGTTCTTCCCTGCCGGGCAGCATCCTCATTGTCGAGATCATACGCTCCCGCAATCTCTCAGGGATTTTCCTCCTCCTCAGCTCGTGCACACTTGTCGGCGGGCGTAAAGCTCGTGACATCTCGATCTTGCATCGCCATCTCCTCCCTCATCCTGCGGTTACACGTTCGATGAAACGCGCTAATAACCGCGCGGGGTGGGCGTCAGGATGTTGCGTTGCACTGGCTGAATCTTTGTACATACTTGCGTAGGGGCTCCCCTCATACGGGCGAGCAAGTGGAGGTCACTCTCTGGCCATGAGGTTTGTGGCCACCCGTGAAAGCGCCGACAAACTGATGGCACGAGTCCGCCCATGAGGAGATGGAGCCGTCCGGCAAGTGCATGAGCCAAGATCGGCGTTAGGCTTGAGTACCGGCGGGAAGTAGTTGGCGAGGATCTTCTCGTTCGCCCTCCGGCAGCTGCACCGCGATGGTGTAGATCTTGAGAACTCCGGCAGGTGTATCCTACCGTCGTACTTCTCGAACACGCTGGCTTGAAGTTCTTGGTTTTGGGCCATCGGACTTGCCGCAGCTCGCTGGTGAACGCAGAGGCAACCCGCCGCGTCGGCAAGTCGCTGGTTCTCCGGTGCGCGTCGCGTCAACAGCGGGCCCAGGCTGGTCGATGACGTCGCGCTTCTCTCCGGCGCTTCGCGCGGTACGAAGCGTCTTCGTGTTGCCGTTCTGGAGAGCGTGGCGCTGATCACGGTGAGTTCGCGGTCCGACGACGCCGTGGAGTCGGCGTCAAGGTTGGTCCGCGCGGTGGCGATCGCGACCTTTGGGGCTGGAAACGACGCGAGCAGCACCCAGCGGTCTGTCGGCGCCGGCTGCGCGGGGCTTCTTGCGGGCCCTCGGCGCGCTCGATCGCGGGGCTTATCGCCGTTAAGCGGCCGATGAGGCTGTGTATGGCCATCCTCGATCGTCGATCTTGTGCAGCGCCGGAGGGAAGTCTAGAAGCAGCTGGCTCGGGCAGCGCTTCTCTGCTGCCTTGGGTGGCGGCGGCGGCGAAGCGGCGAGGAGCGGATGTGCTCGGACTCCCAACGGATTGGGAGGAGCAACACCTCGTCAGCGATCAGTATCTCGCTTCGCGCCAAACATGCGGGCACGCATGCGACCTCGGCGTCCGCGACCCACCAGCTTGGCCTTGTTCTATCTTGAGCACGGTGCTAGGAGCACCGGGCGTTGTTGACCTTGCACCTCACAGGAAGGTGCGGCGTCGCTCGATGCGCCGGCGCTATGGGCCTTGTTTTGGATCTGGTGACGACACGAGACCCACCGGCGCGCCGCTCCTCGCTGGCGTCCACTCCACCGCTGCTTGCTCCGGCGGTGGTGGTGGAATCGATGTAAACGGGCGGCCACCTCAAAGCTTCTTCTTGGTGGCATCTTGATGATGATTGACGATGCAGCGGCGCGTGGAGACCGGATCGATGCTCACAATTTCGGCGCCCTACGGGCGCGCCAAAGATGTCGGGCGTGTCTCGTGTGCCTCGAGCACCTATGGGGCCTTTGGGGCCCCTACGGTTCGGCAAGGGAGGCGGGGATCGTGTGCAGAGCGGATCGAGGTCGGCGGCGTGGGGAGGCGGGCAATCTTTACCCGGCCGGGGCTCTCCGGAGATAACACCCCTCTGCTGCTGCCGTGTTTGTTATTCGATCTTGCTCGTGCGGCGTGTCGTGGCGCTATGGGTGTCGAATGGACTGAACCCCTTCTCGTGCGCATGGGCCTCCCTTTTATAGTCGAAGGGGTACCACGGTGGCAGCGTGGGAAGAGGGGTAGAAAGGTAAAATCGCAGGTTGGTGCAGCGAAGGCACAACAGGTGCCCCTACCTAACTCTGACGGCAGGGGACAAGGGCATTAAATGCCCGTCCGGTCGCCCCAACAGTGCAGGAGGAGTGACCGTTAAGTGAGCCTCCGGTTGCCACGATGGCGCCTCTGTCAGCTCCGTTTGCCACCTCGCTCCGCATGGTTGCGCAGTGCCTCGCCACGTGCCCTTGGGATGGCCTGGTGATGACGCGTCACTGGGTGCGCTGGAGTTGGGTGGCAGCCTTGCCGCGGCAAGTGCTTTGCCGCGGGCCTCTTGTTGTGCCGGCAAGCTTGCCGGCCGCTGGGCCTTGCCGGGGCGCGCGGGGCACCGCGGCAAGTCTTCTGGTGATGCCCTGGTTGGCCTTCTCGGCAAGCTCCTCTTGCCGGGGCCTTCGTGTTCTTGGCTAGTACTTTGTTCTTGAATGGCAGTAATAAGGAGTGGTGGAGAGCCTTGCCGGGCGTCCAGCAAGCCTGGCCGCGGGGTGCTGCGACTGCCCGTGCACAAGTTTGGGGTACTAGGGTACCCCCTACTTTAGTACACCGACAGATGCACGGGGCGCCGTGACGCGTCCGTGGAGTGGTGTAGCGCGGCCAACTGCATCCTCAAGACCTAAGACCATGCCGGGTCGTCTTGCTTTTTCAATGACATGCGGGGATCGCATGTGAGCAAAGGGCATCTCCAACGTTGCCACGACCGCAGCTGACTACCCTGGCACACCGAAACCCTCGTCCCTCGCATCGTCGCGTGGTGCGTACCCAGCCGGCGCCAGCTGCCCGCATTCATGCCGTCCATTTGTATGTCGTCGTTAAGAGGCTTGGTGCCCGAGGAACCAACTCCGGTGACTTAATGACGCACCCGGATGCTTGGCCTCACCGGAATGCACTACTTAAAGCGGCAACGCCCAGCTGACCTCCACACCATAGCGCATCGTCCTCCTAGCTGGCACCACATCCGCCATGACCGCAAGTGCGAACGCTCTGCGGGAGAGCTTGTCTTCGGGGATGAAGCTCGAGGTCGCCGCCCTCGCTCAAGTCGCCTCTCACGACGCAATAGCGGTGTAGCCGGACTCGGACGCGACCGCACAAGCGGTGGCCACTGAGGGAGTCCTGGATTAGGGGGTATCCGGACAGCCGGACTATATACATCGTCCGGACTATTGAAGCATGAAGATACAAGACTCAAGACTTCGGCCCGTGTCCGGATGGGACTCTCCTTTGCGTGGGAGACAAGCTTGGCGATCCGAATATTGTGTTTCCTTCCTTGTAACCGACTCCATGTAAACCCTAGCCCTCTCCGGTGCCTATATAAACCGGAGAGGTTGGTCCTTAGAAGGCCGATCACAATTACAATCATACCATCATAGTGTAGCTCTTAGGGTTTAGCCTCTACGATCTCGTGGTAGATCTACTCTTGTACTACTCATATCTTCAATATTAATCAAGCAGGTGAGGGATCGAAGAAGGTGAGAGTGTCTAGAGGGGGGGGGTGATTAGACTACTCGACAAGATAAAAACTCTGTCTTTTATCAAGGACAGATTTTGGCAGATTTTGCATAACACACAAGTCAAGTAGCACACTACACATGCAATTCTTGAGTATGGGCAGCGGAAAGTAAATTGCACAAGTAGTAAAGAGAAGTGGAGAAGATCAAACGCAATTTGGAGACGCGGTGATTTTTCTCCTGGTTCCGATAGGTGGTGCTATCGTACTTCCACGTTGATGGAGACTTCAACCCACGGAGGGTAGCAATTGCTTGAGTCCACGGAGGGCTCCACCCACGAAGGGTCCACGAAGAAGCAACCTTGTCTATTCCATCATGGCCTCGCCCATACGGAGGGCTAGCCTTACTCGAGGTAGATCTTCACGAAGTAGGCGATCTCCTTGCCCTTACAAACTTCTTGGTTCAACTCCACATCTCGGCGGAGGCTCCCCAGCGACACCTAACCAATCTAGGAGGCACCACCCTCCAAAAGGTAATAGATGTTGTAGATGATGATGAACTCCTTGCTCTTGTGCTTCAAATGATAATCTACCCAACACTCAACTCTCCTCACTGATTTGGCTGTGGTGGAAGAAAGGATTGAGTGGAAAGCAACTTGGGAAGGCTAGAGATCAAGCTTCATATGGTGGGAGTGGAGCAACTTGATCTCAACACAAGGGTAGGTAGTTCTCTTCTCAGAAATGTAAGGTAGGAGTGGTAGTTCTTTCTGATGGCTCTCTCCACAAATGAAGAGGGGTGGAGGGTATAAATAGCCTCCACACAAAATCCAACCGTTACACACATTTGAGCAATCTCGGTGGGACCGAAGTGGACAACTCGGTGAGACCGATAGTTCAAATAATGTGAACGTTGGGATTTTCAGTGGGACCGAAAATACAATCTCGGTTAGTCCGTTCGTGCAATGACAAGAGCATGCCGGTTCGGTGGGACCGACTTCATCATCTTGGTGACACCGAGTTGATGAGAAGGTTCTGAAGCTTGGCAACTCATGTTTCGGTGAGACCGAGTTGAATCGGAAAATCCGAGTTTGCTAGGGTTTGGCTTATGGTGAGGTGGTTCATCTCGGTGTGGTGAGTTTGGAATATCGGTGGGACCGAGACTACTTATGAGTGTATATGGCGGTGAAAGTTCTTGATAGTTTAGGAGATGTATCACTAAGCACTTGAGCAACAGATCATCATCATAACCTCATCCCTTTTAATAGTATTGGCTTTTATGGACTCAATGTGATCTTGGATCACTAAACCAAAAATGGAGTCTTGAGCTTTTGCCAATGCTTGCCTTAGCATTTTGGGGGTCCACCTCTTGATCCTTTTGCCATGCCAATGTGATTGAATTTCCTGAAACATACTTGATAAAAGCATTAGTCCAACCACAAAGTATGTTGTCATTAATTACCAAAACCACCCGGGGAGCAAATGTGCTTTCAATCTCCCCCTTTTTGGTAATTGATGGCAACACACTAAACAAGACATCAAAGCTTATTGAAAGAAAGACAGAATTATCAAAGCTTTGACAAACATGTAGTACACAGGCTCCCCCTACAAGTGTGCAAGATTTTCATAAATTATGGTTTTGGACTACCACAAGCACACAAGAGAGAGAAGCAAGATGTGCTACATGCAGCTTGGCTATATGCATCAGAGCAGATGAAAAGAAGTGAGTGATAATGCATATGTGCATGGTGAGTTCTTGCAAACAAGTATTCACAAGCAAGTCACCATCATGCACATTCGCAAAGTGCATATACTTACCTTGAGGTTCCTTGGCATTGTACGAAGAGATAAACTTGGGAAAACAAGGTTAGATAACACAAGAGTATTTCTTCAACCAACTGCAAGAACATCAAGAGTACCAAGCCAGGATGGCATGTATAAAGAGTGTCTCATATTGAGCACAAGCTTGAATCAACAAACATGTCTCCGAAACTAAAAGATTTTCAATGAACTCGAGAGATTTTGCTTTCCATAAGATATCAATTGTGAAGATTCCTCTCCTTTGAGTTTTCTCAGATCAAGGGTTTGATGGAAAGAGCAAAATCAAAAGAATGATGCCAAATGAGAATGATGCCAATTGTAATGTCAATGTAAAACACGGCAAGAAATTCTCTTATAAGGAAAAACACTGGCAAAGCTTTGATGTGATTCTCTCCCCTTAAGGTAAGATTGCTCTTCTTCTCCCCTAAATCTTCTCTTCTCCCCTAAGTCTTCTCCCCTTTGACATCAAGTGCCGAAAAGGACAGCAAACTAGGAAGGTCGGGGAAGATGGAAAGAAAGAAGTGGGATCCTTAAGAATCACAACAGGTCAAAAGGAACATGCATAGAGAATCATTGAGTGGAGCTGCAGAAGATGATATCTGGAAGAAATAAATCGGTGACACGAATTAAGATGGATCGGTGGGTCCGAAAGGCGAGGACTTAGGGTAGATCCTTTTCGGTTAGACCGAAATGTTTAAATCGGTGGCCTTGAGTTTAATTCAAGGAAATACTGAAATAATTCAGCTCACTTTGCGAGGAATGTTTCAAAGGATTTGCAATGAATTTGTGAATGATTTTCGAGGAATTGATCAGAGCCAGAAGGATATTCACAAAGACAGAAGAATAGAAATGAAAAAGATTCCTAGATGAAGTTTTTTTTAATGAAAACTCAATGAGAGAACATAAGAGAAAATAGAAAGACTCCAAAACATATGTACTTCATCTAGATAAAGGTCGGCGACAAGGTCACCTATGTTTGAGTATATTGACTTAGGAGTCAAATGAGGGCATTTGATCATAGGTCATACTCATCATTTAAGCTCAAAATGGGGTTGCCATTTTTCGTTTAAGCATTCGATGTGATCACATCTTATGAAGCTGCTTGTACTCATGACTTTGAGCAAAGCTCCTTAAAGATGTGAAGAACATACCTTGGGTTTGTTGTTGCTTTGTTCATGTAGGTAAACTTGATGTAGGTGCTCATTGAATGTGAAGTTGGAGCGCCATTTCCACTTGTGTAGTTCATCTTCCTACATGGGTTAGGCAAGCAAGGAAATACTCAAGGATATCCAAGATGACAAGAGTGAAATACTAGATGTATAAGATGTCAAAAAGGATATGTGGAATTGTGTTCCTTGAACTCAACATCCCAAAGGGCTAGATACTTGGTCAATGACAAGATTACTCATGATTTGAGTGTGTGGTAATCTTGTGGAATGTAGATCATCCAAGTACACGCAAGGAGTTAGATGCAATACAAGGAGGCAAATGTGTCCAAGACATATGATCACCATCATAAGAGAAATATCAAGGATTAGTCAAGTGGGCTCATGCCTTGCATGCATCAATGGAGTTCTCACTCCAAGTTTGAAGCATCAATGATGTTCAACTCACTCCTTAGCGACAAAACACCTTCTCATCAAGAGGTTTTGTAAAGATATCGGCGAGTTGTTTGTCGATCGAACATGCTTAAGATTGATGTCACCCTTGGCAATGTGATCACGAATGAAATGGTGACGAACTTCAATATGTTTCGTTCGAGAGTGTTGCGGGATTGTGTCCAATTTTAATCGCACTCTCATTGTCACAAAGCAAGGAACATGTCTCACATGTATCCCATAATCCTTAAGCGTTTGTGTCATCCATAGCAATTGAGCACAACACGAACCAGCAGCAATATATTCCGCTTGACGGTGGATAATGATATCAATTTTGTTTCTTGGAGGACCAAGATACAAGGGATCGACCAAGG